>OY755251.1:51860374-52352637 GCA_963576725.1 Azorinus chamasolen
AGATTCCGGATGAGCCCTCTGATCAGGGTCTGCACTCTTTGTCGCTCAAAACACGTATACACTTTCATACTGAATGGACTCTATTGCTAGATACTGCTGAACCAATGATGGCAGCATTCAAAGCGTTAATGCCTTTACATGGCGGAGAATGTGAATACGGAGAAATAAAGGAATAAATGGGATTCTCCGTATTCAATACATAACAAGTAAACAGTATAGACGGTGAAACTCTGCTTATTTACACATATAGCATGAGGGTGACCGTGAAGTATGCACGTATTATCAGGGTTTAACCATTTACCTCATGATTATTTATATAAAGAATATGGCATCATGAATATATGTTATCCGAATTTTGTGATGGTATATGAACATATTCCTGTTAGCATCGCAGAATCTCTAGAATTATATCTATATAATTCCATCAGCAAACAGAGCAGACCCTTTGAGGGGCCGACTGATTTGGGTCTGTTTTGCTTGTACAGGCGTGAAAGGGCATGTACCAAGACCGTAAACTGAGCCCGGGGTTAACTTGTCTTTCATATGCTAATTCGGATTAAGTAAAGGGTCGTATGCAGAAGTATATGAAGCGAGTTGGTTTTTGATTCAGTTTTTATAAATATTATAACGTTTAGACAATTCGATGCAGAACGAATTACATGTTTCCAAAGTCTTGTGATTTTTAATGAATATTCAAAACCATTAAAAGTTCTTATTTGTGATTATTACTTCAAATTTCAACTTTGTATGGCTTTATGACACCTTTAACGGTTTAACCTGCAGTTTCACACCTTTAACTGCCTAAAGTAAAATTATTTTCGTATATAAAGTACCTGTGGTATGTGGGATTTCCAATGACATACTGTCAATCCAGACGCCTAAGTTCAAACTGGTGTCTTTTTACAACAGAAGTCCGACATAAGGTCGTCGGATTCTGAAAGTCTCATACCCTTCCTGTGGTATTTACAGAAGTCCGATATATGGTCGTCGGATTCTGAGTTAAATGCCCTTTTTGCCTAGTCACTAATATCCTTTGCAAACAGAGAAGACCCAAGTAAGAAGGCTCATAGAGGAGCAAATGCTCTATTTATCACAATGGTTTCAAACTACAAAATTCTAAAACAATTCCTTTTCTCTAGTAAATGCTCCTTTATTCTAAAGATAGTTCAGATTGATATGATTTAGATCTATTCTAAAATACTTTTACTAGATCTGCTACGGTACTGTACAGTGGCCAGAAAGACATTTTACAACACCCAAATGAACGCCATGAGACTGTATATCTTAATATCTAGATATTTTTAATATAAAACTAGAATCAAAATTTTAAATACTTTTTATCTTAAATATTCGACATATCAGGCATGTCCAATAAATAAATTTCGGTGTTAGTCACCTCTGGATTTAGATATATAATAATACAGATCCAGCCAAAATTGAACCAACTCTATTAACTATTTACTCCATAGATAAGCTTTTAACGGATTTGCAAACAGAATAGACACAGAGTAATTCATTCAAATATATTATACAGTAGAACTACACTAAACCGGACGTTCAATCTCCTCTAGGGGCTTTCTGCATGACTTTAATCCTGCATTAAGCAGCTACCTGCCTACACGTATATAAATTACATGTATTCTCTACTACAATTTCCGAGGGGGGGGGGGGCTAGAAAAAAAAATGGAAAGGGGGTGGGGGGGGGGGGGGGGGGGGGGGGCTAGATTGTTATGGTTGATGACATAACTAAATAAATATTGTGTTTGTAATACATGTGAAAAAGATCGTAATTGGACGAGGGAAATACAAAACTCATATTAAATCAGTTTTATTGATTTTTAGTAGATCTAGATCTAAAATATTACTAAAAAATGTTTGTGGGAGCGTACGCCGGCTCCGCCCCTCTAAATCCGCGCCTGGGAACGTGCGTGCGTGCGTGCGTACGCCTGTCCGTTGCTAATCTGGTGGACAGATATTGATAATTCTGTACTTGAATTCAGAACTTCCCAGCATTTAAAACAGCACTCAAGTTCATACTTAGAGGATAGTTGACCGTTTACTCAGCTGTATAATAATAACTGTATAATTAGCTGAACTTTTATACATGTATTAGAATTATGAGCAAGGAATACTTTTTATGATGACAATCAGAGAATACCCTGATCAGACAGCTCCTTCAAGTAACTGTCTAATCTGGGTCTATTCCGTTTGCAAGGTGTCAAAAGTCAAATCTGCCAGGTAAAGAGTCAATGCACATACATTGTATTCCACATGATGAAAGCCAGAGGTCCTGACAACGTGCGTAAATTTAACCCATTCCTCCATAGGCTATTTTAGACACAACCTCTTTGAATGAACCTACCCAAAAGGAGTATTTACTAGAGAAAAGTAAAATTTTAGAATTTTGTAGTTGGAAACCATTGTGATAAATAGAGCATTTGCTCCTATAGGAGAAAATGCTCTATTTATCACAATGGTTTCAAGAAGTGGTTATTACAGAGGCGTAGAAAGGCGTATTTATTGAGGAAAGGGTTAAACACTTTCAAGAATAGCCCCTTTATTTCTCCATCGAAGAGACAATTATAAAGAGTGGTCACAGTATAAGGTTTGGTGGAGAAATGATGATTTTAATATTTGGGTACGCACTCTTATCTATAGCTCTGAAAGCTTTCGTTTTCTGAAAGTATTAATAAATTGTGTCTTAAGATAGAAAGTCATATAAAATCAGTGTTTTGATTGTCTATAGAGGCTGGTTTAATTTTATCACACTATTGACTCCGTCTTCCACCCGTCCGCCCGTCCTTTTCTCCGTCCTAGTTTTTGTACCTTGCACGCTCGCCATCCTTCGGCCTGTCCTTCCAAGGCATTTATGTGAATGTGCAAACGTCCGAAAGTCACGAGATTTTATACGATGAATGACCCCCATCATCTAGTCTTTAACTAACCCTTCTAATTGTCGTCTACAATCCAATTTTGTTAAATCATTTGGTAAAATAAGGAAATAAGATATATAAATGCAAATTTCAAAGGAATAAAAAACAGATATAGAAATAGAGTTTGAGACAAATAGTGAAGTTTTGAAAAGGCGGCGTCTGACCAGGGACTGCACTATTTGTCGTGGTGTATTTTGCGACATTGGCGGTAAAAGGGCTAACTAGAATTAACCCTTTACTCCATGAATATTCATGTAAAAAATAATGACATCGTGAAAATTGATTAGCTGATTTTTTAGAATGGTATATGAACACATGGTTTTTTTTTTGTATTGGCCCTAACTGTATACATGTAATCAGGTCCATAAGCAAACAGAGCAGACCCTGATCAGATGACTCCTACAGGGGCCGTCTGATCTGTTTGCAAAGGTGCCAAAAGGAACCGCTATGAAGTTAAGGTCAATGTAAAGAAATCCACTTTAGGTACTATATATAGCATTTAGTCATTAATTTCAGATAAATATCTTATAAAAGTACACGTATTGAAAACTTTATAACCTTGGGCCATAAAGTATTTTAAAGCTTTTAACAAACACAGTAGAATGCCGTTTTCTCAAACTTTCGGAAAAATCACATGTTTAACCATTTACTCGGTCAATATCATGTGAAAACTAATGACATCATGAACATTAATTAATGGCATGTGGACACAGGACATGTTTGGCCACGGTAGTAACTGAAGAATCAGATCTACAGTACAACCTCTCTATAACGGTCATTGAATTACATAAATGATTTTTGTTAAATGCAGGTGGCTGCTTAAAGCAAGGTGAAAGTAAAACAGAACGCTCCTATAGGAGCGTTCTGTGTTACTTTCACCTTGCTTTAAGTAGCCACCTGCCTTTAACACAACATCCTAAATACCTACTAATTAACAGAATTGTGTGGCCGTTATAGAGAAGTTTTTACTGTATATGTAATCATTCATAAGCAAATAGAGCAGACCCTGGTCAGTTCCTCCAGGACACATCTGATCGAAGTACATGTATAATCTGTTTGCAAAGGTTTTAATATTCATGTAAGAAATAAAGACATCATGGATAGTTCTTAGCTGAATGCTTATAACCGAACTTGAACACATGAATGTTTTACTTTAAAAGGAACTGTAGAGTCAGGTCTATAGTATAATACATGTACAGTAAAACCTCTCTATAACAGCCATTAAATTAAAATTGAAAACTAATGATATCATGAAAATTAATTAATGGCATGTGGACACAGAACATGCTTGGGCTCGGTAGTAACTGAAGAATCAGATCTACAGTACAACCTCTCTATAACGGCCACTAAATTACATCAAGTATGTTGTGTTAAAGGCAGTTGACTGCTTAACCCATTCCCTCATATTGACGACTTTTGACGACTCTGTAAAAGTCACTTTGTGAAACCATTGTGATAAATAGAGCATTTGCTCCTATAGGAGCAAATGCTCTATTTATCACAATGGTTTCAAACTACAAAATTCTAAACTTTTCCTTTTCTCTAGTTAATGCTCCTTTTTGGTGGATTTATTCAAAAAGGTTGTATCTAAAAATAGCCTATGAGGTAATGGGTTAAAGCAAGGTGAAAGTAACACAGAACACTCCTATAGGAGTCACCCGGCTGCTTAAAGCAATGTGAAAGTAAAACAGAACGCTCCTATAGGAATCACCCGGCTGCTTAAAGCAATGTGAAAGTAAAACAGAACGCTCCTATAGGAGCGTTCGGTTTCACTTTCACCTTGCTTTAAGCAACCACCTGCCCTAAATACCAACTAATAAACACAATTGTGTGGTCGTTATAGAGAGGTTTTACTGTATATGTAAATCACTCATAAGCAAATAGAGCAGACCCTGGTCAGTTCCTTCAGGACACATCTGATCTATGTACATGTATAATCTGTTTTCAAAGGCTTTAATCCTTTCCCTGTTGAATATTCATGTAAGAAATAAAAAAAAACCCATCATGTATATTTATTAGTTGAATGCTTATAACCGAACTTGAACACAGGAATGTTTTACTTTAACCCATTTGCTCCCAGTGGATTCTTCCATGCTTGTATATTGGATTAGTCTATCTTTTATTTAAGGGATGTCTGGTCTAAATTTTCATTTTTGTTTTGTTTTATATTGAATTCCCTATCAACAAACAGTGTAGACTCTGATCAGACGTCGCATTGTGCGGCGTCTGATCAGAGTCTACACTGTTTGCCTACGTCCCATATATGGGATCGTGGGAGTAAATGGGTTAAAAGAAACTGCTGAGTCAGATCTATATAGTATAATACATGTATACATCAAACGGAGAAGACCCTGGTCAGACCGCTCCTACAGGAGCCGTCTGATCTGGGTCTACTCAGTTTGCAAAAGGCGTGAAGAGACGTTTTGTATGAGGGAAAGGGTTAAAAGGCGTATCTATATGGAGTAATGGATTATTCCACTAACTAAGACATTCAACATATTGAGATCCACCGTTTCGGGCGGAACAACATTACTATGAACTTCAACATTTTAACAAATACTTGCAATATACGTTCTTAATGGGTATGGAGAATCATTAGTCTACTACAGGTCAAGAATCAGTTTTGGGGACTAGATTTGCGTTCTCACAGTTGAGGTTTATGTGGTCATAACCTTTAATTGTCCACATAGTGGTCATTGCTAAAATGGTCATTTTAAGGTCATCTATGTGTTTATGTGGTATATACCACGGACCCCCACTTCCACCAAACCTTATACTGTGAATGTAAATGTAAATAATAATAATGATAATCAATATAATTTATAATAATAATAATAATAATAATAATAATAATAATAATAATAATAACAATAATAATAATTATTATTAATGATAATATATTAGTAATAATAATAGTGACGATAATAATAACAATATAGAATATAAAAAAAATAAGTAAAAAATCATGGGTAGTTAACTCTTTACCTAATGAATATTCATATCCGAATAATGACATCATTTTTATACTGGCATTGTGAACAAGGAATTTTTTAACCATGGCAAACTCTGTAGATTCAGATTTGTATTATTTCATAAGCAAACAGAGCAGATCCTGATATGGCACTACTCTGTCTGCAGGCATATGAGGCAAAGGGTTAACCTTTTTTACTACATAACTACGCCTTTCTATGGCTTTGCAAACAAAGCAGACCCAGATGAGACGGCTCCTGTAGGAGCCGTCTGATCAGGATCTGCTCTGTTTGCCTATTAAATATAGATATGATTCCACAGTCTCTGATATGGTCAAAACTCCTGTGTCCATGTACCATTACAAAATAAAAATAAAAGTAATCTAATCAATAATCATAATTTATGCTCACATGATATTCTGGTATCACAGGGGCCGTCTGATCTGTGTCTATTGTTTGCAAAGACGTAAAAAAGCCTTTATAAATATGTGGGGAAGGGTTATCTCTTTACCCAATGAATATTCATGTTACAAATAATCACATCATGAATAATAATGAGAATGTTTTACAATGGCATGTTGACATACATGTACATGACATTTTGACCATGTCAGAAAGCCAGAAACTGTATACGTGTATATGTAAACCTGTTCTATGTTTATTTCAATTTTCAATACCTACTGAATATTCATGGACAGAATAGATATAATGAAATATGCAAGGTGGAACATTTTAGACATTTTAGAAAGTAAAGAACCCGATCTATCCAATTTCATGAGCAAACAGAGTAGACCCTGATCAGACGGCTCCTATAGGGTCTACTCTGTTTGCAAATGCGTGAAAACACGTTTATATGAGGGAAATGGTTATAATTAATTAGATCTAAATGTATCGTATAACTATATGCCATAAGCAAACAGAGCAGACCCTGATCAGATTACTTCTATAGGATCCGTTCGATCTGATTACTTCTATAGGATCCGTTCGATCTGAGTCTACTCGGTTTGCAAAGGTGCCAAAAGTCGTCTGTATAAGGTAAAGGGATTACACTCCAATGTGTTGCAATTTTAACTTCTGATTTGTTCAAGCTTTTTATGGAACGCCATTCTGCCATGCTATTTGCTAAATGCTTTTTGCCAATTGTGGAAATTGCTAGGGAAAGAACCGTATGGAACGCCATTCTGCCATGCTAATTGCTAAATACAAAATGCTTTGTGCCAATTGTGTAAATTGCTAGCGAATATTCGAAATGATGAGTGTAAATGATAAATGCGAAATGCTTATTGCTAAATGCATGTTTGCATTACTAGCATTGAACAGCGCCAGGTGACTGTAAAATTGCTAAATACGTGTTTATTTACATTAAAGCTTATTGCTTATTTGTACTACTAAATTAGAAATGGCACTGTAGTGCAAACCTGCATTTAGCAATAAGCATTTCGCATTTGTCATTTACATCCATCATTTGGAACTTTCCTGTTCTTTCCCTAGCAATTTACACAATTGGCAAAACGCATTTTGCATTTAGCATTTCGCATTTAACATTTAGCAAATAGCATGGCAGAATGGCGTTCCATAGAACCGGAATGTTCCAAATGATATATGCATGTAAATGACAAATACAAAATGCTTATTGCTAAATGCATTTAGCAAATGTTGTCACTTTAAAATGGCGCTGTTCGATGCCAGTAGTGCAAACATGCATTTAGCAATAAGCATTTCGCACTTCGCATTTTTCATTTATATCCATCATTTGGAACATTTCCTAGAAATTTACACAATTGGCAAAAAGCATTTCGCATTTTGTATTTAGCAATTAGCATGGCAGACTGGCGTTCCGTAGCTTTTGACAAATTATTGACAGATTTTCACATTCGTAACCACTCGTCTTATTCCATCAGGGTTCGGAATATAGGTCTACTTCGTAGAAAATGAATGAGTTTGTCGAACATCTTGGATTTTGCTGAGACGCACGGGTCACTCAAAGTCTCACCCTGATCCAAACTGTCTGTAAAGAGCAGACTATGTCGCGCTAGTCAGGCTAAGCGTTAGGCGTCATAGATCTATACCGTCTCAGAAAAGTCTTTGCGCGTTAAAATTGTCCGTCTGCGACAATTTTCCTCTGCTTCAATTCTTAAATTATTTTTCGCTCATTTCTTTGTCATAATAGTGTGTCAAACAATTTGGATCCTTATGAGACGTCGCATTATGTGGTGTCTCATCTGGATCCAAACTGTTTGTATAGGTAATCACGGTTTCGCAATAGTGTACAGAAGTAACATTTTATTTCATAAAAGTACATAAATCTATATATTCATTAGATGACCCTTTACTCCATGAATAATCATGTAAGAAGTAATGACACCGTGAATACTAATTAGTTCAATTGTTATAATAACACTTGCACGCGGGAATTTTTGGTCATGACAGAAACTGTAGAATCATATAAATATTATATCTTTATGTAAACAGAGCATGCAGAACTTGACCAGACAGCTTCTACAGGAGTCGTCTGATCTGGATCTCCTCTGTCCGCAAAAAGATAGAAAAGCGTAATTATGATAGTACTATGGAGTAAAGCAAAGACCTATGATAACAGGTTAACCCTTTACCCAATAGTCTGTTTCTAGTTTTGAAGACATATGACCACTTAAAGCAGGTTGAAAGTAAAGCAGAATGCGCCTTAAGGCGCATTCTGCTTTACTTTCAGCCTGCTTTAAGCTACCACCTACTAGGATATAGAAAATATTTATTATGCAATATGTTCATGACTGTATGAATTTGAACTATTTTCTTCAGCGGAGGAATAAATCAAACACGCTAAAAGCCGCTTCTATCAGGTAAAGGGTTAAATTATATAGGTCTTTGAGTAAAGGGTTAGTGGTGTTCATTGTAAATGCACTGGTCGATATTTTCTAACGTAGCATAGAAATGTTACCTTCTTGTTACAGCTTCTATCAGTATCAGAGATGATTCTGAAGCATAAAGTCACACTGTAAAACGAAAAAAATATGAGTTTAACTCTTTTCTCATGAATATATTCATGTTAGAAATAGTGACATCATAAATATTGGTTAGCTGAATGTTTAAAATGGTATAATGGTCATGGCAGAGACATACTATTCCATAAACAAACTGAGCAGACCCTGGTGCGACTGTTCCTACAGGAGACGTTAAAATAAAACTTTGTTCTGTGTCTACTCTGTTTAATATAAATGATCTACAATGTCCAAACATACTGTAAACAATATTCGTGTGAAACGACATAATTATCTCCCCTTCCCCTGTCCTCATATCTCACGAGCCTCTCCAGCCTAACTATTTACTGTACCTGCTAGAGAAGCTGTGTTTGCTTATGAATTTTATAATCTGATCCTACAGATTCTTTCATGACCAACAAGTCTTGTGTAGGCTACCGTGTAGGCTACCGTTATAAAAAAGAATCAGCTAATTTATATTCATAGGCCTACGCAAAGACTTATTAAAGTATTTTAATAAGTCTTTGGCCTACGCACATTTTCCTTATGTACATGCATATTTTATGTCATGCACATTAGAAATCTAGAATTCTTAATTAAATCGAATCTCTGTATAGCATAAAACACCGCAGAATCGATGCGTGTCCGCCTTAGCGGGAATCGATGCGTGTCCACCTCTTTGAACTTCAGCAAATTTCATCGTGCGTGGGATTAAACCTTTAGGCTGAGTAACTATGTCAGAAGAGGGTGCTTGATATCGAACATTTTCTATTTCTGAAAGTTCTTCTTAATATGAGTCTAAATTGTTAAACAGTGAAGATCACAGAAAGTCACTACGATAGTCTGTTTTTACTCTAGATCCAAACTGCTTTGAATATATTACCCCTAGTTCGTCACATTTGGTGTGTTAAAGTTAATGATATCCCGCTGGCGCCCCTCGAAATGTCAAAGTAGCTTTAACCACAATGCATCATTCACATTTCCTCTCATAATATTCAAAATGGCGGATGCTGTTTGAAGGTAAAGTAGAATCTGCTAGTTTTGCGTTTAATTGCAAAATCTTTTATTGCTATCGTACTTATTTGTTACAAATATGACAAGAAATTGATATTATTATGCGATATTCACGTCAGAAATCATTGACGATGCGTGAAAATGATTTTTAACAGTACAATTCGGAGAAAAACAGCCACGTATGTTTGGAATTAATTTTGTCTCTCCATCAAACAATGTTTTCACTTTTATTAATGCATATCATCAATGATTTGGGGAAAAAATTACTCTTTGTATGTGTGTACGTGGCTGTCACAACACCGTATATGTTGTCATTGAAAATAACGTGCTTGCAGAGAAAATATTGTTTTAATATTTACAAATTTATAGAATTTTATATATTTGAACTGCTCTATGGGAATTTTGTGTCATTGCATTGCACACAGTGCAGACTCCCACCAGTAACTGCATCTCAGATCCAGCATCTGGTAAAAAGTATTCAATGTTTGACACTCGTCAGAATCTGTAGGAGCCGTCTGATCTGGGTCTTCTCTATTTGCAAATGTGTGAAAACATGTTTTATGAGGGAAATGGATAAGCTGGTCGGGATCTACCATCTTAGCAAAACGGTTTAACCACGAAAAGATACCCAAGTCTTAGCATGCTGAGTAAATTTTGACCTGGTCAGAACTTTGCCTGCTTTGTATCTACTGTCCATTTCAATTTACTTTGTCACTGAATTTTAATAGAGATTTTTTTTTCATTTCTTATGGGATTGAGATCAAATTTAAACCACTTGTGTGATCGTTTTTCAGGAACTTTGTGTCCGAGTTTCCTCTGAATTCATCTTTAAATAAAGATTTTATGCATAAATACAATGTTTTCCCATTGCAAACATGTTCATTTCAAATTGCAAATGGCGGACGATTGACGCTGAGTGGAACGTTCGAATTTAACTGAGAGTAATTATAGCTCTTAAAAGTTGACGTCATACACGAAATTACGTCATATATTTCATACCTGTATACAATTCACCCCTTTTGAAAAATGATACGCTCCTCTATCCATACATTCGGCGGCCATTTGCAAAGAAATAGCTGATCGAATTAGCATGTAGAAAATGCATTTTCGGCATTTTCTTCCTTGTTACTGAATGATATTGAGGGATATTAAGCATGGGAGCTCCTGAAAAATGATGCGATCAAATGAAGTAGATTTAAGGTCAGTCTGACTCAAAATGAAAACAAATCTTGATTCAAATTCTGTGACAAAGTAAATTGAAATGTTCTAACCCTTTACTCCATTAATATTCATGTAAGAAATGATAATATCATGAATAGTAATTACATTTATTGCTATACTAGCACATGGAAATAATAAGATTTGGCAAAGGCAGAAACTATAGAATCATATCTATGTTATATCATAAGCAAACAGAGCAGACCCTGATCAGACAGCTCCTACGAGAGTTGAATGAAACTATCTTTATGGAGTATTTCAAACGATCATAACCAAATGTTTTGATAATCTGTTCATAATTCATTTCACACCTCGATCAGGTCACCACACTTTTCTGTTGTATATTCTTTTTGTGAAACAGCTTGGGAACTAAATAGTAACATTATTTATTGGTACCGGAACCCTACCATAACCAAATGAATGATGATGTGTGAAAAATGATGTATGCAAAATTGGGCAAATAAGATCCATTTGTATAAAAAATGTAAGTTACAATGTTTCTAGGGATATGTCTGATGGTTTGAAACAATTTTCTGATTTATTGTGAAGGGTCCATTGAACAGACCCATACAAAATAGTAGAAGGCCATTTGCCATTGCTGAAGAAATAATGATTGTCTGAACATTTATTAGAAGGCCTTTTATAGTGAATGGCATATGAACACAAGAATTTTTGCCATAGCAGAAACAGTAAAATCATATCAACCGTATTCTCCCTAATAAAAGCCCCCACTCTCACTCTGATAAACGCCCCCTTACTTCTGGGAGGGAGACTAACAATGAATGATATGACTTATATCCTATAATGACCATTAAATAAAGAAATATTTAAAATTTTATTTATTTTCCAAAATACGGGTGAGGTGGTAGCTTAACACAGACAGAGTTCCCCTTGGTGTTTTCTGCATTGCTTTCATTCTGTTTTGAGCAACGATGGCCTGTGTCTTTGTACATGTAATTGGTATTTGTGTCAATTCTCTGTCATCTATAGGAGCCGTCTGATCAGGTTCTACTCTATTTGCATATGCTTGAAAAAGTGTATGAAGGAAAGTGGTAATCCATTCCCTCATAGGTTATTTTTGGACCCAATCTCTTAGAATAGATCTACTGAAATAGAGCATTTTCTAGAAAAAAGAAGTTTTAGAAATTGTACTTTTGAAACCTTTGTGATAAATATCACAATGATTTCATGAAGTGACTTTTTACAGTGGTGTCAATGAGGAAATGGGATAATTAGGTGATCATGCTAGGCTATGTATAAAATGTCAGATGTTTTGCAGCGATACTGTGTTGTAAGACTAGACTGTGATATCAGTGTTATTTGCGGAAACCAGTTATTGATAAGCCATTAATGAATTTATCTCTCGTGACTTGTTAACCCATTACTGTATAGGCTATTTTTAGATACACCCTCTTTGAATAATTCTACCGAAAAGGATCATTAACTAGAGAAAAGGAAAATTTTAGAATTTTGTAGTTTGAAACCATTGTAATAAATAGAGCATTTGCTCCTATAGGAGCAAATGCTCTATTTATCACAATGATTTCACAAAGTGACTTCTACAGAGTCGTCAAAAGTCGTCAATATGAGGGAAAGGGTTAATTAACGATGAACAATTTCCAATTAATGATGATCAAGTAAATTAATCGTTTCATTGATGATGGTGGATGCAATGAAAAAGAATGGAATAATGTTTGCCAAATTATGAATTATCTGTGGAAAAGTCCAAGCAGAACTTGTGCGATATTTTTGTCCATCTACATCAGAAACCTGTTACCAGTTTGTGTTTCTGACGTATCTGAATGGTTATCTAATTATCTGCTTAACCCTTCACTCCATGAATATTCATTGATGAGAAATAATTACATTATGAACAGAGCTACAGATAAAGGTGCATGCCCTAATACTAAATTCGTCATTTCTCCACCAAACCCTTTACTGTGACCACTCTCTCTCCAAGATGATTCTAGAGAATGGTCACAGTATAGGGTTTGGTGGAGAAATAATGGAGCTTTTAGCCTTTTCTTGAAAATGTTTGAATTACGCATCTTATCTGGACCTCTGATTATAAATATTAATTGGATTATGTTTATAATGGCAGAATCATATTTATGTTATTTCATAAGCAAACAGCAGATCCAGATCAGATGGCTCCTACGGGATCCCTCCGATCTGGATCTACTCTGGTTGCAAAGGCATAGAAAGGCGTATCACTCCCTTCATGCAACTTTTTTTCAGACCTTTACAAATAAGAGACTGCTCTGTTTGTTCATGAAATTATAAAAGATCTGACTCAACAGTTTCATCACTACCAAACAATCCTGTGTACGAAGGTGATTATAAATATTCAGCTAACAAATATAGGGGATATCTATTTCTTACATGAATATTCGAAAGAGAATTAGGGTTGAGCCCTTTACTCCATAAATACACCCTTCTACGCAAACAGAGTAGACCATGGTCAAAGAGCCCCTAAGGCCTATAGGAGCTGTCTGATCAGGGTCTGCTCTGTTTGCCTTTGATATAATACAGATCTGATTCTCCAGTTTCTGGCATGATAAAAAGTTATTTTGTTCATAGTCCCATTAGAAGAATTCAGTGAATTGATATTCATGATGCTGTTATTTCTTACATGAATGTTGGAGTAAAGGGTTAACCCTTTCCCTCATATAAACGTGTTTTCACGCATTTGCAAACAGAGTAGACCCAGATCATATGGCTCCTAGAGGAGCCGTCTGATCAGGGTCTACTCTGTTTGCTAATGGAATTTGATAGATCTGTTTCTTTACTTTCTAAAATGGCTACAATATTCCACCTTCAATATTTAATTATAACTGTTTTATCCATGAATATTCAGTAGGTATGGAAATTTGGACTAAATATAGAACATGGAAAGGGTTAAAGGGATTTTGTGTGGTATTTTGAACACTGGTGACACTGACTGAAATCAAATATATTTTGAAACATGTTGTTGGCAGATAAAAATTAAGATAAAATTTAAAAAAAAAACCCACAAATTCATAGAATATGCTAAGATCTTAAATTTGAGGATAATTGAATCAGGCACTACACTAGATGCGATATCGTAGCTGTAAGACTATATTTAGGAATAGAGCTACGTTATCGTATCTAGCACTACACATGCTTTTTTTTAACAGCTGTTTTTTGATCCTTTGAATGCATAATCTTCAAAGTGGAATGACCCATCAGTGTTTATTTACATGTTTCCTGTTGAATATGCATGTTAGAAATAATGACATCAGGAATGTTTATTAGCAGAATAGATATAATGGCATATGTGGCAGTGCACAGCAGTTTTTGGTATTGTTGAAGCTGTTGAAGACAGATTTCTGTTATAATTTCATAAGCAAACAGAGCAGATCCTGATCAGACAGCTCCTTCAGGAGCTGTGTGATCTGGGTCTACTCTGTTTTCAAAAGCGTGAAAAAGCATAATTTTAACTATGGAGTCCAATCAGTTTGAAAGGCTTAAAGTTTGGAGGGTTTTGAATAACAAACAGTCCCAACTATGACCAGAGGGTTCCTTTGAGTCCTCTGATCTTGGTCTTTACTGTTTGCAGAGACAGTACACTTGTTTCAAAGGAGACAAGTATAGTTACTTAGTAGTAGTATCATAATTATGTGGATAGTTCTAAGATCAGAGACTCAGATAAGGTGCGTAAATTAACTCTTTGCATGCTAAGTCGTCTGCTTTAATTCTAAAAATAAAATTTTCTCTCATTTCTTTGCAAAGATATGATCAAAGTGACAAACAGTTTTACAATACGCGGCGTCTCATCTGGATCCAAACTGTTTGCATACTAAGTAATAATGGTTTTACCGCTAGCATGCAAAGAGTTAAAACATTTTCAAGAATACAGTAAAACCTCTCTATAACTTCCACTTTTAAATTGTGTTAATTAGTTGGTATTTAGGGCAGGTGGCAGCTTAAAGCAAGGTGAAAGTAAAACAGAACGCTCCTATAGGAGCATTCTGTTTTCTTTCACCTTGCTTTAAACAGTCACCTGCATTTAACACAAAATATTTGATGTAATTTAGTGGCCGTTATAGAGAGGTTTTACTGTAGTTCCATTATTTCTCGTTTTGAGACGATTCTAAAGATTGATCACAACATACATATTGGGTTTGGGCTGGAATTGACAATTGTTTTATTTGAATGCACACATTTATCTATTGCTCTGCAAGATGACAGATAATTTTGTTTGATGTACCGTATTCAACATCATAAAAATGAATGTCCCCAATGAGCGTCTAGCTTTTGAATATCAGTGGCTTAGTGGCAAATGCTCTATTTATCACAATGGTTTCAAGAAGTGACTATTACAGAGGCGTATTTATGGAGGAAAGGGTTAATATTCATGCTAAAAAATAAAGATATCATGAATATTTTTAGCTGATTTTCTATAACGGCATGAATACACAGGACTTGTTGGTTTTGGTAGAAACTGTAGAGTGAGATCTATCATAATTTCATGAGCAAACAGAGCAGACCCAGGTCAGATGGCTCCTATAACCCATTCCCTCATATTGATGACTTTTGACGACTCTGTAAAAGTCACTTTGTGAAACCATTATGATAAATAGAGCATTTGTTTCTATAGGAGCAAATGCTCTATTTATCACAATGGTTTCAAACTACAAAATTCTCAAATTTTCCTTTTCTCTAGTTAATGCTTCTTTTCGGTAGTTTTATTCGAAGGGGTTGTATCTTAAAATAGCCTATGAGGTAAAGGGATAAGAGCCATCTGATGTTGGGTCTACTCTATTTAAGGTTTGAAAAGGCTTTTCTATGAACGGAAAGGCTAAATAAATATGGAAGAAGCAAAGAACCTTTAATTTGCATTTATAGAAATTCTGATGTTTCTGTACAGTGAATGATACTTGCTGTAATTTTGTATGTACATTTACAGTAAAACTTGACCTAACGGTCACCTTAAATGAACGGTCACCTCGTCTTAACGGTCAGTTTGAAATCCTCCCGACGAAAATCAGTCTATAATGCACCTGTTTTAGACGGTCACCTTCCTTCCGCGGTCAGCGGCCACCATTAGATTGGCCGCTTCAGTGTTTTTCGTTATGTCGGAAGTGAACAAAATAAACCAAGCGTTGACCTTGGCCTTAGGGCAAGATCATAATCGATGGCCTGATAATCCTTTCAACTCATTTACCTGTTAAATATGCAAATATGGGGGTGTTGAGAAGTTGGTCTGCATGTTACCGAATCAAAAGAGATAACATCAAAACAAAATATTGACGCCTTTTCCAAACGTAAGTTCCTCACATTAGAGAATCGAGTGAAGTGTAGACATGTACATTTGTATTTCCGGATGTGTCGAATGATTCTGCCTGATGTTTATTTTTTTCTTTTGTGCATGCAATTTACAGTACATGTTGTATTTTACCTGTATTTACAAGGATAAAATACATAATCTTTTGGATAAGGCATTAAAGTACATGTAGATATATTTTGCGTTTGTCTGACCAAACAGAAAAATCTCCCAACATATCCACCCCTCGATTAAGTGGTCACCTCGCTTAAGTGGTCAATTTGGCCGCTTCCCTTGACTGGCCGCTTAACACAGGTTTTTACTGTACATGTATCTGCAGTAAAGAAATTGAGTATACTGTGCTGATGCTTGTTTATTAAAATATAAGTGCATACTTGACAATATTTTATTGCCTAATTATGCAAGTATGCTGCCTATGTACAGATTTGTTGAATACTATGCATTGTATTCTTGGTTTATTAACCTTTTACTTACTAAATATGTCTTTTCAAGCCTTTGCAAACTGAGTAGACCAAGACCAAGGGTCTGCTGGTCAGTTTGCTTTCGAATAATATAAATATGATTCTACAGTTTCTGCCATGGCCAAATATTCCTGTGGTCATATGAAATATAATTTGATAAATATTTATGATTCCTTCATATCTTTCATGCCACCAATGCTAAAGACCATGATGGAAATAAGAGCTTGCTCTTTATTGTGATGGGAAACATTTCATGGCTTAAAGTATATATTATATCATAATTCTTTTTACCTGAGTCTGTATAATTAATGTGTGTGGATCATCGTTATATATATGTGTTATCCTACAGTCTAATCGCGATACTACGAATCGGGATGGGATCGGCCCGATTTTTCGTAGTTTCGCATTTTCGTATTAGTGCATATTTAGGATACGAAATAATTTCCACAAACCTCTCCTGTAGGAGCCGTCTGATCAGGGTCTGCTCTGTTAATTTGCTTATGGTATAGTTTCTACAGTTTCTGCTTCATGTGTCCATTTGCTATTGTAGCAAATTAATCGTATTAATATTCATTACGTCATTATTTATTACATGAATATTCATGGAGGAAAGGGTTAATCCTTTGAATGCAGGACACACATTCATTGTCATTTGCAAACAGTGTAGAACTTGCACATATCATATTAATCCTAAAATGAATGTAGGATGCAAGTGTAAAGGCATTTGCAAACAACGTAGCGGAGCCCCCTGATCAAGATCTACATTGTTTGAACGTTTATCATTCAAAATCCTCTAGCAAATTCACCCCTTCATACTGAGTGGACTCTGTCGTTAAACACTGATGGGCTATTCCACTCTGCCGTGCTGAAAGGGTCATTATCTAGACTGATGGTAGTCAGGTGAACAACTGAAGGATGTCATGTCAATGTTTTGGAGCTTCATACTCTTGAAAGGACTGTAACCCACAAAACTGTATTGATATTGGATGATTTACCTGAAGTCTTTTAGGACTGAGAGAAAAATTGGCTTTGGTTTATTACGAAAGGAAGAAGAATACACTTAACCCTTTCCCTGTTTAATATTCATGTAAGAAATAATGACATCATTAATATTTATTAGCTGATTTTTAGCTAATGTCTGTTTCGAAGAAAAGTCCAGCTATTGTGATCACTGGGTCATAGGCGTTGTCATCGTCGTCATTGTCGTCGGCGTGCAATCTAAGGATGTATTGGCTCAGGCAGAAACTGAAGAATCAGATCTATATTATACTTTAAGTGAATAGAGCAGACCCTGATCAGATGTCACCTATAGAAACCATCTGATCTTAGTGTACTCTGTTTGCAAATGGGTGAAAAGATGTTTATATTAGGGGAAGGGTTAATGTTTGAGGTATATGTCTTTGGGAGCCAATGGTTTCCCATAACAACCATGTAATGTTGGAATGCCGATAAGAAAGTTACAGTGATCCTATGGGGGACAGGTGAAAACTGGCCTCTTAATCTTTTGTATGCTGAATTTTCAAAGTGGAATGAATGTTTATTGTTTAAAGGTAGAATCCAATCAGTGGATTAAATTTGCTAGAAAATTTTGAATGACAAGAGTGCAAACCCTGTTCAGGGGGTGCCTCAAGGAGCCCTCTGATCTGGGTCTACCTTGTTTTCAAATGCAAGTATACTTGCATCCTGCATTTAAAGGGTTAGTATGATAGGTGCAAATTCGTGATATCCTAATTTTATGCAATGAGTTTTGATCATGGAGAGACATCAGTAATCCTGCATCTACTGATTTAACGCAGTCGCTTTCCTTCATATAAATGCATGTTCATGCAATTGCAAACAGAGTTGATCTGATACTACAGTATTTTTTTTGAAAACCTCTACATAACGGCCACTAAATTCTTTTGATTAGTTGGTATTTAGGGCAGGTGGCTGCTTAAAGCAAGGTGAAGGTAAAACAGAACGCTCCTATAGGAGTGTTCTGTTTTTACTTTCACATTGCTTTAAGCATCCACCTGCCTTTAACACAAAATACTTTATGTAATTTAGTGGCCATTATAGAGAAGTTTTACTGTACAGTTTTTGTCAAAGCAAAATACTCTCTTGAAATAATTACATTATAGAAATTAAGCTAAATAGTGATGGCAGCACTTTTTTGGTGGGTAATTCATTGAATTTGCTTGTTAATTAATGATTTTATTTATTCATAATTTGATTGGTTTATGCATATTTAATATATGTCGATTTCATCACATCATTGTTTATTGAAATAAAAAAAAGGTGTACGATTAGCACATTACAAAAGTTAGACAGGGTCTGGTCTGATTGCTAATGGAACAATATAGATCTGATGCTTTCCAAATCATTGAGTTTTACAAACAAACATTTATCAACTTGGATTTTTAGCTTGTGTGTTTCGAGGAAAAGTCGAGCTATTGTAATCACTGGGTTGTAGAGTTGTCGTCGCCGTCGGTGGCGGTATGCAAAAACTTCAATGTAGCTCATTACTCGAAAAGTATAAGAGGTATCAACATGAAACTGTAGATCTCATTGAGAAGAGGGCCCCTACATAAGAACCATAACTCTTGATTTCAAAATTTTAGAGTTATGGCCCTTTATTTTTTTTTCACTTTTAAAAAAAATTTAGCTGGACAAGCACCAAATCAGATGAGCGTTGGCGCCGCACACGGCTCTTGTTCCCCAATGATGTCAGTAAAAGGCCTGACATAATTTCTGTTTGCTGTTGTTGACTTCTTTTCACCATGGTAGGCTTCTATTCACCTTGGTAGACTTATTCATCTTGGTAGACTTCTATTCATCTTGGTAGACTTCTATTCATCTTGGTAGATTTCTATTCATCTTGGTAGACTTATTTACCTTGGTAGGCTTCTATTCACATTGGTAGACTTCTATTCACCTTTGAATTGGTAGACTTATTCACCTGGGTAGACTACTTTATAATTCATCTTGGTAGACTTCTAAGAGATGAAGATAACGTACTGCAAATAACCTAGCACCGGTCTCGATTTTTCTGGATTTTTTTTATTCATCAACTAGTTTTGACAGTATATTGGTTTTCATCAGGAGCTTTCCTCTCGGAGCTTTCTGCAATACTTTCACCCTGCATTAGGCAGACACCTGCTCTATCTAAATTCTTCTCTACTAGAATTCTGGTTTAGAGGGGATTTACTGTATGCATACATGTATATTTTCTCATGATGCAGCTCACGATACTTGTGTCTAGTGATCAGACTCAGTTCATACCATTTACAATTGGATGTTAATTGACTAACCAAACATTTCCGTCAGCTTCCTCCGCAAGCACCAAGAATCCATTAAAAAAAATCAATAGTAGATTCCATGTTATTAATAAACTAAAATGTAGCTGAAGGTAAGAATCGAGGCCTACTCTCGATCATCTTTTATAGCACTGCTCAATGAAGACAGATTGTGGGAGGGGGTGGACTCGTGTTTAACCTTTGTACATGTGGGAAACAAGTAACCATATTTATTCTAAACATTTAGACAACTCAATTTCCTCTAAAGACCAGGATGTAAAGCTGAATAATTCAAGTCGGCACAGATTCGATTAACCCTTTACTCCATAGATACGCCTTTGCAAGCAGAGTAGACCCAGATCAGACGGCTCCTATAGGAGCCGTCTGATCCGGGTCTTCTCTGTTTGCTCTTAGCATTATATAGATGTGACTCTACAGTTCATGCCATTGCCAAAACTTTCTGTATTAAAAAACTGTATTAATCAATATTCATAACATCATTATTTCTTACATAGATATTCATGGAGTAAAGGTTAAATGAACCAAATTGTGCTGATCCTGATCAAACTGCTTTTTCAGGAGCAATTTGATCTGGGTCTACACTATTTGTCTTTGGAATATTAAGGTAATTACTTGGCAAACCTTCTAATTTGAGTCTGCATTGTTTGCCATTTAAACCATTCCTTCATAGGCTATTTTTAGATCTAACCACTTTGAATAAATGTGCCGAAAAGGAGCATTAACTAGAGAAAAGGATTTTTTTTTAGAATTTTGTAGTTTGAAACCATTGTGATAAATAGAGCATTTGTTCCTGTGGACCAAATGCTCTATTTATCACAATGGTTTCAACAGGTGACTTTTACAGAGGCGTCTAAAGGCGTATTTATGGAGGAAATGGTTAAAAATCTTTTTTTTTATGCTAATGAGCTCTATTGTTAAATAATGTTGGAGTGTCCCTCTTAACCCTTTCTTCTATCTATAGGCTATTTTTAGACACAACCTCTTTGAATGAATCTACCCAAAAAGAGCATTTACTAGAGAAAAGGAAAGTGTTTAGTATAGAAACCATTGTGATAAATAGGAGCAAATGCTCTATTTATCACAATGGTTTCAAGAAGTGACTATTACAGAGGCGTAGAAAGGCGTTTTTATGGAAGAAAGGGTTAAAATTCAGCATTCAAAGGATTAGTCTGTGACTGTCACAGGAGAGGGACATTGAGACTTTGTCAGGTCTGCGACCTTTCCTGAATTATAAACTCACTTGTATTGATCCATCTGCCAGTGGGGGATGGGACAGGTTGCTTATTCAAATTAGGTGTCATTTGCAAAGAGGAAAGCACTGGAGACAGAACCATGTACATTACATTACACCGGGCATGCATGAAGGTATTGGTTTTTTATGTAATCGAAAAATAGCATCTCTACCTTTTGGGTAGGAATAAACCTAGAAGTATCCCAATACAATAAAAGAAAATCTTAACTAACCCTTTCCCTGTTCTATGTTTGTTTCAAATTTCAATACCTACTGAATATTCATTAACAAAATAGCTATAAAGAAATATGGAAGGTGGAACATTGTAGGCATTTTAGAAAGCAAAGAAACAGATATATCAAATTATACTAGCAAACAGAGCAGGCTCCTCTAGGAGCCGTCTGATCTGGGTCTACTCTGTTTGCAAATGCGTGAAAACACGTTTATATGAGGGAAAGGGCTGATTGGTTTTCTTAACCCTTTCCTTCATATAAACACCTTTTTGTGCCTTTGCATAGTGATGATAGTGTGTGAGTAATGTTGCACTTTTAATAACTACTCATGAACAGACTCAATAAAACCGAGTCTGCAAGTTTATATGAAGGAAAGGGTTAATAAATATTCATTCAATATCCCGCCCATTGTGAGTATTACTTGTAATCAATCTGATTATTGTATTTTAACTAAAAAGGAAACTCATTGCCATGACAAACGAGTCGGAAACATATAAACAATCAGAGTAGACCCTGATCAGGCAGTTTTTGGTCTACTCTGTTTGTAAACGGGTAAATACGTGTTTTTGTATAGTAAAGGGCTAGTATTATTGATATGTACAATAAAACCTCTCTAAAGCGTAATTTTAATAGAGAAGAATCTAGATACTTTTAGGCAGATGGCTGCTTAATGTAGGGTGAAAGTCGTGCAGAAAGCTCGTAGAGGAGCTTTCTGTATGTCAAACTTTCACCCTGCATTAATTTAAGCTGCCATCTATCTCTGCTCGTAGAAGAGCTTTCAGCATGAATTTCACCCAGCAGCCATCTGCCTAAAAGTATCTAAATTCTTCTATATTTATCAAATTGGTTTCAACAGGTGACTTTTACAGAGGCGTAGAAAGGCGTATTTATGGAGGAAAGGGTTAAATGAAATTAGTGGAGTTACTAAGGTTATAGTGTAAACCCAGTGCAAACTGCTGTGATGTGCCAGTCTGCATTCATTTAAATAACAGGTGGAGTCTTGAATACTGTCTGAGTAGAACCCGTCTTAAGCGACCATTCATTTATTGAACATAGGAGTCTTAGAAAGCAGATGATTGCTGAATGCAGGACAAAAATAATGCTGAAAGCTTTCTGCATTACTTTTGCCCTGCATTAAGCTACTACCTGCCTTACAGACCCATAATTAGACCTCTTTTTGATGGCGACTTAAGACAGGTTCTACTGAATATTCATTATGTAAAGGATTTATCATTTACCTAGAAACGAAATAGAGACACATTTTCACCTCTTTGCGAACAGAATAGACACAGATTATACAACTCCTATAGGAGCTGTCTGATCAGGGTCTGCTCTGTTTTCTCATGGAAATACATACAACTGATTCTGAAGTTTCTGCTATAGCAACAATTTCCCTTGTTTAGTAAGATACCATTGTAAGAATGCAGTCAATGAATATTATTGAAGTCATTTAGTGATGTGTTCTTGTATCATTAACTCTTTGCACGCTAGCGGCGAAACTGTGATTACCCATGCAAACAGTTTGGATCCAGATGAGACGCCGCATAATGCTGCGCCTCATCAGGATCCAAAATGCTTGTCATCTTGACCATATTTTTGCAAAGATATGAGAGAAAGTTTATTTTAAGAATTGAAGCAGACGACAAATGTTGCAGACGAAATTTACTTAGTGTGCAAAAAGTGAATTAATTAACCATGAGGTTAAAGGGTTAAATGGGAGAACATTCATTTCTATCTTTGCAAATCTTTGAAATCGAGTCCCATCATACATTTATCCCTTATTGAACAGGTAGTTGAATCTCTGAAAATGGTCATTGCAATAATGCCCTAATACTGAAATAACTGAATTACTAACTACAGGTACATTTAATGGCCCCGGTGTACTTATTAACTCCATGCAACTTAAGCGGCAATTTTGCGATGAACACATGCAAACAGTTTGGATCCAGATGAGGTTCCGAGTAACTTGGCATCTTAACTGTTTGTCAGTCTGACTCTGTGTTTGTAGAAAACTGGAAGAAAACGGATTTTTTTTAATTGTAAAAGGCGACAGATTTTGCAGGCAAATATTAAAGAGCATACAAAAGGTTAAGCTTCAGATAAGGAGATAAGTACCTCATTCAGCTTATTCTGTAGTCCAAGATACCACTAACTTTGAAATAAAATAAGTAAATGGCCCAAAAAACTCTTAATTAAGAAACCATTTCTCTAATCTGGAGTTCTGCTTGAACTCTGAAGACAATCTGCCACACACATTTTACCCTAGTAATTACCCAAAGTATTTGGATAACCCTTAACCCATTACCTCATAGGCTATTTTTAGATCCAACCTCTTTGAATAAAATTACTGAAAAGGAGCATTAACTAGAGAAAAGGAACATTTTAGAATTTTGTAGTTCTGAAACCAATGTGATAAATAGAGCATTTGCTCCTTATCATTATGGTTTCAAAAGGTGATTTTTGAAGAAAGGCGTATTGGTTAACCCTTTACCTGTTTAATATTCATGGAAGATATAACGACATCATGAATATTAATTAGATTATTTATAATAATAGCATAATGAACACAGAATAATTTGACTCAGGCAAGAACTGTAGAATCAGATCTATATTATGCCATAAGCAAACAGAGCAGACCCTGATCAGATGGCTCCTATATTAGGAGCCATTTGATCTGGGTCTACTCTGTTTGCAAATGCGTGAAAAGGCGTTCATATGAACAGTGTTTAGGCTAGAATCCTAACTCTATGGGTCATTTTGACCCATTATCATTCAAAACAGTGGGTCATTTTCTAAATCAGTAGGCCAATCTACATATCACTACAGTAACTTAATAAAATAGGCCCTAAAAATCAGTGTGTGCAGCACTGAAGATTGCCAGTCTGCTCAACTGAACTGACAGACAGCTTATGGTCATTGCTCGCTATGTGTCTAGTGATCATACTAACTTGAACAGAAATTGTCTGTTCCAATTGAAAATGCATTAGATTTCTTTGTTTTTATGCACAACTTACAAAACATTCTATTTTTTCACCATCGTAACTTTGTAAGTAAGCCACGATGCGTAGGTCGAGAGTCATTTTGGTTGGAACTTTCTGGTATTCTCGCCGGTTGACGATGACCACGCATCTTTTTCTGTTTCCTGGCTGCCGATTTGCCAGTAGGGAAAAAGGACAGAAAAGACTTTTGCTGTTTTTCAGCAGACATTTTCAAGTTACGACGATTCAGAGTAGAAAATCTAGTTTCGATTCACTGCAGCGCACGGAATAACATAATCCGATTCGTTAATCATACAAGCGCTGTATTGTAAAAGAGAACGCTATAAATCATGCGTCTGGGGTACAGGAAATGATGCGGGCAGTAAATAATAGGCTAAAACACGGGCCAAGAGACGGATTTCGGCAATTTTTCGGGACAGAATACAATGCGCCAAAATGACCCACGGAACTTATTTTCATGCGCCATTTTTAATTATTCTGAGTCAATGACGCAGGGGCGCGGCCTAGCCTAAACACTGTATGAAGGAAAGAGTTAACTCCATAGATACACCACCGTGCTATGCCTTTGCAAACAGTCTCAGTAGACCCAGTAGGAGCTGTCTGATCAGGGTCTGCTCTGTTTGCATATGATATAATAATGACCAGATTCTACAGTATCTGTCATGAGAGAAAGTCCCTTGTTTCATAGTGACGTTATAAATATTCAGTTTATTTTATTTATGATGTCAGTATTTCTGGCATGAATATTTATTGAGTAAAGGGTTGTATAAGAAACAATTTGACTAATCCAAGTTCTGCTTGAACTGTGAAGATAATATGCCACACACATTACCCTAGTTGTTCAAAGTACAGTCCAACCTGCTGTAAGCGGTTAGTCTAGGGAAGTGGCCACTTTGGCCGCTTACAGCAGGTGACCGCCTAAACCAGGTGCATATTACCAAGCATACTTTCGAGTAATTATGATAGACATATATTATGTGTACAGCAGTATCCTACTAATAGGTATTTATAAAGACCGTTCTCTCATTTAAGTAATACACGTGCCAGTGTAATTCGAATTTGGCTTTGACACGACTGGTTTCCCAAATATTCCGTCCGCGAACATCTAACTTATAGAGCGGAAGTCGGGAACCAGCTTGTTCACGCGTGATTACGTTCCTAAGGAATTCCTAGTAGAAGGTAAATCCCCAATTAATATGGCGTGAACAACCGACGCGCTTTGTAAACAAACAAAAGAAACTGATAAGGGGTCCAAACGGGTCATGACCGTTACTTGTATGCATCCAAAGGTGACAAAATGTCTGCTGTTTCCGATCGATAGCCATGAAAATTGTTTACACGCTTTACATTTGTACAACACCTGGCCGCTTACACCAGTGTGTATATGCCATTTGGGATGACCGTCTATACCGTGACCGTATATAGGCAGGTGACCGTCTATACCAGGTGTAACATATTATAGTGTTTTTCATTTGGAGAGTCCTGTAGTGGCCGCTGATACAAGGTGACCACTGAAGTAGGTTAGACTGTATTGTTTTTTAACCCTTTCCCGTTTTATATTCTTGTAAGAAATAATAACATCATTATTATTTATTAGCTGAATTTTAATAATGTAAACTTTTCAAGTGATGTTTGGCATTGTCAAAAACTATATCATGTATATCATGTCACAAGCAAACAGAGTAGACCCTCCCGTAGGAGTCATTCTGATCTGGATCTACTCTTTTTGCAAATGCATGAAAAGGCGTTTGTATGAGGGAAATGGTTTAACCCTTTCCCTCATATAAACGTGTTTTCACGCATTTGCAAACAGCGTAGACCCAGATCAGACGGCTCCTCTAGGATCAGGGTCTGCTCTGTTTGCTGACGAATTTGAAAGACATGTTTCCTTACTTTCTAAAATGGCTACACTGTTCCACCTTCCATATTTCATTATAACTACTTTTTTCATGAATATTCAATAGGTATGGAAATTTGAAATAAACATAGAACAGGGAAAGGGCTAAAAAGAATATTTGTTACAGCAGATTTCTTTCCCTGGAATCATTGCTTGGAATTGTACATTCACTTGTTTCGTAGAAGAAAATTCTACAACCTCCTCTTCTTTTATTCTGAAGCCACTCCTTTGTGAATTCAAAGTAAATGTGTTTCCAATTGATGAATTGTTTGCCTTATTAGAATCTAAAAATATCTTGGGGGTTTATCCGGTTCTCGCAGTCTTCTACTTTATTGCCGAGTCTAGGGTATTGGATTTTGAGGTTTTGGATTCCTGTCATAATAATTCTGGCATACATGTTTCAAGATTAAATTGTCGTAGCAAGTCATTGATTAATATTGATTCTGCAAGAGAGAGAGAGATTTCTACAAGGAAGGCTTCCCACACACTGTGACTATTGCACAATCGGTGCATGTGTGTCGCGTGTTGTTCGCCATATGGATACATACAGAGACTGACTGTGCCGAGGACAAGACAGGTAGTGATGATAAAGAGTGCAGATCTTGTACAAAACTTAAAGGATTTTTTTTTGGTATTAACCCTTACCTGATTAAGGCACCATTTTAATATCTTTGCAAATAGAGTAGACCCAGATCAGACGGCTTCTGTTGGAGCCATCTGATGAGGGTCTCTTCTGTTTACTTACAGTAAAATCTCTCTATTATAATGGCCAATGAAATGTGTTAATTAGTGTGTATATAGGGCAGGTGGCTACTTAAAGCAAGGTGAAACTAAAACAGAACGCTCCTATAGGAGCGTTCTGTTTTACTTTCATCTTGCTTTAAACAGCCACCTGCCTTTAACACAAGATACTTGATGTAATTTAGTGGTGACATTATAGGGAGGTTTTACTGTAGATCTATCTGATTAATTACAGTTTCTAACTTTCTACCTAGGCCAAATCTTCATATATGGTCATAATTACTTTCATCTTGCTTTAAGCAGCCACCTGCCTTTAACACAAGATACTTGATGTAATTTAGTGGTGACATTATAGGGAGGTTTTACTGTAGATCTATCTGATTCATTACAGTTTCTAACTTTCTACCTAGGCCAAATCTTCATATATGGTCATAATTATACCCCCACAAACAGAGTTTGAGGGGGGTATACTGGAATCAGCCTGTCGGTTGGTCGTCGGTCGGTCTGTCCGCAAAATCTTGTACTTTCAACTCCTCCTTCAGTTTCAACCTGATTCATTTGATACATGGCGTAAATGTAACTCAGGTGTAGTAGATGTGCAAGACACAAATTTCAGGTCTCTGTGACCTTGACCTTGACCTTTGGCCTTAAAATTGGTCTTGAAATTGGCAGGCAAAATCTTGTACTTTGAACTCCTCCTTCACTTTCAACCTGATTCACTTGATACTTGGCATAAATGTTACTCAGGAGTATTAGATGTGCAAGACACAAATTTCAGGTCTCTGTGACCTTGACCTTGACCTTTGGCCTTGAAATTGGTCTTGAAATTGGCAGGCAAAATCTTGTACTTTGAACTCCTCCTTCAATTTCAACCTGATTCACTTGAAACTTGGCATAAATGTTACTCAGGAGTAGTATATGTGCAAGACACAAATTTCAGGTCTCTGTGACCTTGACCTTGACCTTTGTCCTTGAAATTGGTCTTGAAATTGGCAGGCAAAATCTTGTACTTTGAACTTCTCCTTCACTTTCAACCTGATTCACTTGATACTTGGCATAAATGTTACTCAGGAGTAGTAGATGTGCAAGACACAAATTTCAAATCTCTGTGACCTTGACCTTTGGCCTTGAAATTGGTCTTAAAATTGGCAGGCAAAATCTTGTACTTTGAACTCCTCCTTCACTTTCAACCTGATTTACTTGATACTTGGCATAAATGTTACTCAGGAGTAGTAGATGTGCAAGACACACATTTCAAGTCTTGTCCGGAGCATATATCCTATACTCTATTAACTAGCATTACCAAACCTGTTGTGTCAATACATATTGGGTAGTAGATATTCAGGTCTCTGTGACCTTGAACTTAATATCTGGCCTTGAAATGGAAAAAGAACCAGTGTTATTCTGCAAAATCGGACCAGCGCGAACATTTTCATTTTGGCATGAAACATGGGGATTTCTTGTCAAAAATCCTCCTTCATTTTTAAAGTTTTCATATTTTTGTTGCAAGCATTACAGAATTATCTCTCCTTTAACTTTGAGTATTTATGTGTTTTAGTCCTGTTACATGGATAGTTGGTGTCACAAACTTGGATTCGCAATCAAAGCTGCCATGTGGGGGTATTCATCACCTTTAGTGATAGTTCTAGTTGCCATTATAAAAGTCGATTTAACTCAATTTCCTCCGTAGGCTATTTTTAGACCCAACCTCTTTGAATGAATCCACCCAAAAGGAGCATTTACTAGAGAAAAGTAAATTTTTTAGAATTTTGTAGTTTGAAACCATTGTGATAAATAGATCATTTGCTCCTATAGGAGCAAATGCACTATTTATCACAATGGTTTCAAGAAGTGGTTATTACAGGGGCGTAGAAAGGCGTATTTATGGAAGAAAGGATTAATAAATATTCATGCATTCATTATTTTGTACACAAATATTCTACAGGTAAAGGTTTACAGTTTCAGTCATATAAAAATGGCTTTTCACTCGTTTGCAAACAATGAGAAGACCCAGATCAGACTGCTCCAGTAGGAGCTTTCTGATCTGGGTCAGGTCTGTAATTGCCTATGGAATTATATAGATTTTATTCTACAGCTTCTCCCAGAGAGCCAATAAATCCTGATTATCATTATAACAGTTCTGCTAATAAATGTTCATGCTGTCATTATTTCTTGCATGAGTATTAACCCTTTCCTCCATAGACTATTTTAGACCCAACCTCTTTGAATGAATCTACCCAAAAGGAGCATTTACTAGAGAAAAGGAAAATGTTATATTTGTTTAGTATAGAAACCGTTGTGATAAATACAGCATTTGCTCCTATAGGAGCAATTTTAATGCTCTATTTATCACAATGGTTTCAAGAAGTGGCTTTTACAGAGGCATAGAAAGGATCAATATGGGAGAATGGATTATTTATGGTATAATATAAATATGATTCTTTAGTTTCTACCATGGCCTAAAATTTCTGTGTCGTTGCGATATTAACAATTAATCTAATTAATATTCATGATGTCATTATTTCTTAGATGGATATTCATAATGGCATCATGAACAAGGGACATTCTGACCATGGCACAAGCCTTAGGATCAGAACTGTATTACAGTAAAACCCCTGTTAATGCGACCACCAAAAATGAGCATAATTCTGGGTGGCAGAGGCAGGTGGTAGCTTAATACAGGACAGAATTTATGCAGAAAGCTCCTATAACTTTCGTCCTGCATTAAGCAACCACTTCCCTGCTTTAAATGACGCCAGTGGCTGTTTATTAAGTGGTCGCATTAGCGGGGTTTTACTGTAGTTTATAAGTAAACAGAGCAGACCTACAGGAACCGTTTGCAATGGCGCAGAAAGACGTATTTGTGGAGTAAAGGATTAAGAATAATAACATAAACTAGCTGGCATTGTTTTGATATATTTGGCTTTAAAGTTTTTGTGCTCCCATTTTGTATATAATTTCTTAGAAATGTTTCTTTAGTATTCCCTATAATGTTACATGTATTTTGTTATTGTATAATGACAAAAAATGACTGATCTGGTAAAATGCATGTCATGTGAATAGCAGAAAAAGGGTAAAAACTGGTCTCATTTGGTTTGATAATCACTTCCTGTTTATGTCTAGGTAGTTTCTGCCACTCCCCTTTGAACCAGTCAATGTAGTTTTAATTCTTTGAACACGTGAAATGTGCAAACAGTATATACCTATATCAGAAGTCTTCACAGGGTATACATGCACTGTTTATCATTCCAAATCTTGTAGCAAATTATACCCTTTCATTCTAAATGGACTCTACCTGTAAAACAATGATGGACCATTCCATATTGATTATTCAGCATTCAAAGGGTTAATCTGTGAATGACATTACATTAGTGCATTATGCTATTGTATATATCTGATAGAGATGATTGGTTTCATTAATTCTTTGCATGCTAAGTAAATGTTTTATCTGCAACAATAATTATAGTTGTTTCAATTCTTAACCCTTTACTCCATAAATACGCCTTTCTACCCCTTTGCAAACAGAGTAGACACAGATCAGATGGCCCCTATAGGAGTCGTCTGATCGGGGTCTGCTCTGTTTGCTTATGATATAAAATAGGTATGATCTACAGTTTCTGACATGGCCAAAACATCATGTGTCCATGTGCTATTATAACAATTAATCTTATTAACATTCATGACGTCATTATTTCTTACATAAATATGCATGGAGTAAAGTGTTAATAAATAAAAATTTGCAAAAATATTATCCAAGTGTCAAACAGTTTGTGATCCTGATGAGATGTGGTGGCGCCACATCATCTTGCGGCTCATCTGGATTCCAATTGTTTGCAAACTGGTAATCATGGACTGGTTTCCCTGCTAGGATGCAAAGAGTTAACACTTTCTTAAATTTCATGAATATTCATGTAAGAACTAATGACATCATGAATACTGATTAGATAAATTTGTTATGATATCACATGGACACAGGAATTTTTAGGCACTGGCAGAAACTGTAGAATCATATCAATATTATATCATAAGCAAACAGTCTAAGCAGACCCTGATCAGACGGCTCCTATAGGAGCCGTCTGATCTGGGTCTACTCTGTTTGCAAAGGTGTAGAAAGACATATTTATGGAGTAAAGAGTTAACACTTTCAGAGTGGAATAGTCCATTATTGTCTTAACCCATTCTCTCATAGGCTATTTTTAGATCCAGCCTCTTTGAATTAATCTACCGAAAAGGAGCATTAACTAGAGAAAAGGAAAAGTTTAGAATTTTGTAGTTTTGAAACCATTGCGATAAACAAAGGAGCAAATGCTAGATATTTATCACAATGGTTTCAAAAATTGACTTCTGCAGAGGCATAGAAAGGCAATTGTTTATGGAGGAAAGGGTCAATGATCGAGTCCATTCAGTATGAAAGGGTATTCAGTAAAACCCCTCTAAACCAGACTTTAAATCATAAATATCAGTCTTGGAGACAGGTGGCAGCTATATGCACTAAAATCCTTTTTTCTGGTAAATGCTGTTTTAGGTAGATTTATTCAAAGAGGTTGGGTCTAAAAATAGCCTATGAGGGATTGGGCTAATAGGACACACCAGGAACTCCCCTGAAAAAATAAACTTGAAAGCAAAAGTAGTTCTATTCACCCTTTGAATGCTGCATATTCAAAGTGGATTTGCGTATCATTGTTTAACCCTTTACTCCATGAATATTCATACAGGAAATAATGACATCATGAATATTAATTAGATTATTTTTCATAATGGCACATAAACACAGGAAGTTTTGGCTAGAATTGGTAGAAACTGTAGAATCATATTTATATTATAAAATTATATCTGAAGCAAACAGAACAGACCCTGATCAGACGACTCTTACAGGAGCCATCTGATCTGGGTCTACTCTGTTTGCAAAGGCATGAATGCGTATTTATGGATGAATATTTATGTAAGAAATAATGACATCAGGAATATTAATTAGATTAATTTGTATAGATACAAATTCTTGACCTTTACATTTACTGTAGAATCAGATCTATATTATGCCAAAAGCAAACAGAGCAAACCCTGATCAGATGGCTCTGACTGAAGCCATCTGATCTGGGTCTACTCTGTTTGCAAAAGGGTAGAAAGGTGTATTTATGGAGTAAAAGGTTAACCCTTTTACATGATAGGAACACCTTTTTATGCCTTTGCAAACATAGGAGCCATTTGATTTAGGTCTGCTATGTTTTTGTGCAGAATACGGTAATAAAAGATCTAATTCTAGTTTCTGATATTGCAAAAAAAAAGTTCCTTGTTCTATGATTGGCCAAAAAAAATCGGTAAACCCTTTCCTCCATAAATACTCTTTTCTAAAAATCACCTATTGAAACTATTGTCGTAAATAGAGCATTTACTCCTACAGGAGCAAATGACCCCTTCTCCAAGCTGTAGTGAAGGATGAGGGGCATTATTGAAGTAAAGCTCATAATAATGCTCTATTTATCACAATGGTTTCAAACTACAAAATTCTAAAGTTTTCCTTTTCTCTAATACATGCTCCTTTTCGGTAGATTTATTCAAAGTAGTTGGATCTAAAAATAGCCTATGAGGGAATTCAGTTAATGAATATTGATTAAGTCATGAATATTTGTATGAATATTTGTGAAGTTAAAGGTTGTAATTAACAGCTGTAATTTGCGAGATAACAGTGCAGACCCTTGAGGAGCCTCTGATCTTGCTCTACACTGTTTGCAAATGCCAGTACACTGGTATCCTGCATTCAAAGGGGTACCACGTTCAACGCTAGTGATGAATGCATGATAATCTATTGTGTGTCCGAATACTTGTAATTACGGCATCAAGGATAACTTATTGAGTGTCTTAATACTTAGTATTATTATGGCATCAGGGATAACCAATTGAGTGCCTTAATACCTAGAGAAATTATGCCATCATGGCTATATAACCTATTGAGTGTCTTAACCCATTCCCTCATAGGCTATTTTTAGATCCAACCACTTTGAAAAAATCTACCCAAAAGGAGCATTAAGTAGAGAAAAGGATTTTTTTTAGAATTTTGTAATTTGAAACCATTGTGATAAATAAAGCTTTTGTTCCTACAGGAGCAAATGCTCTATTTATCACAATGGTTTCAATAGGCTATTTTTTACAGAGGGGTAGAATGGCGTATTTATGGAGGAATACTTAGAGAAATTATGGCATCAGGGATAACCTATTGAACGTCCAAATACTAATACTTAGAGAAATTATGGCATCAGGCATAACCTATAGAGCGTCCGAATACTAATACTTAGAGTAATTATGGCATCAAGGATAATCTATTGAGTGTCCAAATACATACAGTAATTGCGGCATCAAGGATAACCTAAAGTAATTGCGGCATCAAGGATAACCTATTGAGTGTCCGAATACTTATAGAGTAATTGTGGCATCAAGGATAATCTATTGTGTGTCCGAATACATAAAGTAATTGCGGCATCAAGGATAACCTATTGAGTGTCTGAATACTTAGAGTAATTGCGACATCAAGGCATTTTTTCAAAACAGTTGGTGAAGTAAATATTACTCACATTTTATCTTAACGCTTTACTCCGTTAATATTCATGAGAAAAATTATGATGTCATGAATATTAAATTAGATTAAATTTTATAATGGCATGTGAACACTGACCATTTTGACTCAGAAACTGTGATCTACCGTATATCATATCATAAGCTGAAACAGACAGCTCCTATATGAACATTTGTGCAGAATGATTTTTCTTTTGCTTCATTGGGTTTAGTGACTACCGTATTTCCTCTTTCTATAGCGCCCTCCCTAATAGTAGCTCCCTCCCTATAATATAGACTTCAGAAAGCCATCGGGGGGTCAACTTACCCCACCCACTTCACCTCGAAGTCAAAAAGTTGGCGAAGAAAAAGAAAACTCAATGCATCATCACTAGTAATAATTAGGGAAAGCAAGTTACGCTGAAACTATTTTATACTGTTGTTCGCAGCATACCGGTAGGTTATTTTGTTTCTCTTCGACTTGCTATGTTGGCGAAAAGCATTGGTATCTGATTATTCGGTGCTGTAAACCATGTATACATGCCACTTCTGCAAGCAATTCGGTTTCCATTTAACACCGACACACCTACATATCGCTCTTTAATTCTAATTTTAAAACTGTCCCTATTTCCCATACCTAATGAAAAGGTGATTCTGTTTAAACAGATTAAACGGATTAAACCAATGTCTGTTCGTTCTCAATTTCCGTCTTCGTCCAGTTTCCCCAATTTCTGTGTAGTGCATATTCTACAGTAGTATTTTACAAGTATTACGGTAAAGCGGAAGGGTCTTCGAACATTTCCGTTTAGACCGTACCTACACACCCGTAACTTCCGTTGATAATTTTACTGCAGTCTAGTCTAACGGAAGTTGAACCTTGAAAGGTAAATACGATTCTTACTTTCACTTTAAAAGTCATAAATCTACCAAGGATTAAGTTTGAAATAAATGATTTCGGTCAACAAATGAACCAAGTAGGATGTCTGCGGGTTATTTCAAGTCTTATATCGGCACAAATATGATTAAATTTCAGAGTATGCAATGTATCATTCTTTAGCCTATACAGTCTCTCCCGTGACTGACATAGTAAAAACTCAGAATTTTTGGTATGAAATAAGAGCTCCCTGTCTGCGTTTTGCATCGCGCCCGGGAGCGTCTATAAGAGGAAATACGGTATATATTATTGGATATTCCTTCAACTCAAGTGAAAAGGTTTACCAGTTTTCAATTTCAAGTACTGGTTAATATTTTCTATCAAATAAACGTGTTTTCATGCAAACAGAGTAGACCCAGATCAGACAGCTCCTGATAGGAGCTGTCTGATCAGGGTCTACTCTGTTTGCTTATCAAATAATATAGAGCTGATTCTTAGCAACAGTTTCTGCCAAGGTAAAAAAAATCTTGTTTTCATGTACATGTACATTCATGTACGAAAGGTCGTGGGTTTGATCCCCGGCTTGCGACAGACAAAAGTCGCTAAAAATTGGTACTAGTAGCTCCCTTGTCTACGCTCAACGTTAAAGGGTAGTTATAGGACTGGTTGGCCTGGTGTCAGGATAAAGTGACTGTGTGGGGTGTCCTTGCCGTGTGCCCATGGCATGGGTCATTCCAGTGAGGCAGCACTCTAACTTGTCTCATGCATGCGGTGCCGTCTGCAAATAACTGAAATACTGTTGGTCGGACGTAAATTCCAACTCACTCACTCACTCATGTACCAAATATAAAAATTCAGTCAATAAGTGTTCATGATCCAGAGGTTTTTCACCTTCTATAACAGAGGCCTATAAAAGGCCCCCTTCCCAATTGAAAATTTCTTTAAAATCATGCAGTTTTCCCCAAAATCCAAACTTACACCAGCTTTTTTGTTTCCCAAATCAGCAATTTTAGCGATAATTCTTCCCAAAATCAGCAGGCTAAGGCCCCTTCCCAATTAAGAGAGAAAAAGCCCTGTGATCTATACATTATGTAAAAAGGTTATTCCTTACTCAAGTAAAACGATTTTCCAATTTTCAATTTCAAGTACTGGTTAATGATTGACTCATTGTACTGCTTATACAGTCAATATCTCATTACTTCATGAATATTCATTTAAGAAATAATGACATCATGTCAATCATAGTAATAATAGATTAATTGTTATCCATGTAGTAACACATGGACACAGGAAGACATGGCTGAAACTGTAAAATCATATCTATATTATAATTATCATAAGCCATTTCCTTCATTTAACACTTTCCTCCATAAATATGCCTTTCTACGCCTCTGTAATAGTCACTTCTTGAAACCATTGTGATTAATAGGAGCAAATGCTCTATTTATCACAATGGTTTCTATACTAAACAATTGTAACATTTTCCTTTTCTCTGGTAGATGCTCCTTTTGGGTAGATTCATTCAAAGAGGTTGGGTCTAAAAATAGCCTATGGAGGAAAGGGATAAACACCTTTGCAAACAGAGTACACCATGATCAGGGACTGTCTGATCAGGGTCTGTCCTGTTTGCTTATGGTATAATATACAGTAAAACCTCTCTATAATGGCCACTAAATTGTGTTAATTAGTTGGTATTAGGGCAGGTGGCTGCTTAAAGCAAAGTGGAAGTAAAACAGAACACTCCAATAGGAGCGTTCTGTTTTACTTCCATCTTGCTTTAAGCAGCCACCTGCCTTTAACACAAAATACTTGATGTAATTCAGTGGCCGTTATAGAGAGGTTTTAATGTAGATCGGATTCTGCAGTTTCTGTTTGAGTCAAAATGTCCTGTGTTCATGTGCCGTCATAAAAAATGATCTTATTAATATTCATGATACCATTATTTCTTACATGAATATTCAACAGGGAAAGGGTTTAAATTAAATGTAGTATTTAACATAAGGTGTAGGCGTGTATATTGTATCAAAATATCAAAAGTTTCAGCTCTCACACATAATTGACTTCCGTGCACTTGTTGTGTAAGACGAGACGACAAAACAATATGGTGCACTATGCATTTATACCCTTAATCTGTGCTTAACCCTTTCCCTGTTGCATATTCATGTAAGAAATGATGACATCATCAATATTTATTAGCTGCATTTTTATAATGGCATGATTGATTATGTACACAGGATTGTTTTCGGTATTGGTAGAAACTGTAGGGTCAGATCTGTCATTATTTCATAAGCAAACAGAGCAGACCCTGATTAGACAGCTCCTGTAGAAGCCATCTGATCTGGGTCTACTCTGTTTACAAATGGGTGGAAAGGTGTTTATATGAAGGAAAGAGTTTTTGAATGAGAGGAATGAGTTTACTACCATTTGCAAACAGTGCAGACCCAGATTTTAGGGTCTGATCAAGGTGTGCACTGTGTTTGTCATTCAAAATCCTCTCACAAATTATACCCTATAATACTAAATATATAATAAAACAATGAAGGTTGATTGGTTGGTTGTGTTGATTAATGTTGGTTTCTCCCAACTATGGGCTAATTGAAAGGATTAAACCTTTCCTCCATAGGCTATTTTTAGATCCAATCTCTTTGAATGAATCTACCCAAAAGGAGCAGTTACTAGAGAAAAGTAAAATTTTAGAATTTTGTAGTTTGATAATAATAATAATAATAATAATAATAATGCTCCTATAGGAGCAAATGCTCTATTTATCACAATGGTTTCAAGAAGTGGTTTTTATAGAGGCGTAGAAAGGCGTATTTATGGAGGAAAGGGCTAAAAGGACTGAATTGCCTGTTATGCTCCAAGGAAGAGAGTATCGCAGGTCTGGATGGTCAGAAATAAACATTTACTTTTAAAGCATTATGTATTATGATTTGAACTGAACGTTCATAATTATGTTCGCATGATTTAACCCTTTCCCTCATCATATAAACGCGTTTTCACTTATTTGCAAACAGAGTATACCCAGATCAGACAGCTCCTAGAGGAGCCGTCTGATCAGAGTCTGCTCTGTTTGCTAATAGAATTTGATAGATCTGTTTCTTTACTTTATTAAATGTCTACAATGCTCCACCTTCCAGATTTCTTTATAAATATTTTGTTAATGAATATTCAGTAGGTACTGAAGTGTGGCCTAAATACAGAACAGGGAAAGGGTTAAACCTGCACATGTCACCATGTTGGAGATGATTTTTAACATGGTAAAGGTTCAGGCTTGAATCTGATTGTCCTGGTGACCCAAGTAGGCATGCAGTGTGCAGAACAAGAATGGAATTTCTGAGCATGTCATGTAGTTGTGTATAATTATACTGCGTTATGTCATTAGTCCTTTGAGTGCGGGCCGCAGGCTATTTGATATTTACAAACAGTGTAGACCCAGATCAGAGGGCTTCATGAGGAGCATCCAATCACGGGCTGCACTGTTTACCATTCAATATCCTCTAGCAAATTCAATCCTGTCATACTGAATGAACTCTACCATTAAACAAAGACGGACCATTCCACTTTGAAAATTCTGCATTTAGAGGGTTAAACGGGAAGACTGTGGGGTTTTATGGCTGTAAAAATAGATATTAGACTTGTTTCATTTCCGTAACATTATTTATAGAGGTAAATCCTTATTCTGCTAAGTATGACAGAATTGCAGACAGTGTGAATCCAGCTCAGAGGGAGAGTATGTGACGTTTGATTAGGATCCATGCTGTCTGACTTGTAACCAATAGTTTCCAAAACAGATTTCACAAAAATGTATAAAAAGTTGAATTAGACAGACAAAAGTTTGAGCTTACAATAAGTCTTACGATGAAATAAGTGTAAAAAGTAGTTAAAAGACCTACTGTTAGTCAGGTCTGATAGTAAAGGATTTTATGATTTGTTGCGGTTATGTAAGACAGTGCAGTTGGAGAGGGGATTTAAAGATAAACTTCAAGTAATTTTAAAACCGTTCAGAGTGACAGCAGGTTTAAAAGTTTTGTTTTTTGTTGTCTGATTTACATGTTGGTGTATTCCTGAACAATAAGAGAATACGCAGGGCATTTAAAGCTGAATTGGTCTACTTTATAAAGAAGAGGTAATTATTATTGGCCTTACATACAAGACTATAATAATTTGTAACATCAATATATCAGAGCTACAGATAACGGTGCGTACCCAAATACTAAAATCGTTATTTCTCCACCAAACCCTATATTAATTGTGACCACTCTTTAGAATCGTCTCGAGACGATTCTAAAGAGTGGTCACAGTGTAGGGTTTGGTGGAGAAATAAAGAAGTTATTCCTGAATTTGATTTAATTTACGCATCTTATCTGGAGCTCTGATATATTTACTGGTATAAATATTTAACAATGTTTGGAATCAGTCTAGATTCAGATGACATGACAAGTGACTGATAACTGATCTTTCTTTTTTGGAAAAAAATCTGTGTAGATAAAACAAATACAAATTTAAATATTATCCTTTTACTCCATAGGTATGCCTTTTAGTTTCTGTAAGAGCCAATTGTATTGATTCAGTGGGTTTTTTTCCATGGCCAAAAATTCCCATCTCCATATTTCAATTAATTAGTATTCATGATGTCAATTTCTTACATGAATATTCATAAAGTAAACAGTTAAACAAGGCAGTCCAAAGGAAAGCTAAATCCCGGGCCCACCGCCGCTTAAATTAAGACATTGCATTTGACCTTCAAATGTGACCTTGACCTTGAGCTGACATGACTGTCACATGCGTTCTACACATCGGCTCAACTTGGTTAACATTTGAGGCAAGTTTCATGAAAATCCTTCCAGGGGTATAGGATATATTGTTACAAACAGACAATTGACCTTCAAATGTGACATTGACCTTGAGCCGACATAACTAACACGTGTTCTGCACATTGTCTCAATTTAGCTAACATTTGACTCTCAAGTTTTATAAAAATCTTTCAAAGAGTTTAGAAGATTATTATGGAGCGGACACGAAAATGTAATAGAAATTGAAGGTTAAAACATTTGACCTTCAAATGTGACCTTGACCTTAAGCCAACATGACTGCCACATGTGTTCTGCACATCGTCTCAACTTGGTTAATATTTGAGGCAAGTTTCATGAAAATCCTTCCAGGCATATAGGAAATATGGAGCGGATACGAAATTGTTATGGCCAGACAGTTGACCTTCAAATGAGACCTTGACCTTGAGCCGACATGACTGCCACAGTCATGTGTTTTGCAAATCGTCTGAACTTGGTTAACATTTGAGACAAGTTTAATGAAAATCCTTCCAGGGGTATAGGATATATGGAGAGGACACAAAATTACACATGACCTTCAAATGTGACCTTGACCTTGAGCTGACATAACTGTCATATGTGTTCTGCATATCGTCTCAATTTAGCTAACATTTGACTAAAGTTTGGTGAAAACACCTTCACAGGGTTTAGAAGATATGGAGCGGACACGAAAATGTGATGGAAATTGAAGGATTAAACACTTGACCTTCAGATGTGACCTTCACATTGAGCCAACATGATTGCCACATGTGTTTTGCACATCGACTTAACTTACTAAACATTTGAGGCAAGTTTCATGAAAATCCTTCCAGGGGTATAGGAGATATGGACCGGACACGAAATTACACTTGGCCTTCAAATGTGACCTTGACCTTGAGCTGACATGACTGACACATGTCTGTGTTCTGCACAACGTCTCAATTTAGCTAACATTTGAGGCAAGTTTCATGAAAATCCTTCCAGGGGTATAGGAGATATGGAGCGGACACGAAATTACACTTGGCCTTCAAATGTGACCTTGACCTTGAGCTGACATGACTGACACATGTCTGTGTTCTGCACAACGTCTCAATTTAGCTAACATTTGACTATAGTTTCATGAAAATCCTTCAAAGGGTTTAGAAGATAATGGAGTGGACACAAAAATATAATGGAAATTAAAGGTTAAAATATTTGACGTTCAATGTGACCTTGACCTTGAGCTGACATGACTGCTATATGACTGATTGTGTTCTGCACATCGTCTCAATTTGGTTAACATTTGAGGCAAGTTTCATGAAAATCTGGAGATATGGAGCAGACACGAAATTGTTACGGACAGACAAACTGACGGACGGAGGCCATTCCTATAATCCCCTCCTACTCTGTGGCGGGGGATTAATAAAGTCATAGCCCCTGAAATGATTGAAATGATTTGCAAAAAAATTATCTATAACATACCAGTAAACATACAGTAAAACCCCCCTCAGAACTGGAATTTTAGTAAAGAAGAATTTATATCTTTTTAGACTGATTTGAGGTGGCTGCTTAATGCAGGATGAGAGTCATGCAGAAACTCCTATGGGAGCTTTCTGCCTGACTTTCACCCTGCATTAACTTATTTAAGCTGCTACCTGTCTTGGCAGACCGGCATTGATACTCCTTTTAACGTTGTTTCAAGGGGTTTTATTGTATAGGAATCCTGTGGAAATTAGAAGCCTAGGTAACCTAAATTTCACTCATGAACATTTTTGTGTGAATTGGACACTTCATGAATTAAGTTTTTATAGTGCAAATTTGGCTTGGACAAACAGTGTCTGTAGAATCAGATCTACATAATTAGAGCTATAGATAAAGGTGCGTAACTCAAATACTAAGGAAAATCGTCTTTTCTCCACCAAACCCTATGTTGTGACCACTCTTTAGAATCATCTCAAAGAGACAATTCTAAAGAGTGGTCACAGCATAGGATTTGGTGAAATTCTAAAAGTTTCCTTTTCTCTAGTTAATGCACCTTTTCGGTAGATTTATTCAAAGAGGTCGGGTCAAAAAATAGCCTACGGAGGAATGGGTTAAGTGGCTACAGGCAATTGATCACATTCGCTATTAGGTTTTACTTATCCACAAAGAGTACAAAGAGTACTACATGGTGTCTCATTAGGATCTACACTGTGGGACACTATGATGACGTGTGAGATACCGGTAGATCATATTCGAAAACTGAAGACGACAACATTTTCTACGAATGAAACTGATCAGGATGCTAAGGGTGAATTAATGTCCTTTGCAAACAGTGAAGAGCCCTCTCATCAGGATTTGCATTGTTTGTCATGTTACACTTTTCTTTAGAAAAAATCCTAAATATTCACCATAAGCTTGACCGGTTTGAATTTTGGAATAGTCCATTTGATAATTGAGCGTTGTACGGGTTAAGCACAGGTGTTTTTCTTCTGTTTGCAGGATTATCTTTTAGCACACTAAGGCAATTGTTGTGTGCCAATGATTTCCACAGTGCTTCAATTTGAATTCGAAATCTTTCTTCCATTATAATGATTTGTCATTAAAACACACGCTCCAAGAAAGAGTGTTTAGATTCTGATGAGATTCACAGTGAATCACGTATGGTCTTGTCTGGGTCTGAACTGTTTCGAGATTATCACGATTCTACTATAAGTAAGCTAAGAGCAATCTCTGTCCTGTTCTTTTAACCAGTTACCTTTTATCAAAATGACCTGGAGATAACCGAGAGTTTGCAAACATCGGAATTTATGCTGAACTTTAAGACTTACCAATATTAGGCAAAGTATTCGGACAGACAAAGTTAGGTGAATAGTGCAGACCTAGATCAAACTGCTCCTGAATGTGTCTACACTATTTGCTGTAATGTGAGTCTGGTTTAAAGTTGCCAAAGTGGTGCCAAATCGACTTATTCAGCTTTACAAATTGGTGCAGAGAGGAGAGTTGGTATTCTACTAATTAGGATAATAAGGGTAAAAGCAAGGAACTTGTTCTGAAATCCCCAATGCTTAGAAGGCAAGGATTACATAGAGTACACAGGCAAGGCATTGATATTCTCTGCATGATAGCAATTATTAATTTCACAGAGTTGTAGATAAGATATACATTGATCTGTCAAAATCTCTTATTTCTTAGCCAAACCCTATCTTGCTTCTACTCATTAGAATAGCAGCAAGATAGGGTTTGGTGGAGAAATAGATATATAAAAAAAAATTCTTACATCTAGGAGCTGTAAAATCTCTCTGTAAAATCAAAATCTCTTATTTCTCAGACAAACCCCATCTTGCTCCCTTGGGGAAGTCACTCTAATGAGTAGCAGCATGATAGTGTTTGGCAGAGAAATACCAAAAATTATTTACTTAGATTTCCTAAATACATTTATGTACCGGTACTTTACTTGCAGCTCTGCCTCGATATCATAATTATAAGCTGAGGAGAAAATTGCCTATTTTTATTTAATCCTTTATTTGAGGGATACACCATTATGAATTGTAATTAATTTAGTTCTTTAGTATTTCAAATATGAAAGAAAGTTTCACTGCTGCGGTAAACAACAAAAATTCAGATTTGTGATTATGTAAGCAAACAGAGCAGACCCTAATTGCAGACTCAGCTCCTACAGCAGTTATCTGATCTGGGTCTACTCTGTTTGCAAATGTGTAGAGAAATGTCTCCCTTCAGTAAAGGGTTAACCCTTTTCCTTTTATTGACGCTTTTTGACTCTTTTCAAACAGAGTAGACTGAGATCAGATGACTCCTATAAGTGCCCTGTGATCAGGAGATGCTCTAGGTTTTCTTATCAAAATACCATATATAGATTTGATTTATAAATAAAGTTTTTTAGTATAGCCAAAAGTTCTTTGTTTTATGTATCATTATAGAATTGCTGTCAATGTCATGAACTTGACATGAAGTAGTAGATTCTTGCATCATTATTAACCCTTTCTTCCATAAATATGTCACTTTATGAAACCATTGTGAAAAACAGAGCATTTGCTCCATAGGAGCAAATGCTCTATTTATCACAATGGTTTCAAAACTACACAATTCTAACATTTTTCTTTTCTCTAGTAAATGCTCCTTTTGGGTTGATTTATTCAAAGAGGTTAGGTCTAAAAATAGCCTACGAAGTAATGGTTTAATGAGGTAAAGGGTACTTTTTGATGCCTTTGCATTAAGAGTAGTCTGAGTAGACCTAGATCAGATGGCTCCTGTAGGCACAAAGTCTCTGTTTAGGGTCTGCTCGACTGACTCGACAGTTTCTACCAATACCAAAAAATACCATGTACCGGTACATGTGCCATTATGAAAATTAGCTAATTAATGTTTATGATGTCATCATTTCTTACATGAGTATTTAACAGTTAAAGGGTTAACCCTTACAGTGTGGGACATGAGTCAGTAATGTCTCTTGCAAATAGTGTAGACCCAGATGAGAGGACTCCTAGAGGAGCCCTCTCATTCAGGGTCTGCACTGTTTGAATTTGAAGAGAAACAGGTGATAAATTATCCTTTTTGTACTTTTCATGCTTTGGCAAGTAGAGTTGACCCAGATCTGAGTTAGCTCCTGTATCAGCTCTGCTGAGTGTCTGCTCTGTTTTTCATATGGAATTAACCCATTCCCTCATAGGCTATTTTTAGACCCAACCTCTTTGAATAAATCTACCGAAAAGGAGCATTAACTAGAGAAAAGGAAATTTTTTAGAATTTTGTAATTTGAAACCATTGTGATAAATAAAGCATTTGCTCCTTTAGGAGCAAATGTTCTATTTATCACAATGGTTTCATAAAGTGACTTTTACAGAGGCGTCAAAAGTCGTCAATATGAGGGAATGGGTTAACTATATGGGTTTGAATCTACAGTTTCTGCCAAAGCCAAAAATGCCAGTTTTCATATAACATAAAAAATTTAGCTGACAAATATTCATCACATCATTATTTCTAAAGGGTTTAAGAACCAGAGGACTAAAAAGAGACTAAGGGATGTTCTATATCGGAACTTCTATAACGGAACTGATGAAGTAAACACAATCATGATGAAAGGTTCAAACAAGATGGCCACAGGTTATCTCCAACAAGAGCAGGTGACACTGTTCTGAGTGACCTAGCTAATGTTCTCTACAGTTAGTATTTTAAATTATAGTCGAAAAGATAAAAAAAAACAAGAACAGTAAACCCGGACCATACCTGCAGTTACATAGCATCCAGAACACGTCTTGATTTTTTGTACATTCGTTGCAGTTTTCTTTGCAAGTTTCATGCAAATGGAGTGAAAATGTCAATTTTAAAGGTTCGAGGTGTTTGGTATTCAGATAGGTCACATAAATTGTGCTTATATGATTACATGTTTAATCTGATTTGCAGTATTTTCCCTGTTCTATATTTAGTCCAAATTTCCATACTTGCTAAATATTCAGGGACAAAATTGTTATAATGAACTATGGAAGGTGGAACATTGTAGTCATTTTGGAAACTAAAGAAATACAGTAGAACCCCTCTAATGCGACCACTTAATGAATAAACATGGGTGTCTTTATAAGCAGGTGGTTGCTTAATGCAGGACAAAAGTTAATGCAGAAAGCTCCTCTAGGAGCTTTCTGCATTACTTTTGTCCTGCATTAAGCTACCACCTGCATCGATCTAAGCACCGAGAATCATACCTCTTTTAGGTGGTCGCATTAGCGGGGGTTTACTGTACATCTTAGCTGTATTTTTACAAGGGCATATGCATAAGGGAAGGTTTGGCCATGACATGTATATTATTTCTTAACCCTTTACTCCATAAATGTGCCTTTCTATGCCTTTGCAAACAGAGTAGACACAGATCGGTCAGCTCCTATAGGAGCCGTCTGATCAGGGTCTGCTCTGTTTGCTTATAATGATATAATAAAGATATGATTCTGCAGCTTCTATCAATTGGCCAAAATTTCCTGTGTCTATATCAATTTAATATTCCTGATGTCATTATTTCTTACATGAATATTCGTGGAGTAAAGGGTTATTAACCCATTCCCTCATAGGCTATTTTTAGATCCAACCACTTTGAATAAATCTACCGAAAAGGAGCATTAACTAGAAAAAAGGAAAATTTTAAAATTTTGTAATTTGAAACCATTATGATAAATAGAGCATTAATTTTGCTCCTATAGGAGTCTATTTATCACAATGGTTTCAACATGTGACTTTTACAGAGGAGTTACGAGAAAGGCGTATTTATGGAGGAAAGGGTTAAGCAAATAGAGCAAACCCTGATCAGACTGCTTCTACAGGATCTGTCTGATCTGAGTCAACTCTGTTTGCAAGTGTGTCAAAAGATGCATCTATAAAGTTAAGTGTTAGTTCAAGGCACCTTTTTATCTTGTCTGTTTCTCGAAGAAAAAAGGTCAATTTATTGCCATAGTCGTGGCGTCATGGTTGTCATTGTCGTGCAAAAACTTTGACATTTTGTCACAGTTTCAACAGCAGTACAGCCATCTCTTATCAAACTTCAAACAGTTCTTCACCATTTCAAAGGCTACAATCTGGTAAGAGGTCATAACTCTATCATGCATATTAAAAGGGCTTTTGTCATTTAAAACAATAATTTCTTAGCAAAAGACAAGCATTGGCGTCCACATGCTGGGCTTTGTTCTTTCGCTTAACCCTTATCCTCCATAAATATGCCTTTCTACGCCTCTGTAATAGTCACTTCTTGAAACCATTGTGATAAATAGAGCATTTGCTCCTATAGGAGCAAATGCTCTATTTATCACAATGGTTTCAAACTATAAAATTATAAAAAAAAATATTTTCTCTAGTTAATGCTCCTTTTCGGTAGATTCATTCAAAGAGATTTGGTCTAAAAATAGCCTATGGAGGAAATGGTTAAGCCAATTTGTCGTACAGTTTTGGTGCTAGGAGAGATGCTGTCATTACCCAGGGTTATTACTCAGTGGCTCATCTGGATTCAAACTGTTGGTATCCTTTTACTCCATGAATATTCAAGTAAGAAATAATGACATCATGAATATCAATTAGATTATTGTTTATAAATTATAATGGCATAATGTACAGTAGTAACAGTACACATAAAGTTTTGATATTGGTAGGGTGAGATCTATTGAAATTCTGTAAGCAAACAGAGCAGAGTCTGATCAGACGGCGCCTATAGGAGCCGTCTGATCTGGGTCTACTCAGTTTGCGAAGGCGTAGAAAGGTGTATTTATGGAGAAAATGGTTATACCTCACCTTGTAGTTAACCCTTTACTCCATGACTATTCATGTAAGAAAATAATGATATCGTAAATATTAATTAGATTAATGTTTATAATGGCAATGGACACATGACTTTTTCGTCATAGTAGAAACTGTAGAATCATATCTAGATAGCAAACAGAGCAGACCCTGATTGGACTGCTCCTACAGGAGTCATTTGATCTGGGTCTACTCTGTTTGCAAAGGAGTATATGTTGATAATTGTAAATAAATAATTAATATTCAAAATGGGCAAAGGTTTGCATGAATATTCATGAGATAAAGGGTTGAGCAACAATAAAAAAGGAGTCTAATCCCGGATCTTTAAGGCAGATTATAGCTTAACCTATTACGTGATATAGGTGCCTTTTGATGCTTCTGCTAACAGAGTAGACCCAGATCAGATGGCTCCTGTAGGAGTCGTATAATCTTTACCTGATTAATGCGATGCACTTAATGAATAAACATGGGTGTCTTTATAAGCAGATGGTTGCTTAATGCAGGACAAAAGTAATGCCAAAAGCTCCTAGGAGCTTCTTGCATTACTTTTGTCCTACATTAAGCTACCCCCTGCATCTAGCATCCAGAATTTTACCTCTTTTAGGTGGTCAGATTAGCTGGGTTTTACTGTACATCAATACTCATATTTACAGCTCTATGACCATTATTTTATTCTATCTTACAGACACATATGGCATTGCAGAAACACTAAACTGAAGAGGTGTACAAAATGTCTATGGCAGATGAACTAATTTGTAACGAGAAACAATTAACAAAGTTAGAGAACAACATCGTAGAAAACGGCTGCTCCACAGAAGAGCTGACAAACGGAGAAGCGGGATCAAGTGAGGTGGTTGAATCTAACGGAGAACAGTGTGAAAGCACAGAAATGCGACTGAGTCAGTCCGATGACACGGACACTATCAGTCAGAGTGGAACAGGCGTGATTGTGAAAGAAAACCATGAAAACGAACAAATGTTGGAAAAAGTGAATGCAGAAACTGTATTGCAGGATGTAAATATGAATTCTGATGAGATGGAATCATTAAACAGTTCTGTTTTATCCAGTGGGGCCACTTCAGACACATCGTCCCCTGATATCAACCACAATCCTGGCGGTGATGGGCAGATGATTGTAACCATGGCTACTCCAACATCACAGCCAAGTTTCATCACAACTACACCAGCAGAGGGTAACATTGGACTAACAACCACCACCTTGCCAGATGGTCACATGACCATGACAAACATACAGAACTGTGGGACCTCCGGTATGGCATCCCCACCCATTCAGCCATTACCTCAGCATGTCATACAGGGCTGTCACATAGGTCCAAGACGACCGTCTGGTCCTGCTATGTCAGCATCACCTCCACATCCGAATGCCCAGGGAGTCACGCCCCCACCCTCGGGTGCCAACACACCTAGTCCAAATGCTTGTCCTGGCAACGGGACTCAGCCAGCTGGGCATCAGCATGTTGTTCACGTACACATCAGTCCGGGAGAAACGTTCACAGTCAGAGTAGACGATCAGCTCCAGCATATTCAAGGTGAGACTTTTGTTTTACAATAGAGCTTTTTATACGCCCACCTAATAAAGGTGGTCGTATATTGTCGTGGCCCTGTCCGTCCGTCCGTTCGTTCGTTCGTTCGTTCGTTCGTTCGTTCGTCCGTCAACATTTTGTTTGTCCGCTGTTTTCTGGGAAAACTATTTGACAGATATTAATGAAACTTCACACAAATGTTAAATGCATCAAGATCTGAAGCTGAGTTGATTCTGAGGTTCATTTGATTTTTCATTTCAGAGTTATGGCCCTTGTCCTTAAAAAATATGCAAATAGTTTGTCCGCTGTTTTCTGGGAAAACTATTTGAGAGATATTAATGAAACTTCACACAAATGTTTAATGCATAAAGATCTGAAGCTGAGTCGATTCTGAGGTTCATTTGATTTGTCGTTTTGGAGTTATGGCCCTTTTACTTAAAAAATAATGCAAATACATGCAAATAGTTTGTCCGCTGTTTTCTGTGAAAACTATTTGAGAGATATTAATGAAACTTCACACAAATGTTTAATGCATCAAGATCTGAAGCTGAGTTGATTCTGAGGTTCATTTGATTTGTCGTTTCGGAGTTATGGCCCTTTTACTTAAAAAATAATGCAAATACATGCAATTAGTTTTTCTGCTGTTTTCTGGGAAAACTATTTGAGAGATATTAATGAAACTTCACACAAATGTTTAATGCATCAAGGTCTGAAGCTGAGTCGATTCTGAGGTTCATTTGATTTGTCGTTTCGGAGTTATGGCCCTTGTCCTTAAAAAAATATGCAAATAGTTTTTCCGCTGTTTTCTGGGAAAACTATTTGAGAGATATTAATGAAACTTCACACAAATGTTTAATGCATCAAGGTCTGAAGTTGAGTCGATTCTGAGGTTCATTTGATTTGTCGTTTCGGAGTTATGGCCCTTTTACTTAAAAAATAATGCAAATACATGCAAATAGTTTGTCCACTGTTTTCTGGCAAAACTATTTGAGAGATATTAATGAAACTTCACACAAATGTTTAATGCATCAAGATCTGAAGCTGAGTTGATTCTGAGGTTAATTTGATTTTTCATTTCAGAGTTATGGCCCTTGTCCTTAAAAAATATGCAGATAGTTTGTCCGCTGTTTTCTGGGAAAACTATTTGAGAGATATTAATGAAACTTCACACAAATATTAAATGCATCAAGATCTGAAACTGAATTGATTCTGAGGATCATTTGATTTTTCGTTTCACAGTTATGGCCCTTGTCCTTAAAAAATAATGCAAATAGTTTGTCCGCCGTTTTCTGGAAAAACTATTTGAGAGATATTAATGAAACTTCACACAAATGTTAAATGCATCAAGATCTGATGCTGAGTCGATTTTGAGGTTTATTTGATTTTTCGTTTCAGAGTTATTGCCCTTTTACTTAAAAAAATAATGCAAATCTATGCAAATATGAGGATGGCCATAAGGCATGTTGAATCAGAGAAAGTTTGCAAGTGGGCGTATTATGTACCGTATGCGGTACTCTTGTTAAAGATTTCCTAGGCTCCTGTTGGGTAAACCAAAAATTTGAAGAAATAGCAATATTTTCTTCGTTTCTCAGATCCTGATTTGTGAATACTTATTTGGTCTTTTGACACATCAACTGTAAGATTTTGCAGAGAAAAAAGGATGTTTGTTTTTGAATAATTCCTTGTATCTCAAGCTAAATGTTTTTTAGAGCAGCAGGTGAGTCTAAGAGATGTATTGTATACCAGAGTATAGTAGACTGAGGCCGCACACAAGAGATGCGATGTTAACATCGCTCACCACATTGAACATTGTTATTCCCAAGTCTACAGTATAATAATATGGATGAAAGCTTTCAAACTTTTTTTTTGGTGTGTGTAATTGAAAAGTTTAGTAGCTCTTGATAATATAACTGATGAATGTTGGATTGGTTGAAAGAAGAAGGGTCGGCATTTATACTTTGAAATGTTGCTCATGGCCATTTGGTAATTATAATCAATTAACCGTTTACCTGATGAATATTGATTAACCCTTTCCTCCATAGGCTATTTTTAGATCCAACCTCTTTGAATAGATATACCGAAAAGGAACATTTACTAGAGAAAAGGACAATTTTTTAGAATTATGTAATTTTGAAACCTTTGTGATAAATAGAGCATTTGCTCCTATAGGAGCAAATGCTCTATTTATCACAATGGTTTCATATAGAGACTTTCACAGAGGCGTGGAAAGGCGTATTTATGGAGGAAAGGGTTAAGAAATAATGTATAAATGTATTAAATTTAATGGATTTATATCATGGCATGATGCCATCATGAACAAGATAATTCTTTACCACGATAGGGGCCTTCGAAGCAGATATGTATTATTCCATAAGCAAACGGGGTAGATCCCAGTCAAGACGGCTCCTACAGGAACCATCTGATCATGATCATGATCTGGGTCTACTCTGTTTGCAGGAGAATGGTTTAAAGTTTGTTGCATTGTGAGGATATCGCCTGTACTTTTATATAATGCTGTCAATGTGTTGAACTGCTATGCTGTATCCCAAGTTTCTACTATCAAAATGGTTATATTAAAAATTTACTTTTTAAATACGCCTTTTTATGTCTTTGCAAACAGAGTAGACTCAGATCAGACAACTCCTGTAGGAGCCATCTGATCAGTGTCTGCTCTGTTTGCTTATGGCATAGTATTGATCTATTTCTTCAGCTTCTGCCATGGTAAAAATTACCTTGTTCATGATGTGCCATAATAAATTTTCAGCTAGTCAATATTCAAACAGTCATGATTTCTGACATCAATATTCATGGATATAAAGGGCTAATTAATTAATCATGACAACATAAATTTATTGTTGATGCCTGAGTCATGTAGCTTTACTCCTCATTGATCAATATTTATGATGTTTTTAATCGTCTGCTGTAGTCTGCTGCCACTGACTATCCAGACTATGCTTTGTATTTGTGTGGTATTCCCATTCTGTGTCACTAAGCTTTAGCAGGATGACACTAAAGGATCTTTTCTCCATCATCTGTCAGTCTGTCCATCTGTCTGTCTGTTACGCAATTTGAGTCATCACAGTGACATCAAAGACTTAATTGTATGTACGATCAGGATTCACACACTGACAGTTAACCATTTCCTCGATGAGTATTCATGTAAGGAATGATGTCATGAATATTAATTAGATTAATCACATCTTAAGCAAACAGAGCTGACCCTGATCAGCTCCTATAGGAGCCGTCTGATCTGGGTCTACTCTGTTTGCATGTCTGTCATTATTTCTAATATGCCACAGGGAAAGGGTTTAATTTAATTCTTATATTTAACCCATTCCCGCATATTGACGCCTCTGTAAAAGTCAATTCTTGAAACCATTGTGATAAATAGAGCATTCGCTCCATAATCACAATGTAAATTCAATACTACACAATTCTAAAGTTTTCCTTTTTGCTAGTAAATGCTCCTTTTCGATAGATTTATTCAAAGAGGTTTCGTCTAAAAATAGTCTGAGGGAATGGGTTAAACATACAGTAAGGAAATTTATTGCCATAGCAAACAGAATAGAATCAGATCTGTAACATATAATCAAACAGAAGAAACCCTAAACAAACAGCTCTTGATCTAGGTGTACTCTATTTGCAAAGATGTATCACGTAAAGCAGCAGAAGAATTAACCCTCTCCTCCATAGGCTGTTTTTAGACCCAACCTCTTTGAATGACTCTACCCAAAAGGAGCGTTTACTAGAGAAAAGGAAAATTTTAGAAATTTGTAGTTTGAAACCATTGTGATAAATAGAGCATTTGCTCCCATAGGAGCAAATGCTCTATTTATCACAATGGTTTCCAGAAGTGGTTATTACAGAGGCGTAGAAAGGCGTATTTATGGAGGAAAGGGTTAAGTAGGGAATATTTGGATTATTTTGTGGTCTAGAGGTAGTGAACAGGTCCTGTCTATTTCTTCTTTTTCTGTGCATCTCAAATTTGAAAAATGTTGTCCTTAACAGTTACTTTTCTCCCATATTTCCTCATTGCCAATCCCTAATTAGAATTTATTGATAATTCCCTAAACAACTGCGAAGGGCTTCCTTGTTTAAATCACTGGGAGCAATAGATAAAGGTGGCGTATTTAAATACCAAAATCGTCGTTACTGTACAAAAACCCTATGTTGTGACCACTCCTCAGTATTGTCTATAGGGATTGTTCTACAGAGTGGCCAGAAAATGGGATTTGATTGAGAAATAAAGGAGCTATTCTTGAAAAGTTTTAACCAAATGTCTTTGTGGCTTTGAAAACAGAGGAGCCGTCTGATCAGGGTCTGCTCTGTTTACTGATGGTATAATATAGATCTGATTCTAGTGTTTCTACCTGGGGAAATTGTCCTGTGTACATAATCCATTATTATATAATCTTATTCCATTATATCGTCATTAATATGCAAACGGAAGAGACCGTGATCAGACAGCTCCTACAGGAGGAGACTGTTCTGTTCGCAAAGGTGTGAAGAAGTGTTTTTAGGAAGGAACCTTTATCTGATATTTATCAAACAGAGTAGATCTAGATCAGACAGATCATGCAGTAGCTGTCTTCTCTGTTTTCTTATCCCTTTCCTCCATGAATATTCATATAAGAAATAATGACGCCATGATTTTTTATTAGATTAAAGTGTTATTATAAATAGCACATGGACACAGGAATGTTTGGCCATGGCAGATCTAGAAACTGTAGAATCATATCTATTTTATATCATAAGCAAACAGAGCAGACCCTGATCAGACGACTCCTATAGGAGTCGTCTGATCTGGGTCTGCTCTGTTTGCAAAGGCGTGGAAAGGAGTATTTATAGAGTAAAGGCAGGGCTCAAGCAAGAGGGCGATTTGGGGAAAAAGTTTCCCTAACCCTGCTGACTTCTCCCTGTTTTGAGTTAAGGGAGAAGTGTAAATATATAGAACATGTAGGGAGATACAAAATCAGGACAAAAACTTCTCCCTCAGTCCCACTAAACTTCTCCCTGATGGAGAGCTCCAGCTTGAGACCTGGAATAAAGGGTTAAGTAATATTATAGGTCTGATTTACTGCTACTGATTCTGCCTTGTCCAAACACTCCTGTTCATAATTATATGCCATAATAAATTTTTTATTAATATTCATGATGTCATTTTTCTTACAAAAATGATCTATCATTTGGACATCCTTCTGAGGTAGTGTATTGTATTTGCTTATGAGTATGAAAAAACCCCAACTTTCTAAGAATTTTGTGTCATATGAATGAAACCATGATTAACTACACTTAGTTGCACTTATATGCACTGACTCATAATTTCAGGAAAATAATTAGATAAGATGAATTGTTACATAATTGATACAAACAAAGTTGAAGCTGTTATTGACATCAGTTTCTTAAAACACTTAGCAAGATCACAAAAAATGAAATTCCTGCAGTAATTCTGCATAATAATTAGGACAAGCAATCACAGGCAAATAGTGCAGACCTAGATTATTTTAAAAACTATTCCTAAAGGAGTTGTTTGATCAGGCTCCACACAATATTTGCCTCTATGATCAGGCTCCACACTATTTGCTTCTATGTCAATCTCATTTAACCCATTCCCACATAGGCTATTTTTAGATCCTACCACTTTGAATAAATCTACCAAAAAGGAGCATTAACTAGAGAAAAGGAAAATTTTAGAATTTTGTAGTTTAAAACCATTGTGATAAATAGAGCCTTTGCTCCTATAGGAGCAAATGCTCTATTTATCACAATGGTTTAAACAGGTGATTTTTACAGAGGCGTAGAAAGGCGTATTTACGGAAGGAAGGGTTAAAGTTAACAAAATATGATACCAGATTGACTTGTTCAGCTTTATAAACCGATGTAGCGGAGTAATTTGGTGTTCGAATACTTCGTGTAATTAGGTTAGCCCTTTCCCTCATGTAAACACATTTTTCACGTCTTTGCAAACAGAGTAGACCCAGATCAGACGGCCCCTCAGGGTCTACTCTGTTTGCTTCTGACATGATATAGATCTGATTCTACAGTTTTTGTCCAAGCAAAAAATTCCCTTGAAAAGTCTGAAACATTATGAAAAATCCCGCTAATAAATATTCATGATGTCATTATCTCTTACATGAATACTGAACAGGGAAAGGGTTAATACAAGAACAAGTTTAACCCATTCCCTCATATTGACGCCTTTTGACGCCTCTGCAAAAGTCACCTGTTGAAACCATTGTGATAAATAAAGCTTTTGTTCCTATAGGAGCAAATGCTCTATTTATCACAATTGTTTCAAATTACAAAATTCTAAAAAAAATTCCTTTTCTCTAGTTAATGCTCCTTTTCGGTAGATTTATTCAAAGAGGTTGGATCTAAAAATAGCCTTTGATTGAATGAGATAAGCATAGGTAATCATGGGCTTTGGTCAGAGGTCCTGTAGGAGCCGTCAGATCAGGATCTACTCTATTTGCTTACAAAACTATAAAGATCTAATTTTACAGTTTCTACCTATACCAAAAAAAAGATGAGTTTTATAATGAATGTTTTGGTCATTGCAAAAACTGTATTATCAGATCTATATTATTTCCTAAGCAAAAGGAGCCGTCTGATCTGGGTCTCTGTTTGCAAAAGCGTTTAACCCTTTACTCCATAAATATGCCCTTTTATGCTTAAATACCAACAGGGTAGACCAAGATCAGACGGCTCCTATAGGATCAGAGTCAGCTCTGTTTGCTTATGATATAATATACCGGGTACATGTAGATGTGATTCTACCATTTCTGCCATGGCCAAAATTTTTTGTGTCCATGTGCTATTATAAAACAATCTACCGGTAATTAATATTCATGAGGGTGAAGGGTTAAAGGTACAGTAAAACTCTAACGAACACTAAATTACATCAAGTAGTTTGTGTTAAAGACAGGTGGCTGCTTAAAAGCAAGGTGAAAGTAGAACAGAACGCTCCTATAGGAGCGTTCTGTTTTACTTTCACCTTGCTTTAAGCAGTCACCTGCCCTAAATACCAAATAATCAACACAATTAAGTGGCCGTTTTAGAGAGGTTTTACTATATACCTATGGAGTAAAGGATTACCAGCCAGTCAGGCACAAGAGCAGTTTTTATCGAGTTTTTTTTAATAGATCAAGGACAGATGGGAGTCATATTACGTGCTGCTTCATTTCTATTGATTGGTTGGTCAGTAATGAGGCTGGCAGGACCAATCGGAAGCCAGGAATTCCCTGTCTAGACAGTGACTCAGACACTGGGAAAGTTTTGTCTGGTATCATTGTATATCAATTGCTTTCAGAAAAAAAAAGGTTCTGTAATTTTGTTTCCTGACTAAAAGTAGTTGATTAGCTGAAGTAGTTGAAATGATTGGTTGATTAGTGCATGTGTACTTTGAATAAGCCTGTAAACAATTACCTAGCTATAGGTTTGTCTAAGAAATGTTTCTGATGAAGTTTTTATTTCATATGATGATAAACAGAGCTGTAATAACTGATACCATAACTCTTTACTCCATGAATATTTATGAAAGAAATGATGATGTCGTGAATATTAATTCGATTAACGACACACAGAACTTTTTGTAGAAACTGTAAAATAAAATCTACAGTAGAACCCCTCTAATGCGACCACTTAAAGAATAACCATAGCTGTCTTTATAAGCAGGTGGTTGCTTAATGCAGGATGAAAGTAATGCAGAAAGCTCCTAGATGAGCTTTCTGCATTACTTTCATCCTGCATTAAGCTACCACCTGCTTCTGTCACCCTGAATTATGCCACTTTTTGGTGGTCGCAGTAGCGGGATTTTACTGTATATAATAGGAGCAACCTGATCAGGATCTACTCTGTTTACAAAGGCGTATTTATGGAGTAAATGGTTAATTGGTTCCCTAAGGAACATTTATGCATTAATTGATCACTTAACTTCTATAATGTAAATTTTGGCAAATGAATCTACCCAAAAGGAACATTTACTAGAGAAAAGTAAAATTGTAGAATGTTGTAGTTTGAAACCATTGTGATAAATAGAGCACTTGCTCCTATAGGAGCAAATGCTCTATTTATCACAATGGTTTCAAGAAGTGGTTATTACAGAGTGGAGGAAAGGGATAAAATTTAGAATAAACATAGAACATGGAAAGGGTTAAGGGAGTGGTCTATAGGTCATCTGTAATTAATCATTTTATAAATCTATTACTCATCAAGTTTCTGTTTATTTTTCCTGCTTCAAATTGAATCCTTTACCTTCCTGATAATTCAAAACTTAATTATTATTAATCGTTCAACCCTTTCCTTCATATAAATTTTGCCTTTTCATACAGTTGCAAACTGAGTAGACCCAGATCAGACAGCTCCTATATAGGAGCCATCTGATCAGGGTCTGTTCTGATTGCTTATTGCACATTTTCTGCCTGAGCCAAAACATCTCTGTGTATAATTATGCCATTATAAAATTTCAGCTTATAAATACTAACGATGACATTATTCCTTCTATGAATATTAACCCATTCCTGCATATTGACGCCTTTTGATGCCTCTGCAAACTTTTAGTCACCGTTGTGATAAACAGAGCATTTCGAGGGCTTGGTGCAAAACTATTCTAACTCCTTCACTTTGTGAAGGAGTTAGAATAGTTTTCCACCAAGCCCTCGATTTGCTCCTATAGGTTTCAAATTACAAAATTAAAATTAAAAATTCCTTTTTTCTAGTTAATGCTCCTTTTCGGTAGATTTATTCAAAGAGGTTAGATCTAAAAATAGCCTATGAGGTAATGGGTTAAAGAAGGAAAGGGCTAACCCTTTACCTAAGAATAGTCATGCAAGAAATAATGAAATCATGAGTATGAATGACATGAATTTTGATAATAGCATCTGAGTGTAGAGTTTCAGCCATGGCAGAAAACTACAGAATCAGATATATTTATTTTGTAAGCGAACTGAGTAGACCTAGATCAGGCAACTCCTACAGATAACTCTTATCATGAAGAAGGGTTTAACACTTTCCATCATAGGCTATTTTTAGATCCAACCTCTGAGAATAAATCTACCGAAAAGGAGCATTAACTAGAGAAAAGGAAAATTTTAGAGTTTTGTAATTCTGAAACCATTGTGATAAATAGAGCATTTGCTCATTAGGAGCAAATGCTCTATTTATCACAATGGTTTCAAAAAGTGACATTTACAGAGGCGTAGAAAGGCGTATTTATGGAGGAAAGGGTTAACCCTTTTCTTCATATAAACACTTTTTCACACCTTTTCAAACAGAATAGACCCAGATCATATGGCTTCCCAGTCCTATAGGGTCTGCTCTGTTTGCTTATAAAATTATAATTATAGATATCACTATACAGTTTCTACTAATAAGAAAACTTCCTGTTTGCATCAATTATGCCATTATTAAAGTATACGGTAGCTAATAAATGTTCGTTAGTTTTAATACGAATATGAAACAGGGAAAAGATTAAGCTTTTGGTCAAGGATAGAAGTGGGGCATATGTGTCATGGATTGGGCACAATTTTATAGTTTTTTTTACATCGAATTATACAGTTCAGATTTATTGAATATCAACAGAAGTGACTTGGAGTACATATTGTTTAACCCTATCCTCCATGAATATTCATGTAAGAAATAACGATGTCATGAATATTAATTACATAAATTTGTAATAATAGCACATTGACAGAGGAAATTTTGTACTTGGCAGAAACTGTATCATCATATCTGCATTATATCGTAAGCAAACAGAGCAGACCCTGATCAGATGGCTCCTATAGGAGCCGTCTGATCTGGGTCTTCTATGTTTGCAAAGGCATAGAAAGTCATATTTATGCATTGAATTGTGGAGCGGCCCATCAGTGTTGAACTGTTACTTGTAATTTTATTTGATCTTGGTCTACAAGTTGTATGCAAATGCCAGTACACTTGTTTCCCATGTTCAAAAAGTTAATGTGACATGTTTTATGTCATCTGCTTTGTGTCCGCATCTGTCTGTGTTATGATATTCTTATTATGCATTTTTTGTTCTACTTTTTTTCTGACATACATGTTCCTTTGAGATTTATATGATGCATTTTCCTATAAAATAGTTTCAGAGAAAATCCACTCAGTATGACAATTCCCCTTGACCTGTGACATTTTCAATTTGTGTGTGCTTAGCCCTGGTATTTCCTAGTCACTGAATTTAACAGTTTTACCAGAATAGCATATTCAATCAAGGGGAGTAACTGGTGTAAACCAGATATTGGGATGATAAGAGTAACTTCCCTTACCATACAGAAGAGCCAGTATAAAATGCAAGACATAGATTACAGAGCTGCTGGTAAAGGTGCTTAACCCTTTCCTCCATAAATACGCCTTTCTACGCCTCTGTAATAACCACTTCTTGAAACCATTGTGATAAATAGAGCATTTGCTCCCATGGGAGCGAAATTCATGCTCTATTTATCACAATGATTTCAAACTACAAAATTCTAAAATTTTACTTTTCTCTAGTAAATGCTCCTTTTGGGTAGAGTCATTCAAAGAGGTGGGGTCTAAAAATAGCCCATGGAGGAAAGGGATAGTACCCAAATACCGAAATCGTCATTTCTCCACAAAACCCCAATCTGACCACTCTTCAGAATCGTCTCGAATTCTAATTCTTAGCACAATAAACAATTAAACACTCTCTTTCTCTGTCGGACATTTGAATTCTTTATATACATGTGTCTACAATTTGTTAAAGGAACAGAAAAAAAAAGTATGCATGTCAAAAATATGAACAGCATGTTACTCAGCATCTCATCTGGATCCAAACATTTGAGACAGATGAGACTTTATAAACCGAGGTCTGATGTATCAATGCTTTACAATGAGCATCTTAAAGAACCAGAGAAACCTTGTCGATAATAAGAGTAGGGCATCACGCCCAGGTTTCTCCCCCCTCTCTTCGGCGTCCAGTTATCCCATAGTTGGGAGATAAGGGCATTAATCAACACAACCAAACAAAACTATCACAATTTAACCCTTTCCTCCATAGGCTATTTTTAGATACAACCACTGAGTAAATAATCCACCAAAAAGGAACATTTACCAGAGAAAAGGAAAATTTTAGAATTATGTAATATTGAAACCATAATGTGATAAATAGAGCATTTGCTCCTATGGAGCAAAATTTTAATGCTCTTTTTATCACAATGGTTTCAAAAAGTGACTTTTACAGAGGAGTAGAAAGGTGTATTTATGGAGGAAAGGGTTAACTCACAAAAAATCCACTCTTTGAATCTAGGAAAGTAGGAGATGTCTGATCTAGATCTATTCTGTGTGCATCAGCTTAGTCTATGTTATCAAGTAAAGGACTAAAAAGCAACCTGGTAATTGCGCATCACGTTCCTATTTGCTAGAATCTGGTGCGGACACATTTAACATACTCGCAAATTTGTTTAATGGAATCTAATTAGCCCTTTGAATGCAGGAAACAGGTATTGGAATTTACAAACAGCGTAGACTCAGATCAGAGGGCTTCTAGAGGGGCCCTCTGTTTGGGGTCTGCACTGTTTGTCATTCACTGGCCTCTCATAAGTCATACCCTTTAATACAGTGTAGGCTCTACCATTAAACATTAATGGGCCATTCCATATCCAAAATTTATCATTGAAATAGTTAACTCTTTCAGTGCTGGAAATGAGTCGTTAATGTCAATTGCAGACAGTGAAGACCCAGATGAGCGTGGTCTTACAGGAGTCTTCTCATTAGGTGCATCATGTTACACTTTTTTTTAAAAAAAAAATCTCTGAATATTCGTGGTAAGCTTGACCTGTTTTAATTTTAGAATATTTCATTAGGAAATGCAGGGTTGAAATGGTTAACGATGTAATGACATTCCTTCAACATCTTTTGCAGTGACCTGTGTCAGAACTCTGCAAACAAGCAATAAATACAAGCATGCTTACATCTTGCAAATTGCTCTGGAATGACAAATATGCCAATCATAAAAAGTGTTATTGAAACAGTACACTAATTACCTGAAGTAATCGGACAAGCTTAGGCAAATTATGCAGACCCAGATGAAACGGCTCCAAAAGGAGCCATTTCATCAGGGTCTACAGAATTGCTACTACCTGTTTGTCAATATTCACTTAAAGTTATTATCAAAATTGTGCCAAATTGAATTACTGGTACAAATGTACTCAGCTTTGCAAACAGATGGAATGTTGAGACTGGGTACCAGAATACTTAGGGTAATTAGGGTATACATTTCTGTTTCTGCTAATAATCTGTATGGGAGCTAAAAATATTTTTTTCCCTATGGATCATTACTTATTGAATACTTTACATGCTAGGGGTGAAATCATGACTATCTTTGGGTCCATAGGAGATGACAAATAACTCGAAGCAGGGTTTTCCCCGGATGCAGTTTTTCTGCATCTCATTATCGAGGACTCATATCCGATCGAGTTCCTACATCTGCGGGACCCGCATATTCATTGCCGTGGTGTATTCAATGTATTAGAATTATACATAACCCTTCGCTTTGAGTCTATAAAAGCTTGTCACTTAGGCTTAATGAGCGCTTAGGCGATGCAGACTTGTTAAGCAGGCAAAACATATCACATTTATTTAGTTTTGCGGTAAATGTGCAAAAAGATGAGCAATCAAATGATGAATCTTATCCTTCTACCAATGTCACATGCAATGATATGTCTGGGAAAGGCTAGAAATCCCAAGTTTCTTATTGCAAATGAGCGGAGAAGATAAACCCTTTCATAACATGGTGAATTAGTATTTATATAATTTAGTTTGATGATCTATGTACAGTCCGTAACTTCAAGTGACAAAATAGTTATAATGAAATATGGAATGTGTTACACTGTAGCCATTTTAGAAACTAAAGAAACAAATCTATTAAATTCCATTAGCAAACAGAACAGACCCTGATCAGACAGCTCCTGTAGGAGCTGTCTGATCTGGGTCTACTCTGTTTGCAAATGCGTGAAAAGGCATTCGTATGAAGGAAAGGGTTAAGAATGGATTGTGAATGTTTTACAGTCTCATTCATGGCTGTAGATTAAATGCGTACTGGTCTATCAAAATCTGTTACTCCTCAGCCGAAACCCATCTCAGGCTGCTACTCATTGGAATTGCCTTGAAGAGGTGCTTCTAATGAGTAGCAGCTAGATAGGTTTTGGTTGAGAAATATACAAAATAACCCTTTCCTCCATAAATACGCCCTTTCTACGCGTCTGTAATAACCACTTCTTGAAACCACTGTGATAAATAGAGCATTTGCTCCTATTGGAGCAAATGCTCTATTTATCACAATGGTTTTAAACTATAAAATTCTAAAATTTTCCTTTTCTCTAGTTAATGCTCCTTTTGGGTAGATTTATTCAAAGTGGTTGGATCTAAAAATAGCCTATGGAGGAAAGGGATTCGTTGATTAGATTTTCTAAATACGCTTCTTATCTTCAGCCATGCTCATTGTTATAATGTTTGTGTTGATCTGGATCTAGATGCGTTGTCTTATTGCCTGATAGGCTGTCTTAGGTTAGAACTTCAGTATAAGAAGTAACTTCAGGATATGAATTTCTTATACAACTTGTGTTGTTATAATTTCGTTCATGAGCCTAATGTCTAGTCAAGACTGAGTCATGGAATAAATCTACAGTTGCCTTGCACAGGGAGATGAAGGTCGTGGAAATTTGCCGCATAAATCTGGGAATCAGGCTGACATTTGGAATGGATTCGAATGTCTACGATACAATAGAATTGCTTATGATTTCATCCCATAAATGAGTGATCGCCAAAATTCATTTGCATGGCGTTTGTGCCATCTCGAGGCAGACATCGATAACATTTGGAAACAATCGTATTTAACCCTGGTCTTGCTGGATTAGAGCTTCAGAAGAGAAAGGTGAAATGTGATTAGGCTATTTTGGCTAAATTGTCTGAGCACGTCATTTGTTTGTTTTGAGGAATATTGTCAGAGAATTGTGATCAGTTATTGGTTTGTAGGGATTTTTGTAAACTGAAATCATTTAGCTCAGATAGATTTTAGACAGAACCCTGTCGATAGTTCCCTAATAATTACTTTAACCCTTTCTTCCATAAATACGCCTTTCTACGCCTCTGTAAAAATCACTTTATGAAACCATTGTGATAAATAGGAGCAAATGCTCTATTTATCACAATGGTTTCAAAACTCTAAATTTTCCTTTTCTCTAGTAAATTCTCCTTTTCGGTAGATTCATTCAAGTTGAGTCTAAAAATAGCCTATGGAGGAAAGGGTTAAACCTTTACTCCATGAATATTCATGTCAGAAATAATGGCACCATGAATAATGTTGTTATGAATATCAATTGTTATAATAGCACATGGACCCTGGAAATTTTGGCTATGGCAGAAACTGTAGAATCATATTTCCATTATATCGTAAGCAAACAAAGCAGACCCTGATCAGACTGCTCCTATAGGTGTCATCTGATCTGGGTGTACTCTGTTTGCAAAGGTGTAAAAAGTTGTACCTTGACTTGTTTCTACAAGCTGAATAATATTCAGTTTGGCCCCATTTTGAAATTTGATTTGAGAGCAATAGATAACCCTTTCCCTGTTCTGTGTGTGGGCCAAATTTCAATACCTACTGAATATTCATTAACAAAATAGTTATAAAGAAATATGGAAGGTGGAATATTGTAGACAGTTTAGAAAGTAAGGAAACAGATCTATCAAATTCTATTAGCAAACAGAGCAGACCCTGATCAGACGGCTCCTCTAGGAGCCGTCTGATTTGGGTCTACTCTGTTTGCAGATGCATGAAAACACGTTTATATGAAGGAAAGGGATAAAGGCAGGTATTCAAATGCTAAAATTGTCATTTCTCCATCAAACCTTATTTTATAATGCCTATGAGCCCTCTCATCTGGGTCTACACTGTTTGCAAATGACATTAGTGACTCGTGTCTAGCACTGTAGGGATTTTACTGTTTGTCGATATTCCTTTTCGAAGCACATGTTGGTTTTCTGTTCCAATATCCTGTTATATGATCAAGGAATTTTAAAGTTTTATAGCCACAATAATGGGGTCTGTTGTTATACAAAACAGTAACCTCTTGAATACTGGGAACAAGTGTACTGGCATTTGCAAACAGTGTAGACCAAAATCTGAGGGCTCTGATCAGGTTCTGCATTGTTTGTATTTCAAAATCCTCACTAAATTTAAGCCTTTGCAAACAGAGTAGACCTTGATCTGTTTGCAAACAGAGTAGACCTTGATCAGACGGCTCCTACAGGAGCCGTCTGATCAGGGTCTGCTCTGTTTGCTTATGATATAATATACATGTAGATCTGATATTCTACAGTTTCTGCCATGGCCAAATATTCCTTTGTTTTATGCCTTTGTAAAAATTAATCAATATTCATGATGTCATGATTTCTTACATGAATATTCATCAGTAATAGGGTTATGGCTAAGCTGTGGAAATAGATCAGTTTGGTACAGGTCAAATGAATCAGAAAGATAGATGCCTCAGAAAACATCCTGCTCCAATAGATAAGCCTTTTAGAAAATTAGATTAAACAATTACCCCTATGACCTACTGTGGAATGATAGTCAAGATAAAGGGAGATAAGGGAGGATTTACCATAATTGATAAAGGGAGATTATTCTGTAAGCTGCTGGTGGCTTTCAATCCAGTCAATATTTAGTTCTTTCATGTCATCAATTTCACTGGAATTTAACACGGAATTCAGGAAATGAATATTCTAGCATTTGCAATCCGAGCGGACTCAGACCAGAAGACTCCTGATTAAGGTCAAAATTATTTGTCATTCAAAATCCTGCACGGCAAATTGTACCCATTCATGCTGAATGGGCTTTGTTGTTAAACAGTGATGGACCATTCCACTTTGAAAAGTCAGCATTCAAAGGGTTAAGCTTATTATTTTCTTACTCTTGCTACTATTTTGATGTGTTGGGTATCTTGTGCTCTGTCGAATAAGTTCAATGTATTTACGGAGCTATTTATTTTAATAGAATCGATGTTTAATTTTCAAAATAATATTACAATACTGATACGGTATTAGCCCAATATAACCATTTTCGTGTTGCAGTGCCATTAGACCAACTTCCAGTTTTTTAGTCTTCCCCAGGGAAATATTAGCGAACCAGTCTAATGCTGCAGAAGACTGTTTCTCTGTTTTTACTTTAATTTGTTTGTTAGTAGAAAACACATCAGAGGCCCAGCCTATTAGCCTTGTTATCTTCTGTTCTGCATGAGCGAAAACCAGATACTAAACTCTTCTATTGAGGTCTGTGAATCATTTATCGAAATTTTTAGTGAAGATGCCAACCCCACTAAACTTCCAGGTTTTTTTTATAAGAATTTCTGATATTCATTTTACCAAACAAAATTTAGGTAGCGTTATATCCAAGGTTAAAATGAAGTGTTTTAGCTTGATGCTGGTAAGTCAAGGTCTTTTCCAAATTGAAGTTGGCACTCATTATATTTCTGATGTAGATATGATAAGAACATAAACGCTGCAAGAGTAAAAGCCAAAGATAGCATTTTGATGTTCTAGAATCTGACCAGATTATTAACCCTTTCTCAGATGAATATTCATGTTAGAAAATAATATTATGAATATTAATCCTTTACTCCATAATTACACCTTTCTATGTACGCCTGTGTAAAAGTCACTTTATGAAACCATTGTGATAAATAGAGCATTTGCTCCATAGGAGCAAATGCCCTATTTATCACAATGGTTTCAAAACTACACAATTCTAACATTTTTCTTTTCTCTAGTAAATGCTCCTTTTCGGTAGATTATTCAAAGAGATTAGGAAAGGGTTAATTCACTGAATTTTATAATGGAATATTGACTTAGGGTTTAAATGATGTGGTTTCATTAGTGAGACTCTACTATAGCTAACCATACAACACACCTTTAGTTCTCTCAGATCAGGGTCTGCATTGTCAGCAAAGATCAGTCCTCTTTTCTTTTAACCCTTTCCTTGTTGAATGTTCATGAAAGAAATAATGACATCATGAATATTTATCAGCTGAATTTTTATAATAGCAAATGTACGCATACATTACTTGGTATTGGTAGAAACTGTAAGAGTCAAAAAAATCTTTTATAATTTCGTAAGCAAACAGAGCAGATCCTGATCAGATGGCTCCTATAGGAGTTGTCTGATCTGGAGATCTGGAGACTACTCTGTTTGCAAAGGCATGAAAAAGTGTTTGTATGAAGGAAAGGGTTAACAGTACTTATCTCATAGACAGCAAGCCTGTGTCTCGACTCTCATGTAGAGAGAAATGATAAAAGTTGTCATAATTCCAGACATTTTTATTGACTCTTGTCTGGTTTTGTACAGTGCTTAGAAATCAATAGTCATGATAGCACTAACTGGGAGAAAGTGGATTTTATCTACTGATTTGTATGTTTTTTTGCGTAACTCACCTAAGTAACTCGCCTAAATACCCGAAACATTCGGATATACAAACCGAGGCGAATAGTGCAGACCCAGGTCAAACTGATTTTTTATAGCAGTTTGATCAGGGTCTTCATTATTTGTTCCTATTTCCTATTTGCCAATTTAACCCTTTCCTTCATAAATACGCCTTTCTACGCCTCTGTAAAAGTCACTTTATGAAACCATTGTGATAAATAGAATATTTGCTTCTATAGGAGCAAACACTCTACATTGTATTTATAACAATGGTTTCAAAACTACACAATTCTAAACTTTTCCTTTTCTCTAGTAAATGGTCCTTTTCGGTAGATTGATTCAAAGAGGTTGTGTCTAAATAGCCTATAGAGGAACTTGAGGGTTAAATTAGTGATGGAGAGGGGACATTGGGTGCCCAAATAACTGATTAATTAGGGTAGTAGTCAATATTATAGATGAACTGATTTGTTTGTTAATATTTTTCATGCTAATGTTATGCCAACACCCTATAACAAACAGAATTTGAATTGATTGGATCTCAGCCTTTTGGTGACTTTTGACACCTTTTCAAACAGAGTAGATCAAGATCAGACAGTTCCTGTAGATAGCTATGTTTGTCTGTGCGAATACATATGGTAATTAGGGTATTCTGCAAAATGTACTTTGGTCTTCAGGTACAGAATTTAAATGGAATGATGGCTTTTAAAGTTATGCAGACTTTTCCTCTTTGAAATTGTTAATTTGCACCACCTCATCTTCTCCAATTACCCTAAGTATTTGGACAGACAAACGTAGGCAAATAGCACAGACCCAGAGCAAACTGATCCTGAAGGAACAATTTGATCTGGGTCTTTACAATTTGCTACTACGTCCGTTGAATTTTAAGTAATATGAATTGTGCCAAATTTAATTATTCAGCTTTTAACCCTTTCCCTCATACAAACGCATGTTCACGAATTTGCAAACAGAGTAGACCCAGATCAGACGGCTCCTATAGGAGCCGTCTGATCAGGGTCTGCTCTGTTTGCTAACAGAATTTGATAGGTCTGTTTCCTTACTTCCTAAAATGGCTAGAATGTTCCACCTTCCATATTTCATTATAGCTAGTTTGTTCATGAATATTCAGTAGGTATTGAAATTTGAAATAAACATACAACAGGGAAAGGGTTAACTAACTGATGGAGAGTGGAGATTGGGTGTCTGAATACTTAGGGTAAATAGGGCATTTATCCATTCAGACTTTTTGTTAAAAGTGCAGTAGTCTGTCATTGCATACCATTTATTGTAGTTCATAACCTTGCTGAAAGGAAATTTGATATGGCTGTCAAACCTTGATTATGACATGGGAGCCCTTTGATCTGGATCGGCTCCATGATAGGTGTCAGTCACCTATTTTAGTGCAGTTTAATCCTTTCCCTGTTCTATATTTATTCCAAATTTCAATACTTACTGAATATTCCCATATGGATAAATTAGTTAATAAGGAAATATGGAAGGTGGAACATTGTAGCTTTAGAAAGTAAAGAAACATCTATCAAATTCCAATAGCAAACCAGAACAGACCCTGCTCAGACAGCTCCTGTAGGAGCCGTCTGATCTGGGTCTACTCTGTTTGCAAATGTGTGAAAAGGCGTTTATATGAAGGACGCGGGATAAGGATAAAAGAACACCTGTCTAATTTGTTTTGTAACGTTGATACACACAACCTTTTATCAACAAAGAATGAATCTTTTCAAATAGATTTTGGATCAGATTAGACTAGTAAATGCACATAATGATCTGTAACCAAAGTGATGTTGGACCATTTTTTTCTGTACAATATTCGTCTGTCTTCAAACGTTCCCCAGAGGACAGTGTTGAAACAGATTTCATTGTTGTTGCATCAGGTGTGGACCATCTTATTGGTTCTGTTTCATTACCTGTGTGGGTCTAAATGAATCAGTCAAGCTGAGGCAGCCCATTGTTTTACCCAGCCATTCAGTCTTCCAGGGATCAACTCTCTGCAAGCTAATTGAACCCTTTATTTCATGAATAATCATGTACGAAATAATGACATGAATATTCATTACATGTTTTTTAGTGGCATATGGACACAGGAAGTTTTACCAGGAACTCCATGATTAGATCTACATGTGCAGGAAAATCTAAGCCAGTATAAATATCAATCTTGGAGACACTGGTGGCAGCTTAATGCAGGTGAAAGTCATGCAGAAAGCTCCTCTAGGAGCTTTCTGCATAACTTTCACCCTGCATTAAGCAGCTTCCTACCTAAAAGTATCAAAATTCTTCTGAACGCATTTTCATGCATTTTCATGCATTTTCAAACAGAGTAGATCAAGATCAGATGGCTCCTATAGAAACCATCTGATCAGGGGTCTGCTCTGTTTGCGAATGGAATTTGATAGTTCTGTTTCTTTACCTTCTAAAATGGCTACAATGGCCCACCTTCAATATTTCAATTTGAATATTCAGTAGGTGTAGGCATTGGAGCAAAATTTAATGCTCTATTTATCACAAAGGTTTTCAAAACTACACAATGCTAACATTTTCCTTTTCTCTAGTAAATGCTCCTTTTCAGTAGATTTATTCAAAGAGGTTGTGTCTAAAAATAGCCTATGGAGGAATGGGTTAATAAACATAGAACAGTGAAAGGCTGAACTGCTCTTTGCTAAAGAATGTTGTTGTTTGTCAATCAGGAATCTGATTGAGAAAATTGTTTTATTCCCCAAGGTTACTAAGAATATCAAGATAAACTTCGTTTGGCTGCTGTTGTAGTGAAACTTTGACAGAAACTGCAGAATCAGATCTCTATTAATCCTTTCCTCCGCAAATACGCCTTTCTACGCCTCTTGTAAAAGTCACTTTATGAAACCATTGTGATAAATAGAGCATTTGCTCCATAGGAACAAATGCTCTATTTATCACAATGGTTTCAATACTACACAATTCTGAAATTTTCCTTTTTAGCTTGTCTGTTTCAAAGAAATCACGAGCTATTGTCGTAACTCCGGCGTCCGAGTTGTCGTTGTTGTTGTCGTCGTCCGAAATCTAAACATTGACCATAATTTCTTCATTTTTCATTTACAACGTTCATTTTTGGTATGCATGTTCATCTTGACAATGACGACAGACGAGCCTATGGAGGAATGGGTTAATTCCATCAGCAAATAGAGCAGAACTCAGATCAGATGTATCCAATAGGAGCTATTTGATCTAGGTCTACTCTGTCTGTGAAGGTGCCAAAAAGTCGACTGTACCAGGGAAATGGATAAAGTAAAGTATCACATTTCGAGGGGTTGGTGCAAAACAATTGTAACTCCATCACAAAGTGAAGGAGTTACAATAGTTTTGCACCAAGCCCTCGAATTTTCTCAGTCAAAGTTTACTGCAAGTTTGTTTATGGAATAGTATACTGGTAGATCTTATGGAATAATATACCGGTAGATCTAATTCTACATTTTGTGCCATGACTAAATTATTTCCTGTGTTCACATGCCATAATATAAAAACCCATCTGATTAACCCATTCCCTCATAGGCTATTTTTAGACCCAACCTCTTAATAAATCTACCTAAAAGGAGCATTAACTAGAGAAAAGGAAATTTTTTGAATTTTGTAGTTTTGAAACCATTGTGATAAATAGAGCATTTGCTCCTGAGGAGCAAATGCTCTATTTATCACAAAGGTTTCAAGAAGTGATTATTACAGAGGCGTAGAAAGCCGTATTTATTGAGGAAAAGGTTAACTTTATTTCTTACATAAATATTCATAAAGTAACTATTTCTTACATAAATATTCATAAAGTACATGCTTCTTATATTAACCCTTTACTCCATAAATACGCCTTTCTACACCTTTGTAAACAGAGTAGACCCAGATCAGACGGCTCCTGTAGGAGCTGTCTGATCAGGGTCTGCTCTGTTTGCTTATCATATAATAAAGATATGATTCAACAATTTTTGCCATGGACCAAAATTCCTGTGCCCATTAATCTTGCTATAATAACAATTAATCTAATTAATATTCATAATGTCATTGTTTATGCGTGAATATTCATGGGGTAAAGAGTTAAATGGGTGATGGACCACCTACCTGAACATGGTGGTTGTACAATCATAGTAACAGTGTCAGTTGTTGGTGGCAGTTAGTCAGTCCAGTCAATTACTGCCACAGCGGAAGTTGGTCCTTCAGGATGACTGAAGCACGCTCTTGAACTTTAAGTTGACACCGCTTATGTCACATGGGCCTTAATCTGAAGTGACTGTTTGTGGGGTTTTTTTTCAGTCATTTCACTTATGATGAAAATGCATGTCATTATGACCAATTGGCTATACTGTCTCCTAGTTTCATCTTGGTGTTTTTTTTTGTTCTTTTAATCTGTTTTTATCCCGGTTAGCCATTTACCCTTTACACTCAACTTATGAATATTCATGATGGCATTTATTTCTTACATGAATATTTATAAGATGAATTTTGATGATGGTATAATTATGAACACAAGATTTTTAAGCCACAGCAGAAACTGTAGAATCAGATCTATACAATTCCATAAGCAAACAGAGCAGACACTGATCAGACAGCTCCTGCAGGAGCTGTCTGATCTGGGTCTGGTCAGTTTGCAACTGTCTGATCTGGGTCTAATCTGTTTGCAAAGGCGTCAAAAGGCGTTTCTATTAGGAAAAAGGTTGCTCCCTATTAGAAACTAATTTGTCACCTTATCTGCATTCAAACCTATTTGTAATAGTTATCATAGTGCCTTTATACATGTAGCAGACATCTTTGTAATTTTATTCAGTAAAATATAAACTTTTTATTAAAGAAGAGTTGAGAACATTTTATACAGATAGCTGGTTAATGCAAAGTGAAAGTCACGCAAAAAACTCAAAAAGGAGCTTTATATATATATGACTTTTACCCATTTTTAAGCTGCCACCTGTCCTTTCCTACATAAATACGCCTTTCTACGCCTCTGTAAAAGTCACTTTTTGTAACCATTGTGATAAATAGGAGCAAATGCTCTATTTATCAAAATGGTTTCAGAACTACAAAATTCTAAAAAAATTCTTTTTCCCTAGTTAATGCTCCTTTTTGGTAGATTTATTCAAAGATGTTGGATCTAAAAATAGCCTATGAGGTAATGGGCTAAAGACAAATAGTTTTACTTGAGTGTTTTGATTACTGAGGTTTTACTGTATTTGTGTTTGGTTTCAGGTAGCACTGAACACACAGGTTGTTGTAAATTACCGTATTACAGGTCTGTGGTAAACCATAATTCCCATTTGAGAGTAAAGGAGAGATGTCACAGAACGTCGGTGTCATTTCCTCAATGCATTAACACAAAGGTGTGTGCATTTTCCACCATGTCACTGTGGTAGTAGTGATAGAAGGAAGAGTGCTATTGTTAACCTTTTAATTAACCCTTTCCACCATAAGTACGCCATTTCTATGCCTCTGTGCAAGTCATTGTTTGAAACCATTGTGATAAATAGAGCATTTGCTCCTAAAGGAGCAAATGCTCTATTTATCACATGGTTTCAGAACTACAAAGTTCTAAAAAATTTCCTTTTCTCTAGTTAATGCTCCTTTTCGGTAGATTTATTCAAAGTGGTTGGATCTAAAAATAACCTATGAGGGAATGGGTTAACTGTTGAATATTCTTGTTAGAAATAATGACATCATGAATATTAGAGTATTTTTCATACAGGTACATGAACACAAGAAGTTTTGACTTGGTTAAAAGCTGAAGAATCAGATCTATATAATTCCATCAGCAAACAGAGCAGACCCTAATCAGACAGCTCCTGCAGGTCTACTCTGTTTGCAAAGGCGTAGAAAGGCGTATTTATGGGGTAAAGGGTTAACCCATTACCTGTTGAACAGTCTTTTAAGAAATAATGACTATGAATATTAATTAGCCAATTTTTATAATGGCATAATTATGAACACAGAGTTTTGATCATAGCAGAAACTGTAGAATTAGACCTATAATATTCCATAAGCAAACAGAGCAGACCTTGATCATACAACTTAAACAGGAGTTGTCTGATATTGGTCTATTCTGTTTGCAAAGACATTGAAAGGTGTCTGTAACTCTGTATCAGGTAATGTGTTAACATTCTCAACGCAAATTACATTGCTTCAAAGTTAAAGTTCCTCTAGGAGCCCTCTGATCTGGGTCTCCACTGTTTGCAAATGTCAGTGCTCTTCTAATTGTACTTCTATTCACATCGTGAAATGGACATAACTCTACCTGTATGTAGAGAGACAATGTTAAGTCCCATTAACAACATTGTTTATATGACACAAGCTTGTAGGCTCTGGTCTCTTTTTTCCTTAACAGTTATAAATTGTAGTTTTTCATTGCAAATGACATTTACTGTTTTCAAAAAAAAAAAAGTCAAATTATCCAAAACCTATGACATGACAAAAATTCCTAGTATTCAAATTCATGTGGTTTTCGGTCCCCTCCTTGGCTGATGGTTTGCAGGCTGCTTGCATGCCTGTCACTGTTTTGGGAGCATTTTTGGCAGCTGGAACCACTTGGCTCCTGTAAAGCCTCATTAAATCAATTACAGGAAAAATTGGGAAAGAGACGGTATATTTAGAACCACGTTTTGATTTAACCCTTTTAATGTGGAAAACAAGTGTTCTGGTATTTGCAAACAGTGTAGACCCAGATCGGAATGCTCTTCTAGGGGTCTGCATGTAGGCCATTTTCTCTATGCTTTCTCTAATGAACATTTATGCATGAATTGATCACTTCATAAATATTCATAATACCTTAATTTTTATATGGTAAAAATTTCATGGGAATTTTTGGCTAAGACAAAAACTGTAGAGTCAGAGCTGTATAACTTCATAAGCAAACAGAGCAGACCCTGATCGGAGGGCTTCTGTAGGAGCCGTCTGATCTGGGTCTACTCTGATTACAAAGTGGTGAAAAAGTGTTAATATGATTCAAAGGGTTGATATTCTCTTGCAACTAATTATATATAATACCAAATGGGCTCTTAACCCATTATCTGACTGATATTCATGCAGAATTTAACATCCGGTTTAGAGGGGTTTTATTGTATTACAGCCAAAAAGCCTCTAAACCTGTCATTTAATGAAAAATAAGAGTTGAGGTCGTTTTATGCTGGTTGCTGCTTAAACCCATTATTCCATATACATGTATATGCCTTTGCAAGCAGAGTAGACCCAGATCAGACGGCTCGTGTAGGAGCTGTCTGATCTCTCACAGTGTCTGCCATATCCAAAAATTTCTGTGTTCATATGCCATTAAATAAATTAATCTTAATTAATATTCATGATGTTGTTGGTCCTTACATGAATATTCATGGAATCAAGGGTTAATGCAGGGTCAAAGTCATGCAGAAAGCTCCTTGGGAGCTTTCTGCATGACTTTCAGTCTGCATTAAGCTGCCACCTATTATAAAGACTTGCATTTATACTAACACGAAATTTTTGGTTACAAAATATGTTTTACCGTAAATTAATCTTTATCCTGCAAAAATAATCCATACTTCATTCTCAGTGTTGTTACATTTTCTGGTCCTTCGGGATCATTAGTTTCGATGTTATTAGTTTTGAAAATTGAATACTGCTTAAGCCAGTGCTAGGGGGCATGAGCAGTGTTTCACTTTTCATAACTGCTCATGAACAGACTCAATAAAACCCGAGTCTGCAATTTTCTGCATTGCTGCTTTTGGTTTCGAAGGATCTCCCAATTTTCAGAACTCATTTACTCAGCGTCTAATCAGGGTCTAAGCTGTTTGACACTGCGTCAATACAGTAAAACCCCGCTATTGCGACCACCTAAAAGAGGTATAATTCTGGGTACTAGATGCAGGTGGTATCTTAATGGTATCTCCTAGAGGAGCTTTCTGCATTACCTTTGTCCTGCATTAAGCAACCACCTGCTTACAAAGACACCCACGTTGATTCATTAAGTGGTCGCATTAGAGGGGTTCTATTGTAGTTTCTCAGGAGTAGTCGAAATTGCAACAGATCGGCAGGATAAGAGTTAACCAATTCCCTCATATTGACGACTTTTGACGACTCTGTAAAAGTCACTTTGTGAAACCATTGTGATAAATAGAGCATTTGCTCCTATAGGAGCAAATGCTCTATTTATCACAATGGTTTCAAACTACTAAATTCTAAAATTTTCCTTTTCTCTAGTTAAAGCTCCTTTTCGGTAGATTTATTCAAAGAGGTTGTATCTAAAAATAGCCTATGAGGTAATGAGTTAACTCTCATCCTGTTGATCTGGTGCAATTTTGACTACTCAAGATCCAATCAAGCTTCATATAAACGCTTTTTCGCACATTTGCAAACAGAGCAGACCCGTGAGTCTGCTCTGTTTGCTTATAGAATAGTATAGATCTGATTATTTTCTTTCTGAAATAGCCATATTTCATTATAACTATTTTGTCCATGAATATTCAGTAGGTATTGAAATTTGGAATACAAGGCTATTTTTAGATCCAACTAATTTGAATAAACCTACTGAAAAGGAGCATTAACTAGAGAAAAGAAAGTTTAAAACCACTGTGATAAATAGAACATTAAATTTTGCTCCTATAGGAGCAAATGCTCTATTTATCACAATGGTTTCAACACATGATTTTTACAGAGGCCTAGAAAGGCGTATTTATGGAGGAAAGGGTTAATTGGGCGAGGCTTATAATGAAAGACTGAAGTATTATGGTATTGGAAAACTTGGCAAGATGCTTCATTTACAGCACAATGGAATTCTTTTTCTCTAACAGGTTGGTGGTAAAGATGAAACCAATAAGCATAATTGTTTATATTTGTAATTTAAAAGTGGCAAATTGCTTCTTTATAAACAGTTGGGAGATGCAGTAGATTACCCTTTTCCCTGTTGAATATTCATATAAAGAAATAATGACATCGTGAATTTTTATAAGCTGAATTTTTAGCTTGTCTGTATGGAAGAAAAGTCGAGCTATTGTGATCACTTGGTCGTAGGCTTTGGCGTTGTCGTTGTTGTTGTTGGCTTGCGAAAACTTTAATGTAGCTCATTACTCCAAAAGTATAAGAGGTATCAACATGAAACTTCATAGGTTAGTAGATCTCGTTGAGGAGAAGGCCCCTACATACATACGTAACTCTTGATTTCAAAATTTTGGAGTAATGGCCCTTTATATTTTTCAAAAATGTTTGATTTAGCTGGACAAGCACCAAATCAGACGAGCGTTGGTGCTGCACACGGCTCTTGTTATAATTGCATTATGTACACAGGAATCATATCTATATGATATCTTAAACAGACAGAGCTGATCCTGATCAGATAGCTCCTACACTGAGCCGTTTGATCTGGGTCTATACTCTTTTTGCAATGGCATAGAAAGGCATATTTTAGAGTAAAGAGTCAAAAGCTTTTTATGATCAGTTGGGAGATAATAGATTATTCAGAATTCCTTATATATTCCATCTAGGCTGTGAGAATGTGGAATTTTTCAGTCAGGGATTAAAGATTGCTTAAAAAAAAAAATTCTTATCGCAAATAGCTTATGTTTTGACAATGTTTTCCTCTGCATTTCAATCTAAAAAAAATGCTGATGTTGCAAAAATTCTGTTTCAGTTGAAATTCTTATCACTGCGAGTGGAAACACTGGAGCATTTGAAAAAGTAAAGCTAGTTTATGGATAACTGCTAAAAGCTGTTCACAGGAGGCTGCTACCGAGTGTTAGAAAATGCAGACACCAAAAGCACTCCTTGAATCTCTCAACTGAACCAGTGGTCCAAGGTTATAAAACGTCCGAGTCTGATATTATTCTCAAGTATCTGATTGGTCAGATTGTGAGCAAGCTCAGAATCTGACCAATCAGATGCTTGAGAATGATCTCAGACTCAAGGAAAAAGTTTTATAACCTCAGGGCCTTGTCTATGTAAGTCCACGTTCAAACTTCAGACACTGATCAGACAGCTGACACTGATCAGACAGCTCCCACAATAGCTGTCTGATCTAGGTCTACAAGGGCATAGAAAGGCATAGCTATGGAATAAAGGGTTGTCAAGGTCAAACTGGCTGTTTTTGTTTTGTCCAGCATTATTTTTAGGTCTAGCACAAATGTTTCACAAATGAACATTGTTTCGGGAGGTACTTTGCTGGAGGTGTCCTATCTGTATCTACTCTGTTTGCAAATGAGTAAACATGCATCTTTAGCAAGTAATAGGTGAAATGACAGATACAGTGATTTGACCTTATTACCTTTTGTCAGCCATGTTTGACTTTTTGACATCTGTCCTCTAGCAGTCAAATAAGGATGACCAGTGTTCAACTTGTATGTTTACTATCCTTCCTGTACCTGGTAGTGTGGTCAGTTTCGGTATTAGCCTTTGCTGTGTAGTTACAAACCAGAGATCTATGTATATATATATATATCCTGATACATATTATATGGCTTGAAGTTCTGAGGAATCTGTAATGTAATGTATAACTTTTTATAACTGACCAGGGTTCAGACATTAAAAGAATACATCCACAGAGGTCATGTTTAGCATTGCAAAGGCCGCTGCCCTGTCATAATTGGACCAATCAGGTGCAAGCTGAGCCAATGTCTGACCTAGATATCTACCCCACTGACTGTAAATAATTCTTAGCCTGTCGATAGCGTGCATGGTTGTGACAGTAGCTGAGGATGGTAACCCTCTTTACAGCAGTTGAAGTATAAGAACTGGTTCAAATGTGCCATGACCCTCATGGTCCATCATGAGGTAGTTTGTATCCATTTAGATCTTAGTGATGCTGGATATTTGTCCATTGTCTGTTGTATATAGCAGATGAAGGGTGGAGAGTGGCCCAGTTATACAACATGGTAGGTGAATGTATGTATACACAGAGTACGAATTCTTCAGGGATTCTCCTTCAGATAGATCTGTTGAATTAAACCACTTGCTGTATAACTGAATTTTACAGAATTCTAATTTTTCTGGATTTGCAAGAGGATTCAATTGTTTTGCTATGTGAAGTTTATGGATTTTTACTGGAAAATTCAGTGGTAAGGGATGCACATGTAATAGTGAAAGTGTCTCGCAAAATGCAGCTGTGTGGCGAATACTAGTCGTGCATAGGTTTGGGTTATGAAACGAGGGGCGGTGGCCACAATCTATTGCTCCATATGAAAACTTGGCACTGGCCTATATGCTTTTACCTATTCACTACAATATAAGTAAATAGATGACGGACTAAGTAAGTGTTCCAGATGTATAAACTAGATATTAACACCTTACTCCATAAATACCCCTTTTTATGCCTTTGCAAACAGAGTAGACCCAGATCAAACCCTTTACTCAATACGCCATTCTATGCCTTTGCAAACAGAGAAGACGCAGATCAGACAGCTCCTGTAGGAGCTGTCTGATCAGGGTCTGCTCTGTTTCCTTTTGATATACTATCGTTTCTGCCACAGCCAAAGTTCCTGTGTCCATGTGCTATTATAACAATTAACCCTTTCCCTCACATAAACACCTTTGCACGCATTTGCAAACAGAGTAGACCCAGATCAGGGTCTGCTCTGATTGCTTTTGACATGATATAGATCGGATTCTGCACTTTTTGTTGAAGCAAAATTAACAAATTCCTGGAAACGTAAAAAAAATTATATAAAAATTCAGCTAATAAATATTCCTGTCATTATTTCTGATATGAACATTGAACAGGGAAAGGGTTAATAAAATTAATATTCATGATGTCATTATTTTTTACATTAATGTTCATGGAGTAAAGGATTAACCCTTTCCCTTATGTAAGCGCATTTTGATGCATCTGCAAACAGAGCAGGCCCAGATCAGACGGCTCCTATAGGAGCCGTCTGATCAGGGTTTGCTCTGTTTGCTTATGGTGTAATATAGATCAGATTCTACAGCTTCTGCCTGAGCCAAAATGTCATTTGTTCATATGCCATTGCAAAAAATAATGTTATTAATATTCATGACGTCATTATTTCCTACTTGAATATTCATCAGGGAAAGGGTTAACTGTTTGCCTCTTCTGCATTACACATTGCAGTCTTAACCCTTTACTCCGTGAATATTCATGTAAGAAATAATGAATTAGATTATTTTTAGCTCGTCTGTTTCGAAGAAAAGTCGTGTCATTGTGATCACTGGGTATTAATCGTCGTCGTCGTCGGTGGCTTGCAAAAACTTTAATGTAGCTCAGTACTCGAAAAGTATATTATAAGCGGTATCAATATGAAACTTCATAGGTTAGTAGATTTCATTGAGGGGAAGGCCTCTACATAAGAACCATAACTCTTGATTTCAAAATTTTGGAGTTATGGCCCTTTATCGTTTTCATTTTTTTTTGTAATTTAACTGGACAAGTACCAAATCAGACAAGTGTTGGCGCTGCACGCGGCTCTTGTTTTTTGTAATGGCACATGGACACTAGAATTTTTGGCCATATTTATGATATTAGAAACTGTGTAAAATGATAACTATGTTCATAAACAGATCCGGGTCGGCTCTGTTTGCAAAGGCATATGGAGTAATGGGCTACTACATGAATGATAATTATAGAATAAGAAAACATTCTGGCATGTCAACACTGCAATGTTTTGGTCAGTGGCACAATTTTAACCCTTTCCTTCATATAAACGCATTTTCACGCATTTGCAAACAGAGTAGACCCAGATAAAACAGCTCCTATAGGAGCCGTCTGATCAGGGTCTGCTCTGTTTGCTTATTGATGTTATGAATGATTAGATCTGATTCTACAGTTGCTGCCATGGCCAAAAAAAATTCCTGTTGCCATGTGCTGTTATAACAAATTAATCTGATTCACGACATTTTTTTTTTTTCTTACATGAATATTCATGGAGAAAAGGGTTAATTTGCTCAAAACTATTGTGGCAATTACTTTATCCTTTCACTTTATATATTTGTTCTTATTGCAATCATGTTGGCGTTCGAATATTTCTTTGGCACATATCATAGTGATTCTTACAGCATTCTCAGAAATTTCATATTTGTTTGGTTTGGAATCCTTGTTGCATTCTCGGAACAATCTTTCTACAGTTTGGAAAGTTTGTTCTGCATACAACTCTAAATGTTCGCAACTTTCCAAAATTTAGGTATGGTTTTCATATGTCATTTGTGTTTGGTAAGACCAAAGAAATTGTGAAAAAGTGTACATTTTCGATCCCAAAGCTCTGTTTATGCTGTAAAAGGTTGTAAGTGGTGCTGCAATAGTTTGTGGTCAACCCTTATTTCATATCTATAGCATTGGTATGTCCATAGATAGACATTATGCCTCCTAACAGAGCTGTGGATAAGAGGCGTATTAACCTTTTACTCCATAAATACGCTGTTCTATGCCTTTGCAAACAGAGTAGACCCAGATCAGAAGGCTCCTATAGGGACTGTCTGATGACTGATCAGAGTCTGCTCTATTTGCTTGTGAAATTTTAATAGAGCTTTACTCTGCAGATTCTATAAATGCCAAAACTTTCTGTGTACAAAATTATGCCATTATAAAAATTAAGCTAAGAAATATTCATGATGTCATGATTTCTAACATGAGTATTCATGGAGTAAAGGGTTAATGTTGGTAAGTTATGACAGTGCTGTATGTAGTTTGGTAGTTTTGACAATACTCCGTGGCCGAGTAGTTAGTATGGTCTTCGACTGACAATCGCTTAGCCCCTCACCGCTACGGGTTTGAATCCTGGTCTGGGCATTTGGATTTTGTGAGGAAGTCTTCCAGCTGGCTTGCGGTAGGCCGATGGTTCTACCTGGATGTTCTTCGGTACACGAAACAATGCAGTTTGTTCCATTCACGGAAGAGCTTCTCGGGTCTTCATGTAATTAGCTGGGTGTCGTGATATGACTGAAATACTGTTAAAAAGACATAAAACCTGAAAAAACAAACCTTTGACAGTGCTGTATGTAGTTTTGGTGGTTTTGACAGTGCTGTATGTAGTTTTGGTGGTTTTGACAGTGCTGTATGTAGTTTTGGTGGTTTTGACAGTGCTGTATGTAGTTTTGGTGGTTTTGACAGTGCTGTATACAGTTTTGGTGGTTTTGACAGTGCTGTATGTAGTTTTGGTGGTTTTGACAGTGCTGTATGCAGTTTTGGTGGTTTTGACAGTGCTGTATGTAGTTCGGGTGGTTTTGACAGCGCTGTCTTTTCTTCTTCTTGTTTGTATATAGTTTAAATCGTTTTGACAGTGCTGTATGTAGTTGAAATCATTATCATACGCCACCTAGTAAGTGTCACTCAGGCATATTGAACTTGAACACCAGAGTTATGTTCCTTTGTGAAATACTTAACCTTTTTGTCATTTCTCAGAAACTGTTTCGACTATTTCAATGAAACTTTGTGTAAATGTTTAGTAACCATAAAGAATTATACACTAAGGCGGCAGCACTTGTTTGATGGGGAATATCAATTCAGCGAATTTGCTTGTTTTTTTGCGAGTATATATGCATGTGCTAATTTGGAGGCATGAAACCTTTAAATTTTCACAGTGATTCATAAGGGGTAGGGTTAAATAAATACATTTGTACTCCTTTACATAGAACCATGCAATTGTACTTACTGGTTGGTTGGAATCTTACTCTCAGAGCTACAGATAACGATGCTTACCCAAATACTAAAATCGTCATTTCTCCACCAAACCCTACACTGTCACCACTCTTTAGAATCGTCTCTTTGAGACGATTCTAAAGAGTGGTCACAGTATACGGTTTGGTGGAGAAATAAAGGAGCTATGCTTGAAAATGTTTAAATTTACGCATCTTATCTACAGCTCTGTACTCTGTTGCTACAAGCTGAAGAATATGCAGATGTGTATCATTTAAATTTTTAACTCGGCCTCTTAGAATAAATCTTCTGAAAATGAGCATTTACTTGGAAAAAGGAAAATTGTGTAGTTTTGAAACCACTGAGATAAATAGAGCATTTGTTCCATAGGAGTGACTTTTAGAGAAGCATCAAAAGGCGTCAATATGAGGGAATGGGTTAACAGTAGACAATGATCAGACTGAAGTATTTTCAATGCGTCCAGCCAGTCCGAGCTTGCCGTGTTTTCTCATTATCTCATTGCAAGGCTTAGATATTTCTCAGGAAGAAAACTGTTGACAAACTGTCAGTGCTCAGTGCAAGAAACATCGGGAAATGAATCCCAAGGACTGAAATATTGATGCAACAGCAGCCATAACTGCAGCATCCTGGTTCAGACAGTGTCCGAAAAAGTGCAGACGGAGTATCTGCTGGAGTTTGTGTGTGTGCTTGTCTCCTGTTGGAGTTATTAGTCTGAGAAACTTATTGATCAGAGTATTTACCACATATAGAGAGATAAGCCTAACAGTAGCTACCATCTTGTAAGAAAGACATTTCCGGCTTAAGATTCTGCTAGTCCTTGTGATCAGCATTTGAAATGTCAGCGAGTGTTTGTAAAAAAATAAATCAGCTGTAAGGTTTTTGGGCAAAAAGGCCAAATAGTGTTATTTTGGAATTTATGCAATGGAATTTTTTTTGAATGACCAGTGGAAATTATGGCACAAGGTACTTTTGTTGTATAGACCTTCATTCCATAAGTATGTCTTTCTACACCTTTGCAAACAGAGAAGACCCAGATCAGACGGCTCCTATAGGAGCCATCTGATCAGGGTCTGCTCTGTTTGCTTTTGATATAATAGAGATATGTTCTATAGTTTCTACCCTAGCTAAAAATTCCTGTGTCCATGTGCTAGCTGTAATAACAAATTAATCTAATTAATATTCATGATGTTATTTCTTACATGAATATTGATGGAGGAAAGGGATAGTATTGATACAAGAAAGCAGTTCTGTAGGCATTCTTTCAATAGACAACTGTTGAAGAGAAAGTGCTTTTTATGGCGATTGTTTGTGACAGAGTGGTTGTTAGACTGTCAGACTCTTTGATATTGACTATTGAATGAGCAGAGGTCCAGATAAGATGCGTAAATTAAAACATTTTTCAAGAATAACTTCTTTATTTCTCCACCAAACCCTATGTAATGTGACCACTCTTTAGAATCGTCTCTTTGAAACAATTCTAAAGAGTGGCCAAAACATAGGGTTTTGTGGAGAAAGGACGATTTTAGTATTTGAGTACGCATAATTATCTGTTTGCTCTGATGAGGTATTTCTTTTTACATGCCTGTCCCGATATTATGAAACTTTTTAACTCTTTCCTCCATAGGCTATTTTTAGACCCAACCTCTTTGAATGAATCTACGCAAAAGGAGCATTTACTAGAGAAAAGTAAATTTTTAGAATTTTGTAGTTCGAAACCATTGTGATAAATAGAGCATTTGCCATAAATGCTCTATTTATCACAATGGTTTCAAGAAGTGGTTATTACAGAGGCGTAGAAAGGCGTATTGATGGAGGAAAGGGTTATATGAATCTTGAGTTCATTCTGAAGCATTTCATTGGGCTGAGTGTTAGCTTGCTGAAAATCTGTCCAGTTGGATACATGAGAATGAACTTTCATACGCTCAGACCATGGTTTCCTGCTTTTCCAGAGATGTAGACATAAAACAATATGCTGATTTTCGTGAGGTAAACAAAAGCTGCTTTACCTGTGTTGCAAGGTGGACAAAAACCATACCAAAAAGCAGACAAAAATGACCATATAGTTTGAATATGCCTGAACCCTTTCCTCCATAAATACGCCTTTCTACGCCTCTGTAATAGTCACTTCTTGAAACCATTGTGATAAATAGAGCATTTGCTCCCATGGAGCAAAGGCTCTATTTATCACTGGTTTCAATATATACTACAAAAAAATAGCCTATGAGGGAATGGGTTAATGTTCAATATGCTGTCAAAGTGTCAAATTTAATGGACTATTCCAAAATTTATAAATATCAAGCTTACCACAAATTTTCAGGGATATTTTTAAAGAAAAATGTAACTTGACAAACATTGCAGACCCTGATGGGAGGGGCTCCTCTAATAGCTCTCTCGTCTGTGTCTACACGATTTGCAAAGGGACATGATTAGCGACTGGTGTCCCGCACTGAAAGGCTGGTGCGATTAAATACTATTCATGGCATACTTTTTACTTTTTCTACGAGAAAACAGTGTAGACTGAGTTCAGAGGACTGCAGCTTCTGATCCAATCATAGCTTAATTTATCTTTTTCTACTAGAAAACAGTGTAGACTGAGTGCAGAGGACCGTAGAATGAACTTCTGATCCAAGTCAACCGTTTACCTAATTAATATTCTTGTAAGAAATAATGGCAACATAAATGTTTATTACAGTAGTAAAATAAATGCATAATTATGGTTTCTTGGCCATGGCATAAACTTTAGAATAAGAGCTGTATAATCCCCATAAGCAAACAGAGTAGACCCTGATCAGAAAGCTCCTACAGACTTTCAAAAATGCATTTCTATCATTTAACCCTTTCCTTCATATCAACACCTTTTTGCGCATTTGCAAACAGAGTAGACCTAGATCAGACGGCTCCTATTGGAGCCATCTGATTATGGTCTGCTCTGTTTGCTTTTGACATGATATAGATCTGATTCTACAGTTTTTTGTGAAGGCAAACAATTTCATTGAAAAGTTTACATGATTATAAAAATTAAGCTAATAAATATCCCAGGTTGTCATTATTGCTTGCATGAAAAGGTTAACCCTTCTCTTGCTGAATTTTAAAATGCATTTCTTCTTCTTTACCCATGCCCTGTGGTATAATTACATATATCTTCACTGTCTACAATTATTTCTATGTGCATTCACTGCTGTGGAGTGCACTGGTTGCACAATCAATTTGTAATTAGTGCAGACCCAGTGATGAGACAGCTCCTGCAGGAGCTGTCTTATCAGGGTCTTCACTATTTACAGATAGGTATATTGACGTGAACAGCAAGTAAAGGGTTAAAGGGCTAATAGTTAATTGAATAAGGCATGTTTTATATGCCAGTGAGGTGGTTTTTGTCTGCTTTTATGGGTTTTTTTTGTTGTTGATCTTTCAGAAACAGGTGGGATGTTTTTTGACAACCGTATCTCACAAAAGTCAGTGGGATAGTTTTTGTCTGGATTGATTATTGTACACTTTTCTCGGATCACCCAGTCAGTTCTGGGTTGAGCTTCCTGCTGAGGACTGGCTGTGGTAACAGATTTGCCCAACATGGACTCATTAGGCTCATGAACTTCTAGGAGCCGTCTCATGATCTTGGTCTACACTGCTTGCAAAGAATATTTGTGACTTGTTTCCATCACTGAAACCCATTCCCTCATATTGACGCCTTTTGACGCCTCTGTAAAAGTCTCTTTGTGAAACCATTGTGATAAATAGAGCATTTCATGCTCTAGTTATCACAATGGTTTCAAAACTACACAATTCTAAATGTTTCCTTTTCTCTAGTAAATGCTCCTTTTCAGTAGATTTATTCAAAGAGGTTGGATCTAAAAATAGCCGATGAGGGAATGAGTTAACTTTTGACTTCAGTTTCACCTTGCAGTAATTAAAAATAAAAATAGCCTATGGGGTTAAGGGTTAACATCTTTGCGGACAGAGTAGACCCAGATCAGACAGATCATGACTGTAGAATCTATCCATTCTTGGTCTGCTCTGTTTGCTAATAGAATAATATCTGAGGTCTGATTCTACATTTTTTACCATCAGGTCAAACATTGCCTATGACCTTAGTTATAGTTAAAAATTGTCAACATTTTGTCCGGATTACATATCCTCAGCCCCTTAGGTTAGGATTTCAAAATTTATTGTTGAATGCATCTTGGGAAGTTGGAGTGTCACATATTACTTTGGTGTCTCGGTGACATTTACCTTGACCCTCACTTCAGTTTAAGTAAAGCTATGTCTGAAATTTGTCCAGATGATATATCCTCAACCCCTTGAGATAGGATTTTCCAATTTCTGTTGCATACTACTTTGGTGTCACTTTGGTGTCTGTATAACCTTGACCTTGACCTCAGTTTTATTAAAAAAAATTGATTAAAATTTGTCCGGATGATATAATTTTATCTTCAAGCCCATGGGTTAGGATTTCAAATTTTCTTGTGTGGATGCATCTTGGGAAGGCAGAGTGTCACATACTACTTTGGTTTCTCTATGACCTTGACCTCAATTTTATTTAATGTTTGTCAAGAAATCTACCTGGAGAATATCTCCGCAACCACTTTAAGCTTAGAGTTTCCAAGTTTCTTGTTTAGATGCATCTTCAGAAGGCGGAGTGTTTCATATTACTTTTGTGTCTCTGTATGACCTTTATCCTGACCTTGACCTCTGAGTGATATATTCTCACTTACAGTTTCCAAATTTTTTATGTGGATGCATCCTACAGAGGTCCAGATAAGATGTGTAAATTGAAACATTTTCAAGAATAGCTCCTTTATTTCTCCACCAAACCCTATACTTTGACCACTCTTTAGAATCGTCCCTTTGAGACGATTCTAAAGAGTGGTCACAGTATAGGGTTTAGTGGAGAAATGACGAATTTAGTATTTGGGTACGCACATTTAACTATAGCTCTGATCTTAGGAAGGCAGAGTGTCAAATACTGCCTTGGTGTCTCTGTGACCTTGACTCACCCACCCAAAAGTCTCTGTGACCTTGACTCACCCACCCAACAGGGAAGTAAAATGTTGAAACATGCTTCCACTCAGATCAGCATCAACCTTGAAAATGAATAAATTGACCTGACTACTCAGTATAAGGACCATTAACCCATTACCTCATAGAATATTTTTTAGATACAATCTCTTTGAATAAATCTACCGAAAAGGAGCATTAATTAGAGAAAAGGAAACTTTTAGAATTTTGTAGTTTGAAACCATTGTGGTAAATAGAGCATTTGCTCCTATAGGAGCAAATGCTCTATTTATCACAATGGTTTCATAAAGTGACTTTTACAGAGGCGTAGAAAGGCGTTTTTATGGAGGAAAGGGTTAATAAAAAGTTACACAGCATCACTCAGTAATACTTGTGATATCAATAAATATACTCTATTTAACCCTTTCTCTCATATAAACGTGTTTTCACGCTTTTGCAAACAGAGTAGACCCAGATCAGACGGCTCTGATCAGGGTCTGCTCTATTTGCTAATGGAATTTAAAAGCTCTGTTTCTTTGGTATCTAAAACCGATACAATGTTTCACCTTCCATATTTTGTTATTACTATTGTGTCCATGGCTATTCAGAAGTTATTGAAATTTGTAATAAACATAGAACAGGGAAAGGGTTATGTCTACATCTAACTTAATGTGATGACTGTGTAAAAATGCTAAGAGCTGTCTCTGATGGGGGGACCATGGATTGCTTGACAATATACTTGCTTGGTTAACTTTTTCCCTGTAAGAAAAAAAATTGACATCATGGATATTTATTAGCTGAATTTTAATAATGCTATAATTATGTACACCAGATCTTTTGGTATTGGTAGAAATTGTAGAGTCAGCTCTATTATAATTTCATTATGAAGCAAACAGCAGACCCTGATATTAGATGGCTCCTACAGGAGCCTATGATCTTATCAGGGTCAACTCTGTTTTATGCAAAGGTGTGAAAAGGCATTTGTATGGGTGATATTATTTCATAAGCAAACAGAGCAGACCTTGATCAGACAGCTCCTATAGGGTCTTCTCAGTGTGCAAAGGCATATCCATGGAGTAAAGGTTTAACTGTGAACATGTGCATGAATAAAGTGTAGCATGCATAGAGGTAATTTTTAATACAGAAGTAGCGGAAATGCTGAAAACAAGTACCTAAATATTGATTGCAATTTTGCCATTGGGGAAGATGGTACTGATTCACAGTGGAGAAATCGGAGTGAAATCCCAAGTGGAACTTTGGTGTTCCTGTCCAATAAACAGACATTACTCCGGAAATGTTTGTGTTCTGCAACATCTACGAGATGGATTGATCAATAGTAAAACAAGAATTGCTGAATTAAGAATTTCTCCCATATATCTGCCTTTGAAATGAAGAAAGGTTTCACAGTTTTTAGTTAACCCTTTCCGCCATGAATATTTATGTAAGAAATGATCACATCAATAATCAGATTAATTTGTTATAATAGCACATGGACACGTAAAGTTTTGGCCGTTGCAGAAACTGTAGAATCATATCTATATTACACCACAAGCAAACAGGGCAGCCCTGATCAGACGGCTCCTATAGAAGCCATCTAATCTGGGTCTTCTCAGTTTGCCAAGGGCTTCAAAGGCGTATTTATAGAGTGAAGGGTTAAAGAAAATGACAAAATTCTAGGAAAAATTGACAAATTGCAACAGTCAAGGCCTCAGAGCCTTGAATTGAATACTGATTCCATTCAAAATTATGCGTTGTGTCTGTATAAATTTTAAGGCCTTTAATAATGAGGGATTCGCTGGCAATATTAGTTACCATGGAAACACAGTTTATGACTTTTTGCCTGTTAGTGTTTTATTTCCCCCTTGCTGTTTCTGTGGCTTCCATGAATGGGATTTTAAAGGGCCAATAATTGATTGCCTGTTTTATATGCTGTCATACTCTTATTAACCCTTTCCCTGTTCTATATTTAGACCAAATTTCAATACCTACTGAATATTCATGGACGAAATAGTTATAATAAAATATGAAAGGTGGAACATTATAACCATTTTGGAAACTAAAGAAACAGATCTTATCATATTCAAGTAACAAACAGGGCAGACACTGATAAGATGGCTCCTATAGGAGCAAATGCTCTATTTATCACAATGGTTTCAAAAAGTGACTATTACAGAGGCGTAGAAAGGCGTATTAATTTCATGGAGGATAGAGTTAATACCTTTGCAAACAGAGTAGACCCACCAGATGAAACAGCTCCTGTAGGAAGCATCTAATCCGAGCCTGCTCTATGTGTTTATGAAATAATATAGATCTGATTCTGCAGTTTCTGCCTTGGCCATAGCTTTATCTGTTCATATTGCCATTATAAAATTTGAGCTAATCAATATTCATTATTTCGTAAATGAAATGTTTAATATTTCCATGTGAAGGAGGAGGCCTTTTTTCTGAGCACTTTTGTTTTTAGTACAGCTTTGTACCAGCTAATTGATTGCATTCAAAATCTTTCCTTGAATAAGAAGTTTTTCACTTAATTAATCCTTTACTCCACAAATACGTCTTTCTACACCTTTGCTCCTATAAGACCGAGCTCCAGATGCGTAAATTTAAACAGCTTTCTTAGTTCTCCATCAGACCCTATCCTGTGGCAACTCTCTAGAATCGTCTCGAAGAGACGATTCTAAAGAGTGGTCACAGTATAGAGTTCGGTGGAGAAATGGCGATTTTAGTATTTGGGTACACACCTTTATCTGTAGCTCTGTATAGGAGCCGTCTGATCTGAGGGTCTGCTCTGTTTGCTCATGATATGATATAGAATCTGATATGGTTCAGCAGTCCTGCTGTGGCCAAAATACCAATATCCATGCACTATTATAATAAATATTTTAATTAATATTAATGATGTCATTATTTCTTACATTAATATTCATGGAGTAAAGGATTAAAAAAAAGTTTAAGTGATGCTCAGTCAGTCTTAAATAATAAACAAAACAAAAAAATTGGTGAAGACAAAGGTATGCTTTAACCAGCCATGTATTGATTATTGCCTCGTCTTGTTTGACGAGACATAAAACGTGGACTTCTTGATGATGCGTGTTTCTGATGACGTTGCATTATACTTACTGTGGCAGTCACATTCGTCCATCGTTCTGCGTGACCGCTTGTTGCTATTATTATCTGAATTCCTTATTCATGAAATATTTCACATGTTGGAAAAGTAATGCTGTCTTAGCATAGACCGTGATGTTTTAACGTTGACTGCTGTTGCAATTAAGATTAAAGGTGGATAGATTTTGGTATTTATTGTGTTATGTAGTGGTATTTATTACTGATCTGGAGCCAGACTGTTTGTATAGCTAGGATAGTGCAGTATGGACTGGGATAAAGTACATATCGCCTGGGGGTAAGATCTGTCCTGTATGCTAGCTGGTTATGTACATGTTAGACGGCCAAATTCATTAGTGCAGTGATAAGTAGACTAGGGTTGTGTATTTTTCGTACAAATCAGGATCAGCCATATGGTGTCAACAAGTGGAACATGTGACAGGTGATCTGCATGAAAAAGGAGAAGAAGCTATAAGTTCGATGTGTGCGTGTGTGTGTTGGTGTCAACAAGTGGATGTTGCAGTATAAGCTTAACCCATTCCCTCATATTGACGACTTTTGACGACTCTGTGAAAGTCACTTTGTGAAACCATTGTGATAAATAGAACATTTGCTCCTATAGGAGCAAATGCTCTATTTATCACAATGGTTTCAAACTACAAAATTCTAAAATTGTCCTTTTCTCTAGTTAATGCTCCTTTTCGGTAGATTTATCCAAAGAGGTTGTATCTAAAAATAGCCTATGAGGGAATGGGTTAACCCTTGAATTTTGGAAACAAGACTAGTGTACTTGCATTTGCAAACAGTGTTGACGCAGATCATGAGGGCTTCTTGAGGAACCCTCTGATCAGGGTCTGCACTGTATGTCAATCAAAATCCTCTCACAAGTTATGCTCTTTCATACAGATTGGGCTATCGTTAAGTAATGATTGACCGTTCCATTTAAAAAGATCAGCAGTCTCAGAGGGTTAAAAAATTGTTGATACATAATTTTTCAAGGGAGATGGGCTATGGAGGTATTGCTGCTGATGGATGGATTAATATCTGTCAATGATGTGCATACTCTTGTGCGGATATTGTTGTGAAATGTTGAGAAATGTAAAGAATTTGAAAAATAATTATTATGTTTCTGAATATATTAATGATATATGTTTAAAAAGAAGAAATGATGAGCTGTTGTTGTAACCCCAGCGTCTGCGTTGTCGTCGTTGTCCAAAATCTTAACATTGACCATAACTTCTTCAATTTGTCATTTACAACCTTCATTTTTGGTATGCATGTTCATCTTGACAATGACGACAGACGAGCGTTGCACCCACTTGCAGTGCTCTTGTTTAATAAATCTACCGAAAAGAAGCATTAACTAGAGAAAATATATTTTTTTTAATTTTGTTACTTGAAACAATTGTGATAAATAGAGCATTAATGCTCCTATAGGAGCAAATGCTCTATTTATCACAATGTTTTCAACAGGTGACTTTTGCAGAGGCGTCAAAAGGCGTCAATATGAGGGAATGGGTTAAACTTTTTCTAAAACATCTGACAGGATTTCAATGAAACAGTAGGAGGCTTCATTATCAAGAGTTCCCATTGGACAATATTTCGCTGACTTTTGGCCTCTTGATTATTCATAATGAGTGATAATGTGTGGGGTACTCATTACACCCAGAAATAATTCTATTGTCTGAAATGATGATAGACTGGAACTTAACAAGGTGCTTGGCATTTGAAAAATTCTGTTGGATTGATAATGGTATGTTTTGAGCGAGTCTTTTAACCCTTTCCCTGTTCTATATTTAAGCCAAATTTCAGTACCTACTGAATATTCATTAACAAAATAGTTATAAAGAAATATGGAAGGTGGAGCATTGTAGACATTTTAGAAAGCAAAGAAACAGATCTATCAAATTCTATTAGCAAACAGAGCAGACCCTGATCAGACGGCTCCTCTAGGAGCCGTCTGATCTGGGTCTTTTCTGTTTGCAAATGCGTAAAAACACGTTTATGTGAGGGAAAGGGGTATTTGTTTTGCTTAGGATGTCTCCTGAAAAATTTATCTCTGTGTTGGCGGACTTTTTATACAGATGCTGACATTTAATGGTTGTTTGGAGGTCTAAAAGTTTTCCTGTTAGAAACTGTTGCTCCTGAATAATTTATTTTGTGATATGAAATCATAAGCATTACTACAACATTAGCAGCTGTGCATGCATTCAGTAACTATTGAGTCCATTAGCTGGTGGGGTGTTTTTTCTAAAATGGCTCTAAGGCTGTTGTGAGTAAAATTTAAAAAGTCATGGGCTGAGAGCAATTTGATAAGAACATTATTTTGTTTTCTCATGCACCTAGTGTGTTGTGTTACTCCAGAGCTTGGTATTTTTTTTTTGCTCCACTGAAGTGTGGGAGAAATGGATAAAGCTGCTGTTTGCATACTGGTAATGCTGCACCCATGTGGAGTCTGCAACTGAAATTAGTCTGTCATTAGAGCATTTGATACATTTCAAATACTTGTTGAGAAATTATTAACTGAAAATGTTAGCAACGTCTTCCATTAATATAAACTTTGTAGCGTGAAGGAACTTTGTTGGGTTCTAATTATGAATTGCACTGAAACCAGTGGTACCAAATTACTCTAGGTTTGTAAACAGAAAAAGATATAGTGCAGACCCAGATCAAACTGCTTATGAAGGAACTTTGAGTTAAAAAACTTTGGTCTTACATTATTTGCTGATGTCAGCTTAAGTTAACCTTTTACTCCATAAATACGCCTTTCTACGCCTTTGCAAACAGAGCAGACCCAGATCATAGGGGAGCCCAATGATCTTGGTCTTCACTATTTGCAAATAAATGCTAGTGTATGCATGTCCCACATTCGCAGGGTTAAATACAATTAGATGAAAACTAAGAGAGCTGTCAATAGTGTAGACCCTGATCAAACTGCAAACTCAGTCAACTGTATTAGTTTAGGTTTATCTGGCTGAATCAGTTTTAGCCTTTTATGTACATGCGAGACGTACATTGTGATTGATTAGCATTAGGTATTTGATACATTCCTAGATTTTCATTGAAACGATACAAATACTGTAATTTATCCCTATATCGCGTTGTGGAAAAAAAGAATGTCTCCATCAGTTTAAATCTGATGCAATTTTGACTACGTCTGATTTGGTCAAGCTTTTGAGAAACTTTTGACCAAGTGTCAAACAGCATGGATCTTGATGAGACTCTATGTGTTTCTCAGTGTCTCATCTGGATCCAATCTGTTTGCAGATGGGGGTGAGGCCACGGATTAAAGTGGGATAAGGCTTAACCCATTCCCTCATAGGCTTTTTTTTTTAGATCCAACCTCTTTGAAAAAATCTACCCAAAAGGAGCATTAACTAGAGAAAAGGAAACTTTCGGAATTTTGTAGTTTGAAACCATTGTGATAAATAGAGGATTTGCTCCTATATGAGCAAATGCTCTATTTTATAATCACTATGGTTTCACAAATTGTCTTTAATAGAGTCGTCAAAAGTTATCAATATAAGGGACTGAGTTAAGATTAAATCTGTTCAAATAATTCTCATTTTCCGCTTTAATCTTTTGTCAATAAATATGAAACTTGGAATATATGTTAACAGAATTCATTATCAGATTTGTGTATACTTTTTGCTTGATAATGGCCATAAAACAGGCACACACTTGCAAAAATGTTTGATCCTTAAATACAGCATCTAATCAGGATGAACTTTGTTTTGGAATATTAAAATATGAATCCGTGAAATTGAAATGCTTGAATGACATATTTGTTGCAGACATCACTAAAACTAAATCGAGGGCTTGGTGCAAAACTATTCTAACTCTGTGAAGGAGTTAGAATAGTTTTGCACCAAGCCCTCGAAATGGATTTGATTGTGGGTTTGAAGATACAGTAGAACCCCTCTAATGCGACCACTTAATGAATAAACATACCAGACTTTATAAGCAGATGGTTGCTCCTAGGAGATTTCTGCATGACTTTTGACCTGCATTAAGCTACCACCTGCATCTAGCACCCAGAATTATACCTCTTTTAGGTGGTCGCATTAGCGGGGTTTTACTGTAGTGCATTTAACGACTTGTGGACCTTTCCCCGAGATAGCTATCAAAAGAGTCAAGTAACAGTCAACATCAAAAATCAAGATAAAGAATTTTGTGTATTCAGATTTGTCATGGGCGAGTGAGTTCTAGCTATTGTGAGAAAGTTGGCCTAAGTGAGAGGGCGGTGGTTGACTTTTGCCCTTAACAGTTAACCTGCTAAATAATCAAATCTGACTCCTCCTTCTTTAAACATTAATTGAATTAAGATGTTGCATCTAAATTAATCAGTGAAGAAAATGACTTTAATGACAAACAGGGAAGACCCTGATCCATGGGCTCGCTCCTCTGGGAGCCCTCTGATTTTGGTCTGCATTGTTTGCAAATGTTTGTACACTCATTTCATACATTCAAAGGAGTAATTTTAGTGTATCGTCATCTGCAAACATAACGTTATCTGTTTCTTGCTTCTTTAAATAGGTGTCTCCGCAGTTTCGCTTAACCGCTTTCCCTACTGAATATTCATGTAAGTAATAATGACATCATGAATCTTTATTAGCTGGTTTTTAATAATAGCATTATGTACACATGAATGTTTTCGTATTTGTAATTTCATAAGCAAACAGAGCAGGTCCTGATCAGACGACTTCTACAAGAGCTCTGAATTCAAGATGGCCGACTGACAGCCATCTTGGATATTTAAATTGCCTTGTGGAATGAATAGGTTTCTCACTTTTGGCTCTATTTTCTCAAATATTCACAAAAATGATGTTGAGCAATGAAAAACAATTTGTTTCCCCTTTCAGATTCTAGATGTTCAACTGATGGTTGTTTTGATTTTGCAATTTCCTTATTCAATGAACTAGTATGGTTTTAGCTGCATTTTCATGGAACTTCACAAGATTGGGGGAGTCAAGGTGGTGTTCAGGGGTATTTTAAACACCTTCAGTGATAGCTCTTATTAAGTTTATACAAAAATGCGAGACATCAGGTGATAGAGATTTTGTACCCTTTTGAACTTTGAATCATCATATAATGGTAAATCTATCAGGTTTGAAAAGAGGATTTGACTAAACATGCAGACCCTGACCAGAGGATACTCCAGGAACCCTCAGATCTGGGTCGACATTGTTATGTCAACTTACTTATTTCCCCCACGTTTAAAGGGTACATGTTTTATATGTTCAGTGGCAATAACAATTGGCTCCTGTAGTGCCTACCCAACAGCTGCGTAGTACCTTGTACATAAAAAACACTTGTTATTATTACTCTATTGTTTTAGTTTTTTGAACTCTTGTAAAAAATGACCTAGATCTACTGTACCACATTCTATGACCTTAATACTTTGCTTCATGAATATTCATGGAAGCATTAATTAATGACTTAACCCTTTCTTCCATGAGCTATTTTTAGATCCAACCACTTTGAATAAATCTACCGAAAAGGAACATTAACTAGAGAAAATATTTTTTTTTTAGAATTTTGGAGTTTGAAACCATTGTGATAAATAGAGCATTTGCTCCTATAGGAGCAAATGCTCTATTTATCACAGTGGTTTCAGAAGGTGATTTTTACAGGGGCGTAGAAAAACGTATTCATGGAGGAAAGGGTTAATGAATATTAACTACCCTAACCATGTAAATGTTGGACATGGGTGTACTGTTATTTGCAAACAGTGTATCCCTTCAGATCAGAGGCCATTACTAATCTTAGAGGAGCCCTCTGATCAGCGTCTGCACTGTTTGTTGTTCAAACTCCTCAAGCAAAGCACACCCATTCATACTGAATTGAATTGTTGCTTTAACCCATTCCCTCATAAACTATATTTAGACCCAACCTCTTTGAATAAATCTACCAAAAAGGAGCATTTACTGGAGAAAAGGATTTTTTTTTTAGAATTGTGTAGTTCTGAAACCATTGTGATAAATAGAGCAAATAGTTCTGAAACCATTGTGATAGGAGCAAATGCTCTATTTATCACAATGGTTTCGTAAAGTTACTTTTGTGGAGACGTCAAAAGGCGTCAATATGAGCAATGTATAAGAGGAACTTTGATAGATGTGTTAACCCTTTACTCCATGAATATTCATGTAAGAAATAATGATGTCATGAATATTAATCAGATTAATTTGTTACAATAGCACAATCACATAATTTTATGGACACAGGAATTTTTGGCCATGGCAGATACTGTAGAGTCATATATCTATATTATATCATAAGCAAACAGAGAAGACCCTGATCAGACGGCTCCCTACAGGAGTCGTCTGATCTGGGTCTACTCTGTTTGCCAAGGTGAGAAAGGTGTATTTATGGAGTAAAGGGTCTAGCATTAAGACATCTGTAATTAATGTTAGGTGGGGGGGCAAGTGGTGTTTGTTTGTCCTTGAAATTAGATAAGCTTGTGTGGAAGAACAGTCAAATATTGTGCTGTTCCACTGACCTAATTCCCCAAATCTTGCTGACTCTTGAATTTCAAGGCTCTGGCTGAAATTGGGGGTGGTGGTGGGGCACTGTTTAACTCTTAACATACTGATCAACAGAGGTCCAGATAAGATGCGTAAATTTAAACATTTCCAATGGCAAGAATAGCTCCTTTACTTGTCCACCCTATACTGTGACCACCCTTCAGAATTGTCTCGAAGAGATGATTCTAAAGAGTGGTCATAGTATAGGGTTTGGGTTTGCACCTTTATCTGTAGCTCTGGATCAAGTTTATGTAACTGTTGTATATATCTGGTGAAAAACTTTTTCAAGTAGGTCTTAACCCTTCGCTTGCTGTTCACGTCACTATACCTACCTGTAAATAGTGAAGACCCAGATGAGACAGCTCCTGCAGGAGCTGTCTCATCAGGGTCTGCACTATTTACAAATTGATTGTGCAACTAGTGCACACCACAGCAGTGATTGCACAGCGATACACTTGTACACAGTGAAGATATATGTAATTATACAACAGGGCATGGGTAAAGAAGGAGAAATGTATTCTAAAATTCAGCAAGAGAAGGGTTAATGATTCCATGTGATACAGAATATGGAAGATTGTAAACCTTAATCCTTACAATGATGACTTTTCAAATGGACTGTTCCAAAATTCAAGCAGGTCAAGCTGACTGTGAATATTTAGGGATTTTAAAAGAAAAGTGTAACATGACCAACCTTGCAGACCCTGATGAGAATGCTCCTAGAGGTGCACTCTCATCAGGGTCTAAGCTTTTTGTAAAGGACATTAGTGACTCATTTCCTGCACTGAAACGGTTAACACAAAAATGATATTTCAGAATAATGTTTTGGTCCATGTATTTGTGTAATGACTTTTACTTTTACAGTAAAACTTCTCTAAGATAGGACATAAGAAGAAGTCTAATTCTGAATTTTATAATACAAGTGTTCAAAACTAAAATTAATGATGTCAATATTTCTCACATGAAATTCATGGAGTAACTTAGGGTTAAGCAACCAACTGCTTTTAAAGACTTTTGTATTAATCAATTGGTCCCTATAGATAATAGAGAGGTTCTACTGTAGATAATAAGCCTGTATGAGGATCAAGGTTCTGGTATCAGAGGTCCAGATAAGATGCGTAAATTCAAACATTTTCTAGAATTAAACTCCCTTTTTTTCTCCATCAAACCCTATGTTGTGACCACTCTTTAGAATCGTCTCTTTGAGACGATTCTAAAGAGTGGTCACAACATAGGGTTTGGTGGAGAAACGACGATTTTAGTATTGGAGTACGCAACTTTGTCTCTAGCTCAGTGGTATAATGAGCTTTTTTTCTCCCTGTGTGTGCATCTGCAGTTTTAATGATGTGTAATGTTAAAATTAAAACATTTTCAAGAATTTAAACTCCTGTTTTTCTGCACCAAACCCTATGTTGTGACCACTCTTTAGAATCGCCTTGTCGAGACGATTCTAAAAAGTGGTCACAAAATAGGGTTTGGGGGAGAAATGACAATTTTAGTTATTGAGTATGTACCTTTGTCTGTAGCTCGGTGGTATAATGAGCTTTCTTTTCTCCCTGTGTGTGCATCTGCAGTTTTAATGATGTGTAATGTTAGTGACAGAGGCAGCAGTCCCGGCATGGCCATAATTAAGGTTTAAATTGCAGATGTAATTGAGAGTTGTAGATGGAGGAAAAACAAAGTTGTAACAGACCCATTCTGCAAGTCATCAGTCAGCTGTCAGCAGAACTAACTGGGTTGCTGCATTCTGGAGGACTTACAGCAAGACTATTGTAACTTTTAACTGGGAAACTGTGATACTGTGATAAACATTGCAAGCAGTTTGGATCTAGATGAGGTTCCAAGTTATTCATTATCTCACCATTAACCCTTCGCTTGCTATTCACGTCAATATACCTACCTGTAAATAGTGAAGACCCAGATGAGACAGCTCCAGCAGGAGCTGTCTCATCAGGGTCTGCACTATTTACAAGTTGATTGTGCAACCAGTGCACTCCACAGCAGTGATTGCACAGCGAAATACTTGTACACAGTGAAGATATATGTAATTATACAACAGGGCATGGGTAAAGAAGGGGACATGTATTTTAAAATTTAGCAAGAGAAGGGTTAATTATCAGAACTTGTTAATATCTTGTAAATTTGAGGGGGAAAAATCAAAGAAGCTGTTAAAATTTCAAGTGATTTCAAGAATGTTATACAGTAAAACCTCTCTATAATGGCCACTAAATTGTGTAAATTAGTTGGTATTTAGGGCAGGTGGCTGCTTAAAGCAAGGTGAAAGTAAAACAGAATGCTCCTATAGGAGCGTTCTGTTTAACTTTCACCTTGCTTTAAGCAACCACCTGTCACTAACACACAATAATTGATGTATTTTAGTGGCCGTTATAGAGAGGTTTTACTATAATTGCTTTACCTTGTACACTATTCATGTAAGAAATGACAACATCATGCATATTTATTAGCGGAATTTTTATAATGTAAAAGTTTCAAGGGAATGTTTTTGCTTCAACAAAACTGTAGAATCAGATCTATAACATGTCATAGGCAAATGGAGCAGATACTGATAGAAGGCTCCTACAGGAGCTGTCTGATCTGGGTCTGCTCTGTTTGCAAATGTTTGAAAATGCATTTATATGAAGGAAAGGGTTAAGCTTGCATCAGAACTATTAGATTGACAAGTTTATTTAAGAAATCGTTTTAAAAAAAAAATATATATATATTTTTCTGCCAAAGCCCTATCAATCTTGCTGCCACTCATTAGAATCGCATTGGAGAGTACAGTTCATTCTAATGAGTACAGTAAAACCCCTCTAATGCGACTACTTAATGAATAAACATGGATGTCTTTATAAGCAGGTGGTTGCTTAATGCAGGACAAAAGTAATGCAGAAAGCTCCTCTAGAACTATACCTCTTCTAGGTAGTCGCATTAGCGGGTTTTACTGTAGTTGCAAGTTAGAATTTGGCTGAGAAAAAAAAAGAAGATGATTTTGATAGAACTGTACGTATCTTGTCTACAGCTCTGTTAGCATAATGCGATACAGTAGTTTTGCGCTCATCTCCCAATCTGTAAAACAGACATAATTAACCCTTTCAATGTAGACAAGTAAACTGGCATTTGCAAACAGGGTAGACTCAGATCAGAGGGCTCCTAGAGGAGCCCTCTGATCAGGGTCTGCACTGTTTGTCATTCAAACTTCTCTAGCAGATTTAAGCCTTTCATTCATGATGACTCATTTGACTGAAAAGGGCTATATATTAAATTAAGAAGGATCATCTACTGAGCAGTACTAATGTTCTTCATACGAAGGTACAGCCCTTGTCTGAACTACTTAGTCATCAAAAATTAGAGACAGAAATATTAAAAACATTCCTGGAGTATTACTTTTTGCTTGGGCACCATATTGTTTTGTCTTTTCAATTTTTGTTTTTCTCTTTGAAATTTTAACTTAGCCATAAATTTTGAACTATTAGAGATAGACACTTCATATTTGGCATGCTTAATCATTTCATGAAGCTACACTTTTTGAGTGGTGACTTTTCAAGGCCAAGGTCACCGTAAAAGATAAAAAATGGAGGTCAACTTTTGGGCCATCTATGTGTTTCAAATACATATTGTTTGGAACGGTCTGATCAGGGTCTGCTCTATTTGCTTATGGAATTATACAGATCTGATCAGACAGGTTTTGTTAAAACAAAAACAATTCCCTTGAAAATCTCGCATTATGAAAATTAAGTTATGTTAATGAATATTTATGAAGTGACCAACTCCCTCAAAAATGTTATAAGAGCAAGGGTTAACCTTTACCTGATCATAATGTTTGTCTGTCGTCTCGACAAAGAGCACGGCTACCTGATCATAATGTTTGTCTGTCGTCTCGACAAAGAACACTACTACCTGATCATAATGTTTGTCTGTCGTCTCGACAAAGAGCACGGCTACCTGATCATAATGTTTGTCTGTTGTCTCGACAAAGAACACTACTACCTGATCATAATGTTTGTCTGTCATCTCGACAAAGACCACGGCTACCTGATCATAATGTTTGTCTGTCATCTCGACAAAGACCATGGCTACCTGATCATGATGATTGTCTGTCAAGAGCCGGCTACCTGATCATAATGTTTGTCTGTCAAGAGCCGGCTACCTGATCATAATGTTTGTCTGTCAAGACCACGGCTACCTTATCATAATGTTTGTCTGTCATCTTGACAAAGAGCAAGGCTACCTGATCATAATGTTTATCTGTCGTCTCAACAAAGACCACGGCTACCTGATCATAATGTTTGTCTGTCATCTCGACAAAGAGCACGGCTACCTGATCATAATGTTCGTCTGTTGTCTCGACAAAGACCACGGCTACCTGATCATAATGTTCGTCTGTCGTCTCAACAAAGACCTGACGGCTACCTGATAGAGATGTAATGTCTTTGTTCCTGTAGGAGCTGTCTGATCAGTCGCGTGGCTCATTGGTAGAGCGTCCGCCTGCGGTACGGAAGGTCATGGATTCGATCCCTAGCAGCGACAGACCAAACATCGCTAAAAGTTGGTACTAGTAGCGCCCTTGTCTACGCTCGACATTAAAGGTGTAGTTCTAGGACTGGTCGACCCAGTGTCAGGATAATGTGACTGGGTGGGGTGCCATTGCCATGTACCTGCGGCAGGGGTATTCCAGTGAGGCAGCACTATAACTTGTCTCATGCGGGTGCCGTCTGCAAATAACTGAAATACTGTTGGTCAGACGTAAAACCCAACTCGCTCACTTACTGTCTGATCAGGATTATTATGCTCTGTTACCTATGATAAAATGTAGATTGTACATTTGTTTGCAATTGCCAAAATTTCCTGTTCATATACCATTTTAATTATCAAGCTAATTAATATTAATATATTCATTATTTCTTGCATGGATAATATTCATCAAATAAATGTTTAACTGTTAGGCAATTTATTTTATTTGTACACAAAGCTCAGAATTCCTAGAACTCACAGTTGTTTGTTCTGTAGAACACAGTATATTTTCTAGTTGTACTGCTACACCAGCCAAAAAACAATTAGTTTGTGTGTTTAGGTTAGTGGGTTATTTTCTAGGCCACTAATGCCTACATCGCTACTTCAAAGAGTTTTACAAGAGTCTACCAGATAGGGCTAGTTTCATGCTAGGTGGTTTGCTGGTACTGGATTTTCAAAGTGGCCACTATTACCGTTGTTCTGCAGACTCGTTGTTCTGCAGACTCGTAGCCGTTTTAACCCTTTTAACGGTGATTTTACAGAGTGAAATAGTCCATCAGGAGTTTCCTTCATATAAACACGATTTCATGCATCTGCAAACAGAGTAGACCCAGATCAGACAGCTCCTGTAGGAGCCGTCTGATCAGGGTCTGCTCTGTTTGCCAATGGAATTTGAAAGATTATATATTGCTTCTTTGCTTTCTAAAATAGCTACAATATTCCATCTTCCATATTGCATTATATCTTTTTTGTTCATGAATATTCAGTAGGTATTGAAATTTGAAATAAACCTAGAACAGGGAAAGAGTTAACTATAGAGTTTAAGGCTTAACCCATTACTCCATGAATATTTATGTAAGAAATTATGATGTCATGTATACTAATTAGATTAATTTGTTATAATAGCACATGGACACAGGGATGTTTGGCCATGGCAGAAACTGTGGAATCATATCTATATCATATCATAATCAAACAGAGTAGACCCAGATCAGATGGCTCCTATAGGAGCCATCTGATCTGGGTCTACTCTGTTTGCAAAAATGTAGAAAGGTGTGGTATGGAGGTTAAAGATATTCTGTACATTTTTGGTATAAATCAAACAGCACCAAAAGTTGTACAATATTAATATCATTCCCTTTCCCTCACATAAACGTGTTTTCACGTATTTGCAAACAGTGTAGACCCAGATCAGACAGCCGTCTGAGCAGAGGGTCTGCTCTGTTTGCTAATAGACTTTGAAAGATCTGTTTCTTTGCTTTCTAAAATATCTACAATGGTCTATTCCTTTCATATTTATTTACAACTATTTTGTTAATGAATATTCAGTAGGTATTGAAATTAGGGCTAAATATAGAACAGGGAAAGAGGGTTAAAATGATGCTTACATCCCACAGTGTGTTGATATTCAACTAAATATTAAAGATAATTATCTGAATCCTTAGAAAACCACTACATTTTACAAGATAGAAACTTTACGGAAATAAGCGGACATATTCGGCCAAGTTCTGGCTGACTTGGAATTATTTCAATGAAAAAAACAAAATGAATAAGATGTTCACAACACTTGCCGACAGATCTGAGTCAAAAGTTAAAAAAGTGTAAGAGAACGTTTACCCTGTAATAGTTTACCTACATACTGGTACATTGATTTAGGATGTATGAGCTATCTGATTAGGATCTGCTCTGTTTGCATATGAAATCGTATAGATCCGATTCTACAGTTTCCGTCATTACCAAAAACTCTGTTCTTAACCCATTCCCTCATAGGCTATTTTTAGGTCCAACCCCTTTGAATAAATCTACCGAAAAGGAGCATTAACTAGAGAAAAGGAAAATTTTAGAATTTTGTAGTTTGAAAGCATTGTGATAAATAGAGCATTTGCTCCTATAGGAGCAAATGCTCTATTTGTCACAATGGTTTCAACAGGTGACTTTTACAGAGGCGTAGAAATGTGTATTTATGGAGGAAAGGGTTAATATTCTGTTATAAGAATTCCGCATGATGTCATTATTTGTTACATGATTATGAATATTCATGGGGTAAAGGATTACGGGTGTGAGGGCATTTGATATGAAACCCTAAGTATTTGCATGTGCTAATTGTTGTGCTATCACCTGTTTGTGAAAGTATTTGTAGGTCTGCCATAGGTACAAGCCATTAGCAGACAGGTGTGTTCAATAAGGTTAATCCTGAAAATGCTGTGTGCAAATCTGTGTAAGAAGAGCAAAGATCTAGATGTGATACTGAGTAACTGTATATTTGATCAGGATCCAAACTGTTTGATGGCATGCTTACAATGATTTAAAGACAAACTGAAAGAAAACATTATTTTTAGAGTAGGCAGGCAGAGCGCTTTGTGATGGAATCTTCGGTCAATGAGCTAAAGGTTAGGGCAGCCAGATTATCCCATTTCTTCCACCAAAGCTTCGTATATACTCTGATATATTCATTGGTATTGGTATAAATGGCAGGTAGTTAACCCATTCCCTCATATTGACACCTTTTGACGCCTCTGCAAAAGTCACCTGTTGAAACCATTGCGGTAAATAGAGCATTTGCTCCTATAGGAGCAAATGCTCTATTTATCACAATGGTTTCAATCTACAAAATACCAATTTTTTCCTTTTCTCTAGTTAATGCTGCTTTTCGGTAGATTTATGCAAAGAGATTGGATCTAAAAATAGCCTATGATATAATGAGTTAAAACTTATTTTAGCTCATGTGAGCACAAATTACTTAAGGTGAGCTTTTAGGATTTTTGAATGTTATTCAGGAGTCGTCTAAACAGGGTCTGCTCTGTTTGCTTATGATATGGTATAGATATGATTCTACAGTTTCTTCCAGTGCCAAAAATTCCTGTGTCCATAACTATGCTATTATTACTAATTTATCTAATTAATATACATGATGTCATTATATCTTACATAAATATTCATGGCGTAACTGGTTAACGGGGAATATGGAATAATTGTTTTATGTACAAATTTTGCATCTTAACCCATTCCCTCATAAGCCATTTGTAGACTTAAACTACAGAAAAGGAAACTTTAAGAATGGTGTAGTGATAAATAGAGCATTTGTTCCTATGGAGCAAATGCTCTATTTATCACAATGGTTTCTCTAAGTGATTTTTAAAGAGTCGTCAGAAGTGGTCAATATGAGGGAATGGGTTAAGATGAGTTTAACGTTTTACCTTCATATAATTATGTAAAGAAATATTTGCCGTGGTTTTCTGCTGGCATCTGTGGCGTTTTTCTGCACGAGAATCTATGGTACAACCTGTGGAATGGTCTATATGTTACCTATAGGTCTTTAGTGTATATGAGGGCAGAGGGGGGCGCCCCGGAGATCAGACGCTTGATGACTAAGCCTACTCTTCTCCAGCCAACCACACTAGAGGTACCTGAGTGCCTTACCTTTAGCAATCTTATAATTTAATATCCTCATTTCTCTACCAACTTCACAAACGGTAGTTCTTTTACAGTCTACTTCAGCATCTTGCATACTTCCATGCTGGTTTTTTTTTTCATCACCATCTCTTTGGATCACAATCTTACCTTGTGTTAGTATGTGCAAAGTGCTTCATAAGTTTTTGCCTTGAATCTATCTCTAGGGAATTAATAGCTCGGTACTTAAGGATAATTCCAGGAAATACCTTGACTTGGGGAAACAAGGGAGGAACAGAGAGCAGTGAAAAAACCCAGTCTGATGGAATGGTGTAAGTGTCAACAGCGAGATTAACTCTTTACACGAGATTTCCTATGCAAACAGTTTGGATCCTCATCTAATGCCGATCGAGTTACTGTTCGTAAAATTGATTTTGTCTTTGATGAGAAATGGAATGATGATTATTTTCTGGAATTGTGGCATGCAAGAATAATTTGCAGACAAATAGTACATAGCATCCAAAGAGTTGAGAAAACTTCTTAGGAATTTGTCAGCAGCTTGGTGAAAAATTTGTAAGCAGCTTGGTGAAAAATTTGTCAGCAGCTTGGTGAAAAATGTGTGTGAATTCGCATGGAAATCTATCTGCTTTGGAGGATTTGTAATATATTTTGTATTAAAGTACCAAGTTCAGATATTGGATCTTAGAGAGTGTTATTTGTGTTTTGATTAGGACTTGAAAACTGTTGGATGTTCCGCATTTTGTAAAAGGTATGATGTAGAACCATTTGACCCTTTCCCTCATATAAATGCCTTTTCATGCATTTGCAAACAGAGTAGACCCAGATCAGATGGCTCCGTTTTATTGATTCTGTCTATGAATATTAATGAGGTGTTAAAGTTTGAACAAATGTTAAACAGGGAAAGGGTTAAGCATTCAATGTGCCCAGTCACCTTTATAGGACTAGATATGACAATTTTGAAGCAGAGAACATTTTGGTTTACAGGAGAGACAAGCAGTGTCTCGGCCGTTGGGGTGTTTGGGTTTTCCCACAGGCTGATGTAGACAAATGGCTTATTTACCCAGCAGTATCAGTCTGGGTCTCACGCTGAATGATGGGCTAAAACCAGGGCCAGCTAGTCATAATATTATCAATACAGTTGACTACTTCATGACACATGAGTGACCTTTGGCATAATCAGATGTAAATGAAATTTGTGGCAACTTTTTGAAATACAGTAAAACCTCTCTATAACGGCCACTAAATTGTGTTAATTAGTTGGTATATTAGGGCAGGTGGCTGCTTAAAGGAAGGTGAAAGTAAAACAGAACTCTCCTATAGGAGCGTTCTGTTTTACTTTCACCTTTGCTTTAAGCAACCACCTGCCTTTAACACTAAATACTTGATGTAATTTAGTGGCCGTTATAGAGACGTTTTACTGTGGTAACTAGGCAACACATCAGGATCAAAACCATTTGACACACACAGGACATGCTTCTGACCTGAAATTTAGAAATTTAGGAAGAAAATTGAGTATCAAAGCTGAGAATTGTTTATTGTTTATACATTCTTTATTTATGTAAGAAATATAGAGAATAATAGGTTAGTGCCGTAGATGGGACGCCTTTATCCGACGAGGGGAGAAAACGTTGGGGCGAGGCTTGCCGAGCCTCAACTGTTTTCTCTCCGAGTCGGATAAAGGCGTCCCATCTACGGCACTAACCTATTATTCGATTTATCCAGTCAATTTAGTTAAATATCTTTTTTCATAGACTCATAAAACATAACACTCTTGAAATAATTTACATTGAAAATGCGGTTTTTCGATCAACGGATCCCTCCCTTTTCATTTCCATTTAGACGTAAATAGATCTAATGAGCTACCGCAGAGGAAAATAGTTTCGATACTTGCATTACAAGAGGGGAAAACGTGGTTGAATTTGAAAAATAAGATGATTTGAATCGAGGGTCGATAAGTTATTTCAATCAGACATGGTTATATTCTCTGGTCAAAGTCGAGATCCGTAGTCTCGGTTTCTATTTTTAGATAGACCTAACGTCACTCATAAATCGATGGAACTGAACAGGTTATATTTAGGTCTATGACCATGATGACTATCAATTAAATTATCATGAGAGTGAAAAGAAAACATTTACTATTTATTTGTCAATATTTGCTTGCTGGCTTGATTTTGTCAAAAACGCGTTTTGCCAGCGGTGGATTAAATTAATAAAACTGATAAATCAACGTCACTTTGTATGTGGCCTCTGTGGCGTAATCGGTAAGGATGACGTCTCCAGATTGATTAGAATTGGTTTTTGTAGGATCAGGCGCGGGTTCGAATCCAGCTATAGCCAATTGTTTTTATTTTTTCTCATTTGAATAATTCTTTTGGTGAATTTTCTGTTAGATCTATTCCGTCAACATAATAATTATGCATATTTACAGAAAATTAAAATAGTTTCACGGTTATAGAATCATTACGCCTATCTACTAACCTAATAAACCTTCTACTACCGGAAGTAACCTAATAAACCTAAGTTTATCTGCACCCCCTTTATTATGTCACTAGAGAAGCCTGGTGACTGGATAAAATGACATCATGAATATTAATTAGATTAATTTGTTATAATAGCACATGGACATAGGATGTTTTGTGTTTGGCAGAAACAGTAGAATAATATCTGTCGTAGAATCGATATCATAAGCAAACAGAGCAGACCCTGATCAGATGGCTCCTATTGGAGCTGTCTGATCTGGGTCTTCTCTGTTTGCAAAGGCGTAGAAAGGTGTATTTATGGAGTAAAGGGTTAAACGCTGTTGCAAGCACAATAGACACAGACAGGCTCAAAGTTTGCTCTATTTGTTTATGGAATAAAATAGATCTTATATGTACAGTTTCTTGCATGATAAAAGAGGACAGATGATTTACATCAAATTTGTTGTTCAACATTTTTTGACAGTTATTCAGTACTATAATTATTCAATGTATTCCGACAGACAAACTTAGGCAGATAGTGCAGACCCAGATCAAACGGCTCCTAAGAGTCAGGTTTGTGATTAATCATTAGGTTCTACATTTTTTGCTACTACATGTATATCAGTCTAATTTGAAGTTGTCAAATCTGTGTCAAAGTGAATTATTCAAGTTTGCAAACAGTGGTGAGGTTGGGTTTGATGTTGGAATTTTGCGACTTACGATAATCAGGATAGTTGCAAATGTTTGCTAATGGAAGGCAAGATCTGTTTCTTTACTTTCTAAAATGGCTATAATGTTCCACCTTCTATATTTCATTATAACTTTTATTGTCCATGAATATTCAGTAGGTATTGATATTTGGAATAAACACAGAACAAGGAAAAAGGTTAAGCTGCTGATTTGGGTTTGTATTGTGTAAGGAGTTTTTGGAAGGTGATTAGTGCTCATTAGGGCCACTGATTACAAGGCAAGATAGGCAGGCGAGGTGCATCATGTCTACCCTTGGCACTGTTTGCTTTTACAGGTGTACATACAAGGGAGATAATCTTCACTGATAAGGGAGACAAGTGCTGATAGCACCCATTAGGTGCCATGAAGGATTTGGTAGATAGTATTAAGTGGATTAGCAATATTCATGGTGTCAGTTTAAGGATTAGCCTGCAGGTATCAGGTCAGTGCACATGTACCTGGTTTCTGTTATATAACCACTTATTCAGCTCTGCAAGGCTTGAGATTCTCTTAGCTGCAAGTTTTATTGGTTTAACCCTTTCCCTGTTATATATTTAGCCATAATTTCAATACTTACTGAATATTCATTAACAAAAATAGTTATACAGTCAGAAATATGGCAGGTGGAACATTGTAGACACTTTAGAAAGTAAAGAAACAGATCTTTCAAATTCTATTAGCAAACAAAGCAGACCCTGATCAGAATGCTCCTCTAGGAGCCGTCTGATCTGGGTCTACTCTTTTTGCAAATGCGTGAAAACACGTTTATATGAGGGAAAGGGTTAACCCTTTATCTCATGTAAATGCTTTTTGATGCCTTTGCAAACAGTGCAGACCCAGATCAGACAGGTCCAGTGGGAGTCATCTGATCAGGATCTGCTCTGTTTGCTTTACTCCATTATAAGTTATATATGCCTTAATTCTATGCCTTTGCAAACAGAGTAGACCCAGATCAGATGGCTCCTGTAGCAGCAGTCTGATCAGGGTTTGTTCTGTTTACTTTTGGAATAATATAGATCTGATTCTAAAGCTTTTGCCATGGCAAAACTTCCTGTGTTAACCCTTCGCTTGCTGAATTTTAAACACATTTCTCCTTCTTTGCCCATACCCGTTGTATAATAACATATATCTTCACTGTGTACAAGTATTTCGCTGTGCAATCACTGCTGTGGAGTGCACTAGTTGCACAATCAACTTGTAAATAGTGCAGACCCTGATGAGACAGTCCTGCAGGAGCTGTCTCATCTGGGTCTTCACTATTTACAGGTAGGTATATTGACGTGAATAGCAAGCGAAGGGTTAATATGTCATTTTAAAAATTGTGTGATTTTTTTTATGATGTCATTATTTCTTACATAAATATTCATGGAATAAAAGGTTAACACTTTCATCCATAAATACGCCTTTCTACGCCTCTGTAATAGTCACTTCTTCAAACCATTATGATAAATAGAGCATTTGCTCCATATGAGCAAATGCTCTATTTATCACATTGGTTTCAATACTACACAATTCTAACATTTTCCTTTTCTCAAGTTAATGCTCCTTTCTGGTAGACTTTTTCAAAGAGGTAGGATCTAAAAATAGCTTATGAGGAAATGGGTTAATATTCATGTAAGAAATGATGACATCATGAATATTTATTAGCTGAATTTTTATGATGGCACATTATCATGAACTCGGGAATATTTGTTATTAGTGGAAACTAGAGGCAGATCTATTATAATTTCATAAGCAAACAGAGCAGACCTTGATCAGATAGCTCCTACAGGAGCCATCTGATCTGGGTCTACTCCTGTTCATGTAGGAGCCATCTGATCTGGGTCTACTCTTTTTTGCAGAGGCGTGAAAAGGAGTTTTACTTTATATGAAGGATAGGGTTAACTTGTGTTGAGCACAGCTAGTGCAGACATACAAGTATTTACAAACTTTTATCCAGATCAGACGCCAAGTATGGTTGTGTCTCATCAGGATCCAATCTCAAAAGCTCTGGAAGGAAGTAAGAATTACAGTAGATGTCAGGGAGTTGGAGCAGAAAATTATTTTTCTCTGCAGTTTAACACATTCTTCCATAGGCTATTTTTAGACCAAATTTATTTGAATGAATCTACCGAAAAGGAGCATTTACTAGAGAAAAGGAAAATTTAGAATTTTGTAGTTTTGAAACCATTGTTATAAATAGAGATCTGCACAATGGTTTCAAAAGGTGACTTTTACAGAGGCGTAGAAAGGTGTATTTATGGAGGAAAGGGTTAAAGGTCAACTCTGTTTGCAAATGCATCACAAAGGGGTTTATATGAGGGAAAGGGTTAATTAGATCTGGGTCCAAGGTTATAAAGCTTCTGAGTCTGAGATCATTCTCAAGTATCTGACCTATCAGATGCTTGAGAATGATCTCAGACTCGAGCAAAAAGCTTTATAACCTCGGAGCCAGATATCATTGTTTCAAACATTTGAGAGTACACAAATGAAACACACTAGGGGGCTAAGTCTGACTTTGTGACAGATCTACATTGTTTGGGCATCGGAAATGGATTTCTGCATGAAGATCTTAACCCTTTCCTCCATAAATATGCCTTTCTACGCCTCTGTATTAACCACTTCTTGAAACCATTATGATAAATAGAGCATTTGCTACTATAGGAGCAAATGCTCTATTTATCACAATGGTTTCAAACTACAAAATTCTAAAAATGTTCCTTTTCTCTAGTAAATGCTCCTTTTCGGTAGATTCATTCAAAGAGATTGGGTCTAAAAATAGCCTATGGAGGAAAGGGTTAACCCTTTCCCTCATGTCATTGTTGCCAGGACTGACTGTGCATAATAAACTCTTTGAATCACACTATCTCTATTGGAAAAATCTGTTGAAACTGTTACTGGGCATCTGATCTGGATCCTAACACTTTTCCAAAGGATGTCATGAATGATTACCCGAGTAATTTTGATGACCTCCGCGGAAGTGAACAAAATTAATTTCCATTAGCTGAGTCGTGTTATTTCCATATCAACTCTTCGGAAATGGAATGTGAACCAGGTCCCTTGCCTGTTCCAGGCTCTTTTTTTTTTGCTGTCTTTGAGAAAACTTATTTCGGGAAGTAGGTTAACCGGCTGCACAGTCATGCTCCCTGTCAGAATCTGCAGAGGAATTAGGAAAGATTTTGAATTTTACATGCCATAGATACTGCAGTTTAGCTTTTATCTTGTAAATCATGCAAACTCTAGGCATTTGTGAAATAAATGTCAATGTATTATTATAATGCCAGCCCAAAGTGGAAAAGTAATCAAAAAATGTCTTGGGGGTATCTTTTTGGTCCCCCCCCACCCCACCCCACAAAGACATAAGTACCCCTTTATCTGATAGAGATGCCTATTAATGCCTTTGCAAACAGAGAAGACCCAGATCAGCCAGCTTCTGTGGGAGCTGTCTAATCATACTCTGCTCTGCTTATTAACCCTTCGCTTGCTATTCACGTCAATATACCTACCTGTAAATAGTGAAGACCCATCAGGGTCTGCACTATTTACAAGTTGATTGTGCAACTAATGCACTCCACAGCAGTGATTGCACAGCGATATACTTGTACACAGTGAAGATATATGTAATTATACAACAGGGCATGGGTAAAGATGGAGAAATGTGTTTTAAAATTCAGCAAGAGAAGGGTTAAGTTATAATAGATCTGACTACAGTTTCAACCAATGCTAAAAATTCATGTGTCAATAATATAAACGTCTTTCATTCATTTGCAAACAGTAGACCCAGATCAGATGGCTCCTATAAGGAGCCGTCTGATCAGGGTCTGCTCTGTTTGATAATGGAATTTGTTTCTTTACTATATAGTAGGTATTGAAATTCGGAATAAATATAGAACAGGGAGATGGTTAATTGAAATCCAGGAATCCAACAGTTTGCAAAGAACAATTCAGTCATCTAGCTTAATGGATTAAGAGGATTGTAATGTACAGTCTGTTACTTGCAGTTTTGTTTTGTTGAGAATATTTTGTGTCCTTCAGTTACGGGTGCTACTGTAAAATATTCTGACACCCAATCTCCCATCTCCACTGGTTTGTGAAGATAAACAAGTCAATTCAGGGCTGTTTTAAAAGGGTAGTAAATAATAGAGACCCTAATCAATTATCCCCCTTCAGGTTCGATTTGGATCTACACTGTTTGCTAAAGTTCGTTTTGTCTGAATACTCTTTAGGAAAATTGGAGAAAGTCGCAATTAGACTATGAAGTACTTTGACCTATTTCAGTAGGCAAAACATAATGAATGAACATAACCTTTGGATTCTTAACCTGTACGGTGCGGGATTCAAGTCACTTATGCCATTTGCAAACAGTGTAGACCCAAATGAGAGGGCTCCAAGAGGAGCCCTCTCATCAGGGTCTGCACTGTTTGTCATGTTACACTTTTCTTTAAAAAAATAAAATTCCTAAACATTCACCATAAGCTTGACCTGTTTGAATTTTGTATAAGTTCATTTGAAAATTCAGTGTTGTAAGGGTTTCTCATGCCTAGAGCACGACTTAATGTGCATTTGCAAACAGTGTAGAGGCAAATAAATAAGGCACCAGGTAACTCAATGTCTCATCAAGATCCAGGCTATTTGTTACTCGATCACTAGTTTCTCTAAAGGTTGAGCAAATCGGGAGTAAGTGAAAAATGCTGCTGATCAGGAGACAATTTTTATGCCATGATAAGGTTAATACTGGAGCAAGGACAGGGTCAAAGTCTGATATGAGTGTGCTTGTTGAGCACTTGATGTTTCAAAATACTGTTTGACTGGGGGAAAAAATGTTGTTAACCCATTCCCCTGATATAGGAGCCGTCTGATCAGTGTCTGCTCTGTTTACTAATGGAATTTGAAAGATATGTTTCTTTACTTTCTAAATTGGCTACAATGTTCTACTATCCATATTTCATTATAACTATTTTGTCCATGAATATTCAGTAGGTATTGAAATTTAGAATAGACATAGAACAGAGAGGGGGTTAATGCAGTAGTTGAAGGCGCAGGCATGTACTTTCGATATTTTTCAACAGGTCAGGTGTAGGTATTCAGTGTTTTGGAAGTTTATCTCTACTGCGCTAGTGATGTGTTATGTGTTACAGGAGCTTGGTTAAAGTTTTCAGTGTTTACTGTTTGAAAAAGTCAAACGTTTTGCTGTACTATACCTCTAGAGCTTGGCGAGCTATCATCCTCTGTACGTGTGCTTATGGTTTAATTGATCAGATCTTGTTGTTTTAGCTTGAATGAAATAGACATAGTGTACATTAGCGGACTTGTTCTTTCAAGACGGTAAAAACAATGATGGATTAACAGATGTTGTGTCTGGAGAGAAACAATGATGGAGATAGGTAGTCTGTGGGTGATGAGGAGTTAGGTACACAACGATTTATTATTAAATTTGGGATCGTATGTATATACGGAGAGGATAATAAACTGGTAAAATACATGTCTGAAAGATCTTGACTTGTGCAATTATCAGCTCAGGATCAATTTTAATTAAAAGAAGTAGACAAGACACTGGAAGGTAATTGGATTTAAAGCGGAGTTAGAATGCAATAAAGTTTTCAATTGGAATATAGGAGTGGTGTGTTTGGAAAGCTGGACGGATCTTGCGAATGATATGTTGTAGGCAAGAGTGGAAAACAGAATGATGAAGCAGATGAAGTGTACTACAGACTGGGAGGTGTATGATCCGTCGGCGTCGGCGGTCATGTGTTCTTGTATGTGCATTGAGGAGTACACTGGCTATAACGCGGGATATGTCCAGACTGGATATAACGGCTATGGATATACAAATAACTCTTATGCAAATGGATATAACAATATGGGATATAATAGGGCTGAACCATCAGGTAAGAATATGGTGCTATATAATAATATATTCTATTCTAATTGCTGTTGTTCTCTCTCTCTCTCTGTGTCTACCTGTCTCTTTCTTTCTCTACCCCCGCCCCCACCCCTCGTGAAAATTCTCTGGTGTGTAAGACATCATGAATATTAATTACATGAATTTTTACAGCCTGTCTCCTCTGATTCCTCTTTCTGCTTCCATAGATTATGTTCTCTTTCTTTCTTTCTCTCAATCTCTGTGTGTGTGTGTCTCTCTCATTCTCTCTCTCTCTCACGCTGTCTGTCCCTGTCACTTCTATCTGTCTGTTACTGTCTCCCTCTCTTTGTCACCCTTTCATTGTATCCCTCTCTTAAATCTCTCTTTGCTAAGTCCCATTCCTCAGGATCTTTGTTTTATCCATGTACAGTGATGTCTCGTTAATCCGGAATTCGTTAATCCGGAAAACTCGCGATCCGGACGAAAGTCGTGGGGAACGGATTTTTTGTGCAGTAAATTGACTCGTTACATCCGGAAATTCGCGTTCCGGAACCGGACATAGATTTCCGGTAACCAATCTATGTATTTACCTGTATTCGTGACTCGTTAATCCGGCCGGGTCAGTAGCCCCGGGGCTTAATTGCCCACCCCTGATACTTAACAATAGTGCACCGCGGAGGTGCGAATACTTGTGTTTACAATCATGGGCATGGGTAAAACAATCCCCCACTGCGTGCAAACTGGCTATTTATCAAAGAATATGGCACGCGGGTAGTGATGTTTGATATTCATTAATGTTCCTTAATGAGATGCACACTCGCCCAATTAATTTGTTACGTTAAAACCGCGCCGCCATCGATAAACTGTTAATCACCTAAAATGATTTGCTAATTCAGTATTTATCAGGGATACCCGCTATTTAGGGATTCCCTAAGATTCTAACTCACGCGTGAGCTGGCTGGTTCCCGACTTCCGACTTACAAGTACATGTACGCGGATGGAATATTCGGGAAACCAGTCATATTAAACATGGAGACCTACGTCGATTTTACAAAATTTACCCGCAGGCATATTCGATAATCCACATTGTATTACTCAAATGAGAGAACTGACACTTATGGATAGGGTGCAAAAAGCATTTAGAACGACAAACAAGGCAATTATTTTGATATGACTTGCGATTATTACGGGCATATGCACACATGAACGTTACAAGAAAAGATTTCTTGATGCGAAAGTAAATGTGTACATATGAATGAGTTGATATTTTTCAGCATACGACGGTGATTCGTTAATCCGGAAAATTCGTTAATCCGGAAATTTCGCCGGGAACGAACGTTTCCGGATTAACGAGACATCACTGTAACTCTGTAAATCTGTGTAATTTTAAATTGTCAAACATAACATTATCTTTCAGCTATATTACAAAAAAAAGGCAAATTACCACATAACCTGTCCCAGACATACAGATATGACAACGACCAGAGACCTAAGAGTATGAATAAAAACTTAAAGAATAGCTCCTTTATTTGTCCACCAAACCCATTGTTGTAAGCACTCTTTGAGACAATTCTAAAGAGTGGTCACTGTACATGGTTTGATGGAAAAATGAATGTAACCGTTAAATAAATACGATTTTCTACGTCTTTGCAAACAGGGTATACGTAGGAGCCGTCTGATCAGGGTTTGCTCTGTTTGCTTATGATATAATAGAGATATGATTCTACTGTTTCTGCCAAGGCCAAAAATTCCTTTGTCTGTGTTCTATTATAACATATTAATCTAATTAATATTCATGATGTCATTATTCCTTACATGAATATTCATGGCGGAAAGGATTAATATTTGAATATACACCTTTATCTATAACTCTGAAGACAAGGACCCTATCTGTTCGATATCAGACTGTACAATGAAACCATTCATTGTATATACTACATCACATTTAGTGTCGAGTACAGAGAGTACTTTGTAATTCGGATAGAAATACTGACATAGATAAGATATTTAACCTTTTAACCCATTCCCTCATATTGACGACTTTTGACGACTCTGCAAAAGTCACTTTGTGAAACCATTGTGATAAATAGCTAACCCATTCCCTCATAGGCTATTTTTAGATCCAAACTCTGAAAAGGAGCATTTACTAGAGAAAAGCAAAATTTTAGAATGATGTAGTTTATAAACCATTGTGATAAAATAGAGCATAAAATTTTGCTCCTATGGAGCAAATGCTCTTTTTTATCACAATGGTTTCACAAAAAGTGACTTTTACAGAGGTGTAGAAAGGCGTATATATGGAGGAAAGGGTTATAAATATTCATGAATGCTCTATTTATCAGAATGGTTTCAAAACTACACAATTCTGAAAAAAATCTTTTTCTCTAGTAAATGCTCCTTTTTAATTGAAATCCTTTTTCAAAGAGGTTAGGTCTTAATTAAAATAGCATAAGTGGGAATGGGTTAATACATATTGGAATTGCAGTGTAGAGGTGATTTTGGTTAGTACCAACTAGATCAGGATTTGCAGAGAAAAAAAAGAAAACATTTGTCCTAGTTTTCGTAAATACGCCTCTCCCCAGGAACTCTGGGTTGAGTAGATGGAAAAAAAAAATTCTCATAGTAGGTTAACCCTTTACCTGATGAATATTCAAAGTGGAATAATCTATTGGTCTTTTATCATGGAATCCAGTCAGTTTGAAAGGCTTAAATTTGCTAGAGGATTTTGAATGACAAACAGTGCAGACCCTGATTAGAGGGCTCCTCCAGGACTTGATCTGGGTCTTCTACACAGCAAATGTTAGTATACGCATTTCCCTGCATTGAAAGGATTAACTCTTTGCACGCTTAAGTAATTGTTGGTAAGCAACATTTGTCATCTGCTTCAATTTCGGTCATTTTTTGCAAAATATATGGTCAGAGTGTCAAACAGCTTGGATCCTGATTAGATTCCGCATTACGCAGGGTTCTCATCTGGATCCAATCTGTTTGCATGGGTAATTATGGTGTTTCTGTTAGCGTGCAAAGAGTTAACCCTTTCCCTGTTCCATGTTTATTCCACATTTCAATACCTACTGAATATTCATGGATAAAATATTTATAATGAAACATGGAACGTGGAACATTGTAGCCATTCTAGAAAGTAAAGAAACAGATTTATCAAATTCCAATAGCAAACAGAGCAGACCCTGATCAGACGGCTCCTTTAGGAGCCGTCTGATCTGGGTCTACTCTGTTTGCAAATGCGTGAAAACGCGTTTACATTCCCTCATATAAACGCATTTTCACGCATTTGCAAACAGTAGACCCAGATATAAGAGCCGTCTGATCAGTGTCTGCTCTGTTTGCTAATGGAATTTGATAGATCTGTTTCTTTACTTCTTAAAATTGCTGCAATGTTCCACCTTCCATATTTCATAACTATTTTGTCCATGAATATTCAGTAGGTATTGAACTTTGGGCTAAATATAGAACAGGGAAATTAGGGTTAAGTGTTAGCAGTCAGAATGGTTACAGTCGGAGATACATGTCAGCATACAGCAGTCATTGGCAGTTGGAGGTACATGTCAGCATACAGCAGTCATTGGCAGTCCATCCATGGCTGTATTGTCACAACTGCCAATAATGACAGTATAACAACCCCCCTTTTGTTTAAAAGTTTTGTGTTGGTCTGTTGACTTTTATTCCACATGGTTTCTCAGTGACTGTTGACTGGAATTGTACGAAACTTGGCATGATACTTTATCATGAAGAGGAGATGCGCATCCATTATAGTTTTATAGTTTATTTCTTTGCATACAGAGTTATGCCCCTTCAAAATGTACAAAGCATTTTCTTGTGACAATCAAGTTTGTTGGAGGTGTTAATCACATTCAGTGATAGTTCTAGTTTCTTTCATAAATAGTTGTGGGGTAAATGGTTAAAGACTAAGAATTTTGAGTTATTTTACTGTACAGTAAAACCTCTCTATAATGTCCACTAAATTGTGTTAACTAGTTGGTATTAAGGGCATGTGTCTGCTTAAAGCAAGGTGAAAGTAAAACAGAACGCTCCTATAGGAGTGTTCTGTTTTACTTTCACCTTGCTTTAAGCAGCCACCTGCTTTTAACACAAAATACTTGATGTTATTTAGTGGTCGTTATAGAGAGGTTTTACTGTATTACATTTTTTGTAGCTACAGGGCCTACAGTTGTGTTCCATCTGTCAGTTTTTTGTCAGTAAATATTTATATTTATGAGATAAACATTAGGTGGCAAAGCTTAATAGAATCAAGCATGGGTTTTGTTAAAGACGGGGGTTTCTATACCCGAGGTTGGTCTGTTCCAGTCGGAAACGAGCTTTAGCGAGTTTCCGATAGGAACAGACCAACCGAGGGTATAGAACCCCCCGGCTTTAACAAATCCCATGCTTGATTATTTTTCTCGCTGAAATACGCCCTAAAACCAAGAAAATTAACGAATTTGTGAAGTACTACTTTACATTGCGTAATACGACTTCCATATCTAATAGCAACAGACCGCAGCATAACTTTAGGCGTGACACCAAATTCTTGCATAAAACGTGCTGTTGTAGTCCCGCTAGACCATGTATTAACAAATGCGATTCTCGTGCTCACGCGCTGTTGTTGACCGGTTTTAATTATACCTATTACGGGCCTAAGGTAAACAATGGACGCGAATGCTACAGCGTTTTGACCTAAGCTAGGTGAACGCCGGGGTGTGAGTATTTCCAGGAGCACCGACAATGAACTGTTTTTAGTGATAGACATATTGAATGAAATTCCGTGTAAACGGTATTTGATACAATCATGAATTGGCCCAGAAACAGCATAAATCGCCGAAGTGTCAAAGAAGTGTATAGTTTTGCTGCCGTTGTTTTGCCTGTATTTTGAAGAATTAAATTGATGCAGGAGAGCAGAAAATTGGTTTTATGCAAGAATAGCGTTAATACACGTTTGTTGTCGGGCAATAACATCTGCAGTGTCCCTCGGGAATGTTGTTGCCCTCGCCCTTCGGGCTCGGGCCAACAACAGTCCCTCGGGACACTGCAGATGTTATTGCCCGAAAAAACGTGTATTAACCCTCTAATGACGTCATTTGTTATGACAACCACAAACGTTACTTTTTGGCGTAAATATAAATGACTGAGTGACTACAAAACAACGTCTTCGGTTAATTAAATAGGCTTTTAAAGTGTTTATATGATAAATAGAATTTCATATTCGTGCTAATTACTTATATTAATTTCAATTCATAAGGTTGTTGCCTATAGAAATGTTGGTATAATTCTGTAAGAAGTCCTTCCCTTGTATTGATTTTACCCAATCGCGCGTATGAATACACTAGTCACGGGGTGTTCCAGATAAGGATTTCTAGTACGGCTATTTTTAGTAACTCAGCTTATCTAGCACGACTGAGAAGCGAGAATGAACCTTCTGGTGAACCTGTTACACCAACTCACAATGTTCAACAGTGAAAAATGTCAACTTTTCCTATGTTTGAAATCATCAGTAACTTTTATATCTCTTTCCTTTAACAATAGATATACTTTCTTGCGCCTTTGCAAACAGAGTAAACCCAGATCATACAAATCCTGCAGGAGCCTGATCTGTTTGCTTATATATTATACAGGTTTTTGTATTGTTTGCCCTAGTGAATAATTACTGTAGTCTGATCTGGGTCTACTCTGTTTGCAAATGCATGAAAAGGCATTTACATGAGGGAAAGTGTTAAGTTGTGGGAGTCTGAAGAAGATACCATATTGTACCCTGGGGGACTCATACCTTTTAGTTAATGTAGCAGAGTGAGGATAATCTCGGTCAACTCTTTACCTGGTAGAACTTTGCAAACAGAGCAGACCCTGTCCAGATGGTCTTTTTTAACTTCTTTATTTCTCCACCAAACCCTATGTTGTGACCAGTCTTTAGAATCGTCTCAAAGAGACGATTCTAAAGAGTGGTCACAACATAGGGTCTGGTGGAGAAATGACGATTTTAGCACTTCTGTACGCATGCTTATCTGTAGCTATTGGTAAAGTATTCTCTTGTTTATAAAACCATTATGAAACGTCAGCTAATTAATGTCCATGATGTCATTATTTCTTATATGAATATTTATCAGGTAACGGGTTAACCCTTTCCCTGTTGAATATTCTTATAAGAAATTATGACATTATGAATATTTATTTGCTGATGTTTTATAATGTAAACTTTTCAAGGAATTTTTTTGCAATGACAAAAACTAGAATCAGATCTATATCATGTCAATCAGCAGACCCCCCAATAGGAACCATCTGATCTGGGTCGACTCTGTTTGCAAATGCGTGAACATGCGTTTATATGAAGGATAGGGGTTAATTGATAGCTATTTTTAGCTTCATTATGTCTAATGCCTCATTATTACCTGCTGAAGATAGATGTGGCAGTCATAAATCACATCAGGGCTAGCAGTAAAAGTTGACCTTTATTTCATCTGGTCACAGCCCAAGGTGTGACCGCTTGTTAGACTGACCTACTGTAACTTTGGATTGTCGGCTAACAAGGAACATCTGGCTGGTGTACAAATTATTGTCTTTTTAGCTCATATGAGCACTAAGTGCTTTTAGGATCATAATGAATGTTGTTTTTCAGTCCATAATGGCTGTCATCAGACATTTACGCTGTAGACCAAGATCCGATGGCTCTTGTACAGTAGGAGCTGTCTGATCAATCATCAGGGTCTGTTCTGTTTGCTTGTGAAAGAAATTATAATAAACCTGACACATCTTCTGATTTTTATATGCCTCTTAGCAATGCCAGCTGTAGTAGGCCCCATGCTTTCAAAACATCTCGTTCATTTCTCCACCAATCTCATCTGAACTACATCCTCGGTATGACTTTACTTTTTCGTTGGAGCTGATCGCTGGTTATTCTTCATTATGCAGATGGTTTTCATTTTGAATTCAGACAAATACCAGTGTCATCTGTTGGTGATGAATTGCTTAAATTAAATTTATGTGAAAACTTTGAGATATATGTTTATATTATGACATATATAGGTCAGTAGCAGTTTTGCTTGTCTGTTGTTTTTTTTCTGGGGTAAAAAAATCCAGTTGTGTCATGGCCTTTGATGTTGTTGTATTCATATTGATCACTCTATATTTAACCCTTTACCTCATATAAACGTGTTTTCACGCATTTGCAAGCAGAGAAGACCCAGATCAGACGGCTCCAAGAGGAGCCGTCTGATCAGGGTCTGCTCTGTTTGCTAATGATACTTGAAAGATCTGTTTCTTTATTTTCTAAAATGGCTACAATGTTCCACCTTCCATATTTCATTATAACTATTTTCCCCATGAGTATTCAGTAGGTATTGAAATTTGAAATAAACATACAACAGGGAAAGGGTTAACCAAGATCTGTATAGGAGTCAGTGTGTTGTCTATCTGTCCAGTTTGAGAGGGGGTATATAAATAGGAGTCAGTGTGTTGTCTGTCTGTCTGTCCGTGACACCTTGTCTATCTGTCCATGGCACAACCTGGTTAAGTCCACTTATTAGTCCATCAATGTTGACCCTATACTTGATAGATATGCATTTAAATTTTAAATGCCTTTTCAAGCAGAGTAGACCCAGATCAGGGGCGGCTCTGCTTTACCTATGGAACCATATACTCATCAATTCAAAGAGGTTGGATCTAAAAATAGCCTATGAGGGAATGGGTTAATAAATGTAAGAGTTTTATACTAAGCTTTGCAAAGGTTACCAGTATTTTTTGATGAAACAAAGATAGGACATTCCATTTTGAGTATTCAAGGTTAAGGGTTCAAAGGTCAAAGTGATGAATGGTCACCTTAAATAAGTTCATTGGCATTTCATCCTTATGCTAATATCCTGCTAAACATACTGTCTGCACAATCTGTTTTCTGATTCAAAAAGTCTTTTTTCTTGCACCGAATGTGAAACAGTCCTGATCAGACACTTAGCTAAGAGTAATTGGGCATCTAATCTTGATCCAAATAGTGTTTATAAACACCATCTCGAGGTACATTCAGGTGGGACAATTGTTACCCTTAACCCATTACCTCATAGGCTATTTTTAGATCCAACCACTTTGAATAAATCTACCAAAAAGGAGCATTAACTAGAGAAAAGGAAATTTTTAAGTATTTTGTAATTTGAAACCATTGTGATAAATAGAGCAAAAATTTTGCTCATGGGAGCAAATGCTCTATTTATCACAATGGTTTCAACAGGTGACTTTTACAGAAGCGTAGAAAAGCGTATAATATGGAGGAAAGGAAAGGGTTAAATTACCCATAGTGATGGAACAGACAATCTTCGGCAAATAATGCAGACCAAGATAAAACTACTACTCCATCAGGAGCAGTTTACTAAGGGTCTAACTGTCTCTGCTACTATGTCAGTCTTATTTAACTCTTTTCCTGATCTATGTTTATTCCATATTTCAATAGCTACTGAATATTCATGGACAAAATAGTTAAAATGAAATATGGAAAGTGAAACATTGTAGCCAATTTAGAAAGTTAGTAAAGAAACAGGTCTTTCAAATTCCATTAGAAAACAGAAAAAACCCTGATCAGACGGCTCCTGTAGGAGCTATCTGTTCTGGGTTTACTCTGTTTGCAAATGCGTGAAAAACACGTTTATACAAAGGAAAGGGTTAAAATTATCTTAATGGTGCCAAATTGAATGACTCAGCTTTACAAACCAGTGGAGAAGGATAACTTGGTGTCCGAATATCTAAATTATTAGAGTAATCCATCTATATTAGCTGCATAGGAATGTTATTTTCCCAGTACAGTAAAACCTGACTAAACTGGTCATTAAAGGCCTGGTCACAACTCACCGTGCATGTTTTTAGCATGTACGTTTTTTGGGGAGGCAACGGCCGCTACGTATTTCTGAAAACGTGGGGAGAGAGTGGCAAGCGCATGGAGGGAGTACGTCAACACATGTTAATTGCACCGTTGCGAAGGGTGTAAGTACGTGGCCCGCACGCCACGCCTGGCCTCGAGCAATTGCGTGCATCGTACATTGCACATGTGGTAAGTGAGTTTTACGTGCTTGCAACGTACGTTCTCCATGCGATTGCCATGTTATCGTACAGAGGCCGTACTTACACATGCTGTTCATGTACCGTGTCCTTACTCACTCGCATGTTGTACATGTGTGCAAGTGCGATGAATGTGAGTTTTTCGTCTCGGGGGATGGGGGGTATAAAGGATGACCTTCCGAGGTTCTCCAGAAGTCCCAGCTGCTGCCTCAAGATGCCGCCCAATCCAGTGCAGAGACTCAGGGTTCTGATGCTGCAACAGCAGCTTCAAGTGGCAGAGCACGACATGGTATTACGTGCCTTGATACTGGGGAGGGAGAGGCAACACTGGGACGCCGACGCAAGAGATGGAGAGTTCCTCCATGGATCGAGAAGAGGAGGCTTTTTGTGCAGTACAAAACATTGTTGCAAGAGCTAGAGCGTGAATCCAAGTGGACCCCAAACTCTTCACCAAGCTCCTGCTCCGAGTGACCCCTCGAATCACCAAGGGCCCAAGGTGTGTCTTCACAATCAGTGTGCACAATGTGCAAGTTTTTGCAGGTATGGCAGGTTGGGACCACAGCCTAAAAGAAGTCTTAATTGGAAAGTATTTGTCCAATCCACACCAAACTGTACACACATGTTTGTGACCATTATATCTTGGTCAATTTCGATAGCCAGGTAAATCGCTTCAGTCGTTAAGGTGTTGCGGCCCTTTATTTGCAAAAATGATTTAAAAATGGCCCTTACTTTCTGTGACAAAAGTCCAAAGTGGGGGCATCAGTGTCCTATGGACACATTTCTAGTTAACCCTTTTCTTGGTGAATATTCATGTAAGAAATAATGATGTCATGAATACTTAATTGTATTTTTTTATAAAGACACATTGAACAAGAGAATTTTTGGTCTTTGCAGAAACCGTATATTTTCTATTAGCAAACAGGACAGACCCTCAGTAGGAGCTGTCTGATCTCCAGGTCTGCTGTGTTTAAGAAAGCGTTAAAAGGTCTTTCTATGAGGTAAAGGGTTAAACAATATTGATATGATGGTAATCTTAGCCAACAGTATTTAACCAGCGAAGATTCTAGGTTATTGAGCATCTCGTCTCAGTCCCAACTGTTTGCAAAGATAATTGTAGAACTACATGTCATAATTGACGAAAGCCAACATGGGAGCTGCCAATCAGCACAGTGGCTACAAACTGCTTCATGTCACCTTGTGACAGCTTCTGTTACTCCTGTGGAGACATTTTTGTTCCTCTATGGCCTTTGATGGGATAAAGACATCCTTTTCTTTTTAACCCATTCCCTCATATTGACACCTTTTGACGCCTCTGCAATTTATGGCACCTGTTGAAACAATCGTGATAAATAGAGCATTTGCTCCTATAGGAGAAAATGCTCTATTTATCACAATTGTTTCAAACTACAAAATTCTAAAATTTTCCTTTTCTCTAGTTAATACCCCTTTTTGGTAGATTTATTCAAAGAGGTTGAATAGCCTATGAGTATGAGGGAATGCGTTAAATGCTGAATTTTCAAATAAGACTGTCGTTGTTGATCTGTAGAGTCCATTTAATATAGAAGAATTTTCTAGAAGAATTTGAAAGCCAAAAAATGCACTGATCAGACTGCTCCTATACAATCTTCTGCACTTGGTCTACACTGTAGAAAAAGTTTAAAAGCTTCAAAGTGGAATTGTCCATCACTGTTTACAGCAGAACCTGTCCTAAGCGCGCAGCCATCAAAAAGAGGTCTAATTATGGGTCTGTAAGCTTAATGCAGGTCAAAAGTAATGCAGAAAGCTCCTGTCTTGAAAAGTTGTATCCTAAAAATTCAGCTGATAGATTATTTCTTACTATAATATTGAACCAGGAAAGGGTTAATATGCTTCCTTGGGGAAATATTTTGTTTCAGTTTCAGGTATCTGTAATGGTCAGATGATAATGAGATGTTGGTTATAATAGTGGTCATACTGTTACAGGGTTCCAGATAAGATGTGTAAATTAACCCTTCGCTTGCTATTCACGTCAATATACCTACCGGTAAATAGTGAAGACCCAGATGAGACAGCTCCTGCAGGAGCTGTCTCATCAGGGTCTGCAATATTTACAAGTTGATTGTGCAACCAGTGCACACCACAGCAGTGAGTGCACAGCGAAATACTTGTACACAGTGAAGATATATGTAATTATACAACAGGGCATGGGTAAAGAAGGAGAAATGTATTTTAAAATTCAGCAAGAGAAGGGTTAAAACCTTTTTCAAGACAAACTTTTATTTCTCCACCAAACCCTATGTTGTTACCACTCTTTAGAATCGTCTCAAAGAGATTATATTATATATATTTATATTATTCAGGGCTCAAGCAAGAGGGAGATTTGGGAGAAAAAGTCTCCCTAACCCTGCTGACTTCTCCCTGTTTTGAGGGAGAAGTTTTAATATATAGAACATATAGGGAGATACAAAATCAGGACCAAGCTTCTCCCTCAGTATCACTAAACTTCTCCCTCAGTATCACTAAACTTCTCCCTCAGTATCACTATAAACTTCTCCCTGATGGAGAGCTCCAGCTTGAGCCCTGTTATTTTTCTTCAGTGATAAATTTTGATATACAGTTGAACTTCGATAACTCGAACTCGGATAATTCGAACTTCGGGACAACTCGAGCTAAAAGTTCGGTCCTTCCAAAATCTTACAATACATAATTACTCCAAAATGTATCACTACGCATATCTAGAAATACATATCACAGCTTAATGCAGGTCTACAGTAATGCTGAAAGCTCCTACATGAGCTTTCAGCACTACTGTACACCTGCATTTAGCTGTGAACTTGAGAAATTGTCCAGATTAGAAATCGGATAACTCGAACTTCTTTTATCTCGAACTAATATACATAGTTCCTTGAAGTTCGCGATATCGAAGTTCAACTGTAATTATTTTGTTGGTTTCAATGAATATTCCGAAAGGGAGGAGCCAGCTGTAATTATTCAGCAGGCTAATGGTTAGAATGCACGCATGATGCAATTTTTTTTTATTTCTATTGTGCTGCACTGATGATTCAAAGGGACAATATGCACTTTCCCCAGGAAATTGTAACCTAGTATCTATCAAGCCAGTCATTATACTAACAGTTTGTCTAGCCGCAAAGTGCACTTGGACCTTCAACAAATAATTATCTGCTTAAAAATATTGTCTGCTTGCTTTTTTAAAAAGGAAAAAAATAAAAATTAATTGTTGTTTTTGTATAAAAGAACAATTTGAATGTGATTAACAGTTTAAATCCTATGCGAGATACACTCATCACTGAGCATGTCACAGAGCTCCAGATAAGGTGTGTAAATTAAAACATTTTCAAGAATAACTCCTTCATTTCTCCACCAAACCGTGTACTGTGACCAGTCTTTAGAATCGTCTCAAAGAGACGATTCTAAAGAGTGGTCACAATATACGGTTTGGTGGAGAAATGACAAGGGTGCGTACCGAAATACTAAAATTTCTGTGGCTCTGGTGTCATTTTGACTTGAGCTGTTGGACACGGTTACCACAAATTCTTTATAAAGGTTAACCCTTACCATGCTGAGTTTTCAAATCGACCCTTCCAGATTTGACATCGGACTGTCCCATCCTGATTCTGGAGTGGTTATTTTTCCAAACGGTGCAGACCCTGATCAGAGGGCTCCATCAGAAGCCATAAGATCTGGGTCTACACTTGTTTGATAAGGATTTTTAACTTGGTTCCTGCATTGTAAGGGTTTAATTGATTCTGTGGTTTGAAAAATGTCATTTCATAGATATGATGGTTATGCAATAAAAAGTTGACACTTAGACTGCTTGAGAGGAATTTTATTGAGGGCAATTTAGTAATTATATCACTTTGGTTTAAAGTCATAAGTTGATGAGCCAATCCCTTTTGAATGTTCACCATTCAGAGGCTTAACCCTTGCATTTTCACGCATTTGCAGACAGAGAAGACCCAGATCAGATGGCTCCTGTAGGAGCTGTCTGATCAAGGTCTGCTTTATGAAATAAATCATAATAGATCTGACTACAGTTTCTACCAATACCAAACAAGAGCTGTCCGCAGACAGCACACTCCACTTTATTTAGTGCTGGATAGTGTAGTGGAAGTCTAAGTCGGAAAGGGGAGATAACTATAGCAAAATTAATTTTAGGATTACCTGCCCTTGTGAAATGGGTCCCCCTTATAATAATTAAGATGCATACCAAATTTGAACCAAATATCTTGGACAGTTTCTGAGACATGGACCTTAACATAGAAATTTAACCAGCAATGAAAATTCTAAGTCGAAAAAGGGGCATAACTATGGCAGAATTAATTTTAGGGTTACCTGCCCTTGTGAAGTGGGTTCCCTTTGTGATAGTAAACATGCATACCAAATTTTAACCAAATATCTTTGATGGTTTTTGAGAAATGGACCTTAACAAAAAGGTTAATCGACGCCGACGAGAGGGTCATGACAATAGCTCCACTTTTTGAAAAAATGGAGCTAAAAACCATCTGTACATAATATTATGCCATTATAAAAATCATATAATAAGTATTCATGATGTCATTATTGCTTACATAAATATTCAACAAGGAAAGGGTTAATATGGCACGTCTGACATGCAGTGTAGACTCAGATATATCTCTAACAAGAGACACAGATCATTTTGCTTCTCTAGTAAGATGTCTGAAGTGTTTAAATCTACCCCTTTGAATGCTGAATTATGCAAAGTGAAAGGGTTAAATTTGAATGACAGACAGTGCAGACCCTGATCAGTGCCAGTACACTTGTTTCTATAGGAGCTTTCTGCATTACTTTTTCGCTGCATTAAGCAACCACCTGCTTTTTAAGATATCTGCATCCAATCAATTTGAAGTCCCAAAAATAAGACGATCTTATTTCTCTGCCATTAACCCTATCCTTTCTTGTCCTCATTAGAATGGCCTCTCAGGTGTGATTCTATTGACCCATTCCCTCTTAGTGACGCCTTTCGACGCCTCTGTAAAAGTCACTTATTGAAACCATTGTAAAAGTCACTTATTGAAACCATTGTGATAAATAGAGCATTAATTTGCTCCTCTAGGAGCAAAATTCTCTATTTATCACAATGGTTTTAAACTACGAAATTCTTAAGTTTTCCTTTTCTCTAATTAATGCTCCTTTTTGGTAGATTTATTCAGAGTGGTTGGATCTAAAAATAGCTTATGAGGTAATGGGTTAAGTTGCAGCAAGAGAGGGTTTGGCTGAGAAATGAGAGATTTCGATAGAACAGTACATATCTATAGCTCTGAGACTGCATAAACAATGGTGGAAATTCTCATTATATCTGTTGCACATTCCCATATTTTCCTGGCCTGTCTGTCTGGTTATACTTGTACATGTAGGGTATAAATTATCTGTTTGTCTTCTCTGTCTGTGTTTCATTGGATTTTTGTCTAGCAGTTTGTCTGCAAGTTGTCTAAACCTATAAACTGCCTCATTTTTCAAAATAATTATACTTTCTATCTCTTTTTAAATAATCCCCACCCTCCGCCCTTCCCTTTAACCCATTCCTGCATATTGACGCCTTTTGATGCCTCTTAAAAAGTCACTTTTTGAAAACATTGTGATAAATAGAGCACTTTGCTCCTATGGAGCAAATGCTCTATTTATCACCATGGTTTCAAAACAATATAATTCTAAAAAAAAATATTTTCTCTTGTATTATGCTCCTTTTCGGTAGATTTATTGAAAGAGGTTGCGTCTGAAAATAGCCTATGAGGTAATTGGTTAAAGAAAAAAATGCTGAGTGTATAAATGTTTTGATTTTTGACATGATGCAGAGGTATATAATTCAGTGTCTCGTATTATGCATTCAAACTGTTTGCAAATGTTAAATCCTTTGAATGCTGAATATTCAAAGTGGAATAGCCCATACTTGTTTGAACAATAGAGTCCATTCTGTATGAAATGGTATCATTTTGAGTACTTTGAATGACAAGCATCGAAGACTCAGATTCTAGAGTAGCCCAGTCTTCACTGTGTCTTCACTGTGTCTACACTCTTTCCAAATGTCAGTACACTGGTTCCCTGCATTCAAAAGGTTAACCCTTTCCTTCATTTAACCCATTCCCTCATAGGCTATATTTAGATCCAACCGCTTTGAATAAATCTACCGAAAAGGAGCATTAACTAGAGAAAAGGAAATTTTTAGAATTTTGTAGTTTGAAACCATTGTAATAAATAGAGCATTTGCTCCTATAGGAGCAAATGCTCTATTTATCACAATGGTTTCAACAGGTGATTTTAACGTGTATTTATGAAGGAAAGGAAAAACACATTTTCATGCTGATTGTAGGAGCTGTCTGATTCTACAGTTTCTGCTAGAGCGAAAAATTCCTGTATTCATCCACATTTATAAAAATTCAGCTCACTAATATTCATGATGTTTTTGTTTCTTACATAAATAGTGAACAGGGAAAGGGTTAATACAATTTCTTTGATGGAGTGAAAAGTTACTTTGTGTGCTGCAGGTGTCTGGTCTGCTTCATGCCTGAAAGATGTTAGTTTACCATAATTACCTTTAGTTTTCGGACATCCAATCTCGCCACTTTAACCCATTCCCTCATATTGACGCCTTTTGACGCCTCTGCAAAAGTCACCTGTTGAAACCATTGTGATAAATAGAGCATTTGCTCCTATAGGAGCAAATGCTCTATTTATCACAATGGTTTTAAACTACAAAATTCTAAAATTTTCCTTTTCTCTAGTTAATGCTCCTTTTCGGTAGATTTATTCAAAGAGGTTGTATCTAAAAATAGCCTATGAGGGAATGGGTTAAAAGTTTATAAAGCTACTTAAACCTTTACGCCATGAATATTCATGTAAGAAATAATGACATCATGAATATGAACGAGATTATTTATTTATAATGGCACATGAACACAGGAATATTTGTGCCATGGCAGAAACTATAGAATCATATTTGTATTATTTCATAAGCAAACAGAGCAGACCCTGATCAGGCAGCTCCTAGAAGAGATGGCTCCCATAGGAACCATCTGTTCTGGGTCTACTCTGTTTGCAAAGGTGTAGGTTAAATGTGGGTTTGATCTTGTTGTGCACCTTTTGCCTATGCTTAACCCTTTCCTCCATAAATACACCTTTCTACGCCTCTGTAATTATAGTCACTTCTTGAAACCATTGTGATAAATAGAGCATTTGCTCCTGAGGAGCAAATGCTCTATTTATCACAATGGTTTCAGAACTACGAAATTCTAAAATTTTCCTTTTCTCTAGTTAATGCTCCTTTTCAGTAGATTTTTTCAAAGAGATTTGATCTAAAAATAGCCTATGAGGGAATAGGTTATGGTATTTTACGGCATTAAAAGACATTCCTTTGTGGTTACCATGGTTATTTAATGCCAATACTGTAACCTTGGCAATAAGGTCAATATCTGTAGAGCTCACATGCCCCCTTTATGACAATCATTCATGAATAGTAATAGAGTTACTTCCCTTGAAATGCTGGAAAAGCTTTGGCTTCTGGAATTCCTTGTACTCTTCATGAATGAGATTTGGAAACTACTCAGAAACCAGGTGCCAAATCAAGAAGCTGTAGTTAAGAGGCATATAGTAGGGCCAGTCCTAAGTGGCCAATCATTTATCAAATATAAAAGCTTTAAAAAACAGGTGGTTGCTTAATACAGGACAAAAGTAATGCTGAAAGCTTCTTTAGGAGCATTACTTTTGGCCTGTGTTAATCTACCACCTGCCTTAGAGAACCATACTTAGACCTGTTTTTGATTGCTGCTAATACTCAATAGAATCTGATACTCATAAAATCAACTTGGATAGGTAATTCTAATGGGTATTTAAAAGAATGTTACGATTTGGCAGAGAAATTCAGAAATATTTTACGAAAGATTTCCAAAGTACATTTCTTATCTGGAGCTCTAGTTCACCAGTCAGGGTCCAAGGTTTATTAGCTTCTGAGTCTTGAGTCTGAGATCATTCTCAAGTATCTGATTGGTCAGATTCTGAGCTAGCTCAGAATCTGACCCAATCAGATGCTTGAGAATGATCTTAGACTCAAGCAAAAAGTTTTATAACCTCGGAGCCTGATCTCAATTGAACCCTTGTGATAATCAATGGAAGTCATGGCACTACAGGTTCGGGTTTATTCAGTTCCACAGACTTCTCTCTGTGAATGAAGCTGGGGTTTCTGCCTGTAACTGCACAGTGTAATCATTAAAATTCCAAGCTGGGTTGGGAGAGGTTTGTTTATTACCTGAGCACTATCTGTTTATCTTCACTGCCGGGTTTTTTTGCAGGATGATATAATATGCATGCAACCGCTTGAAATCTCAAAGATAAAATTCAGTAGGTGCATTACTTTGGGTGTCTATAAAGATTCAGCGCAAACTATTTTTTCAATGTCATTGTATGATGGTTCCAAGGTTCTGAAGGTTGGGAAAAAGGTTGACAGTCACAAAATCTGGCACAGTAGCAGTTACTGTCCTTTGCAGTTTAACCCTTTCCACCATATGGATATCAATTTAATAATTTATGACCGTATGAATGAATATTCATGGTCTGAAGTTTCACATTTACTTTGTTTTGCTGTGACAGAAATGTCAGAATTCTAATTAGTGGCAGCAATGGTAGGGATTGACTGAGAAATAAGAGATTGCGATAGATCAGTAATTTGCATCTTATCTGAATCTGTGCTTTATTTACCCATTATACCTCATAGGCTATTTTTAGACCCAACCTCTTTGAATGAATCTACCCAAAAGGAGCAGTAACTAGAGAAAGGGAAAATTTCAGAATTTTGTAGTTTGAAACCATTGTGATACATAGAACATTTGCTCCTATAGGAGCAAATGCTCTATTTATCACTATGGTTTCACAAAGTGACTTTTACAGAGTCGTCAAAAGTCGTCAATATGAGGGAATGTTATGGGTTAACAGAATTATGTCTCATACAATAACACTTGTATTGATCCTTTGGTATTTTAAGGGATGTTCTGTTTGAATAGGGACATAAATTAATGGGTAAATAAAAAACTCAAATGTCACGGACAGATTTACCTTTATAAAAGTTAACAGTCTTTGCTTTGATAGACCTCTACAGTTATTTAATCTTTTGCAGCCCAAGGCAAGTGTTTTGATAACCTTTACAAACATAATTGTAGTATCCTGATCCAAATGTCAAATATCTAGCCATCTCATCAGGATCTAAACTGATTGACAATCTGATAGTGTTTTCCTTGATTAAAAATGTTAGAAAGATTTATTTTAAAGTAATTAGCTGGACAACATTGTTTTAACTTATGAAAAGTTGCTCAAGGTGCAAAGCTTAGGATCAAAGTACACTGGGCAGAATCGATAGGCGAAGAAAACGTGAATGGTTTGATTGTCAGCAGTTTGGGTTATCCCTTGGCATGTTGAAATGTTGAAGTGGACTGGTCCATGGTTATTTAACAATACGGTCCATTCAGTATGAAAGGGTATAAGTTGCAAGAAGTTTTCGACTGACAAACAGTGTGGACTTAGATCAGTGGGCTCCTCTAGGAGCCCTCTGATCTGGGTCTACACTATTTGCAAATGACAGCGTACTCGTTTTTCATGTTCAGAGGGTAAACAGGTGTTGGTAGTTATCTATAGATCAGGCTGGGACTACCACAAAGCCAACCAATTTGTTTAAAATTACACCTTAAATGTGCCGCAAAAAAAGAAGAAGAAATAAATTTAATGTGCTGCAAAAAAAATTAATAAATTGTCTCTTGTATCTTGCCATTTAGTCCATGCACATATGTTTCGGAAAATATATCTTTGTATTTTGATACAAATACCAATTTATTCTTGATAATTCAACAGCTTACTCTAAATACGCCTTTCTACGCCACTGTACTAAGTCACTTCTTGAAACCATTGTGATAAATAGAGCATTTGCTCCATAGGGACCAATGCTCTATTTATCACAATGGTTTCAATACTACACAATTCCAACATTTTCATTTTCTCTAATAAATGCTCCTTTTCGGTAGATTCATTCATAGAGATTGGGTCTAAAAATAGTCTATGAGGGAAGGGGATAATATATGTATGAATGTTCATTAGTTTTATGTAGAATGGCAAATGAACAAGAATAGTTTTAGCCCTTATAAAATCTGTGGAATCAGATCTTTATATGTTGATGTTGACTGGTACATGTAATTCACCATTTGCAAACAGAGCAGACCTAGATCAGACGGCTCCTACAGGAGCAGTCCAATCTTGGTCTTCTTTATTTGAAAAGCATTTAAGAGGTCAATATATATGGACCTACAGTTCCTGTCATGATAATAAATTCTCTTGTCCGCGGTGCTATTCTAAAAAAATCAGTTAACTAATTCATGGTTATCATAATCCGTGGAGTAAAGGGTTAACTCTTTTACTCCATGAATATTCATGTAAGAAATAATGGCATCATGAATATTAATTACATGATTTTGTATTATGTCACAGGCCGGGAAATTTTTGGCCATGGCAAAAGTTGTATTGCTCCATAACCCTGTCCTCCATAAATACACCTCTGTAAGTCACCTGTTGAAACCATTGTGATAAATAGAGCATTTGCTCCTATAGGAGCAAATGCTCTATTTATCACAATGGTTTAAATTTACAAAATTCTAAATATTTCCTTTTCTCTAGTGAATGCTCCTTTTTGGTAGATTTATTCAAAGAGGTTAGATCTAAATATAGCCCATGAGGGAATGGGTTAATTGCAAGAGGTAAAATCAGGTGGCTTAAAGGTTTCTCCATATGAAGTCTAGCTCCCTGAAGCTTTGAAATGTGATACATTTGTGAAATAAAAACCTGGAGGCTTGACTACCCATTAGGTTTGAAAGATTAGCACAAAAATCCTTTTGATAATTTAAAACGAGATTGAATTTAAAATATTTAACCCTGTTCTCTATAGTGATGCCTTTTGGCAGCTTTGCAAACTGAGTAAACCCGGATTCGACAGCTCTTGAAGGAGCCCTCTGATCAGCCGGTCTGCACTTTTTGTCAATCAAATTCTTTTTGACATATTATACCCCTTAATACCGAATGGACTCTTGCCGTTAAACGATGATGGATCAATCCAGTTTGAAAATTTAGCATTAAAAGAGTTAAATAAAATGTAGTATTTTTGTAAATCTTTTGTAGAAGTAAGCATGTGAAAGTGAAGTATATTAAATATGATCTCTGTATGATTTTGCAGACACGCAGATTTAGCACTTCATTTGATGATCCTAATTTTTTATGCCTTTGTAAATAGAGTAGACCCAGATCTAGATTTATTGCTATTTGCTAACATGTTGTTCTTTGCTCTTTGATACGGCAATAAATTTCTGTATTTTATATTTTTGGTACAAGAATTGAACCAATTGATAAGGGCGTGAGTCGTGAATGCACCAGGTTATGATGTAATAAAATGCTTTGGGATTATAGTTTTCAGTTTATACAGCTGAAACTCCTAGGAAGAAAATAAAGAAATTCTTTAGTTTCTTGAATGTTCTTGAACCTTACCAAATCAATACAAGTAAAGTTATTCTTGAGATGTTTTTAGATGAATATTGGCCGTGAGCATTCTTAAAACATTCCCTCATTTAGATGCCTTTTGACGCCAATGTAAAAAGTCTTTTTTTGAAACCATTGTGATAAATTAATAGAGCATAAATTTTGCTCATATTGAGCAAATGCTCTATTTATCACATTGGTTTCAAAACCACACAATTCTAAAATGTTCCTTTTTACTAGTAAATGGTCCTTTTCAGTAGATTTATTCAGTGGATTGGTGTAAAATGGTCTATGAGAGAACTGGTTAAATAACCATTTTAAGAGCTATAGATACTTTACAGTACTGATCTACCATTACCTTTTTATCTCTTATTTCGCTACCAAACCTTGCTTGTATTCATTGGAATAACCTCGGAGCATTCCAATTCTGTAATATTTGTCAGAGAATCATAGAAAATATGTAATCTAGATTTCCTGAGTACATCTGATTGAAACAGTGGATTTCCTATGTCAAAAGCAATGTCTTGAAGCAGCGTCACAGGGGTATATTTCAAATTGCAAAACAGAGCAACAGATAAGCATGCATACTCAAATACTAAAATGGTCATTTCTCCACCAAACCCTGTGTTGTGACCACTCTTTAGAATCGTCTCTTCGAGATCATATCCTAAAGAGTGATTACAACATAGATTTTGGTGGAGAAAATAAGAAGTAAGTGTTCTTGAAAATGTTTTAACCCTTTCCTCCATAAATACGCCTTTCTACGTCTCTGTAAAAGTCACCTGTTGAAACCATTGTGATGAACAGAGCATTTGCTCCTAAGGAGCAAATGCTCTATTTATCACAATGGTTTCAGAACTTCAAAACTCTAAAATTTTCCTTTTCTCTAGTTTGGGTAGATTCCTTCAAAGAGGTTGGATCTAAAAATAGCCTATGGAGGGAATGGGTTAATTACTCATCTTATGTTGACCTATGCTATGTTATTTTTCCACCATAATCTATCATCATGTGACCACTTTTTAGAATACTCTTCAAGAGAAGGTTTGAAAGAGTGGTCAAATTAGCTATGGTTTTATGGAGCAGTAAAGAGGCTCAATATTCTTGAAAAATGAGTAATTTATGCATTTTATCTTGGCCTCTGTTGAACTAATACAGCTTTACAAGAAAACGTAAGAGTAACGACATAATTAAACAGTTGAAGCGAACAAAGGAGGGTATCACTGTTACTGCAAAAGAGTTTGTTTTTTTCTGTTATCACAAAAGTACAAAGTTGTTTATTTGAATTATCAAAGGAATATCTAAAAATATGCCACTCAAAAAAGCTGTAAACTATTCATCACAGATTTTCTGGCCCTGAAGCTATTTATAATCTTACAGTATCGTTCAGATAGAAATTCCCCAGAAGCTTGTTTCAAGGTCAGATTCTGTCTTCAATTAAGTAGTTTCCAGAAAATCTGAGACAAAAGTGTACTGCTTAATTCTCATTGGCTGGTATCAGTTATCCAGACAAATAACTCACTGTACATGAAGGAAATGACATGACGAGGGCGAAATGTAGAACTGTTTCGACTCTGTCTTAACCCTTTATATTACCGGGTCTCCATATTTATTTACACTTTCGCAAACGGTGTAGACCTAGATCGGACGGTTCCTTAATAGGAGTATATAAATGGGGTAAAGCTGTAAAGGGTTACAGAATACTGATGGGACATTTTATTTGGTGTATTCTGCAATCAAAGGGTTGCTTCTACTCTCCCACTTAGAAAGTAACACTATACTCTTACCACACTGAATGATTCAATGAAAATAATTGCAAACAGTGACTGACAAAGCGACTTATCGGGACGGAAAACTGTTTGGCATTGTTTTGGTGAAAGGATATAAATGTTACTAAGTTATATATACGGGGCTATAGATACTTTTATAGATAGGTATTGTTCTGTCAAAATCTGTTATTTCTCCATTAAACTCTATGTGTTGCTACTGATCATTAGAGTCATCTCTATGAGACAATTTTAACCCATTCCCTCATATAAACGTGTTTTCACGCATCTGCAAACAGAGTAGACGCAGATCAGACGGCTCCTATAGGAGCCGTCTGATCAGAGTCTGCTCTGTTTGCTAATGAAATTTGATAGATCTGTTTCTTTAGTTTCTAAATGGCCACAATGTTCCACCTTCTATATTTCATTATAACTATTTTGTCCATGAATCTTAAGTAGATACTGAAATTTGAAATAAACACAGAACAGGGAAAGGGTTAATGAGTAACAGCAAGATTTGGTTGGGTGTATGCAAGGGTATATAAAAATATTTTACTTCGATTCTCTAAATACTCCATTCTCTAGATACCTACATCTCTGTTGTTAGAATTGAACTTTAACTCTTTCCTCCATAAATAGGCCTTTCTACGCCTCTGTAATAGTCACTTCTTGAAACCATTGTGATAAATAGAGCATTTGCTCCATAGGAGCAAATTCTCTATTTATCACAATGGTATCAAAACTACAAAATTCTAACATTTTCCTTTTCTCTAGTAAATGCTCCTTTTGGCATGGGTAGATTCATTCAAAGAGGTTGGGTTTTAAAATAGTCTATGGAGGAAAGGGTTAAAAGAAATTCATTTGTTGATTTTCTTTCCCTTTTTACCCCCAAAAACATAGTAACAGTATCAAACAGTTTGGATCCTGATGAGACATGGATTTACTTGAGGTCTGATCTGGATCTAAACTTTTTGCATCAGTGATTGGAGATTCACAATTGGCAGGAAAATAGTTATTGTCAATAAATCATCGAGTGGGCTTATGTGGGGTTTATATATCTGTGTTAATGATTTGAAGTATCATAAACAGGCATTAGTTCTTTTAACCCTTTGAATGAGGAACTAATGTGCACTGTCATTTGCAAACAGTGTAGACCCAGATCAGAGGGCTCCTAGAGGAGCCCTCTGATCAGTGTCTGCACTGTTTGTCATTCAAAATCCACTAGCAAAATTGAACCCTTCTAGCTGAGTGGATCCTATATTATTGAACAATAATGGACCATTCCACTTTGAAAATTCAACAATCCAAAGGTTGATGTGAATACTTGTAATGATAGGATGAAAAACCCGAAAAAACACACCAAACTTTTAGCTCACGCTTGATGTTCCAGTAGAAATTGTAACAGAGTACTACTCAACATCTCGGACACTTGATTGGTTTTTAGAAAAGAAAAAGAAAGTACTTTTACTTTGAATTTGTGGTTTGTTGGAGATTGATTTTTTGCAGATGATGAAAAAGTTGCTGAGCATCTTGTTTTGTTTAACCCTTTCATTGTGGGATTTTTTCAAACAGAGCAGACCCAGATAAATGGATTCTAGAAAAGCCCTCTCATACGGGTCTGCACTGTTTGTCAATTTACAGTTCTCTTAAAAAAAAAAAAGTCCAAGAATATTCACGGTAAGCTTAACCTGTTTGAATTTTGGAATAGTCCATTTGAAAATTTAGTGTTGAAAGGGTTTACCCATAATTTTAGAAAACTTTCTGTCTTCTCCATTGGTTTGTAAAGCTGAACAGGTCTTAAATATAACTTTAATTGAAACTAATGGATAAGCAAAAAGTGTAAGTTTATCTTTAACCTTTTACTCCATAAAAATGCATTGCAAACAGAGTAGACCCAGATCACGTCTCTCCTGTAGGAGCCGTCTGATCATGGTCTGCTCTGTTTGTTTATGATATGATGCAGTTATGATTCTACAGTTTCAGCCATGCCCAAAACTTCATGTGTCCATTTGCTATTATAACAAAAAAATCTAATTAATATTCATAATGTCATAGATATTCATGGAATAAAGGGTTACGGCTTAGAGACAGGTGTAGAAACATGCTAGTCTACTTCAAACCTGTTTTTCCATAGGCAGTGGTGGCAGACTATTATATAATTTTTGTAGAAAATAGGTCAAGGTCAAGGTCATCCTTCAAGGTCTGGGGTCAAATATATAGGTCATAACTTTTGAACCAGTAGAGATAGAGACTTGATATCTGGCATGCATGTGTATCTCATGAAGCTGCATATTTTGAGGGGTAACATGTCAAGGTCAATGTCATCCTTCAGGGTCAAAGGTCAAATTGGTCTGGGGCCATAGTGTTTCACAAACACATCTTGTTTTATATGTTATCATCCGGACTATATTTATTTCTGAAATGTCAACTTTATATGGATCCCTCAATGACTGGCCAGGCTGCATGCATATAAATTGTAGACAAGAGTTGAAGCAGTATATGTAGTAAATTGGATGAGTTCTTTCAAAATTCCCATTTATGAAATTTTTATGCCCCCAACGACGGGCATATAGTAATCGCATTGTCCTCCGTCCGTCCATCTGTCAGTCTGTCCTCCCATCCATCAGTCAGTCCATCCCAAATTTCGTGTCCCTTCTATAACTCTTTTATCTGAATGGATTTCAAGATAGCCTGGCACAAATGTTCACCTCATAAAGACGATGTGTTATGTTCAACTCCCTGGTCCATGAGTCAAAGGTCAAGGTCACAGGGTACACTTTTTGGGGACATTTGTCACATGACTGTGACAGCTCTTATTTTCAGTTAAAACAGGGGCCAATATGAATGTTAGAGTCTGTTTGATACCACTGCCTGTGCGGTTTTCCAGAACTTTTCTTACTGTGTTTCCTCTTGAGAATTAATTGGAAACAGGCTCCTCAGCTTTTGAAAGAGAGCAGCATGTATGTGCAGAAATGCATGTTTTGTAGTCCACATTCTTTAGTTAACGGGATTTGAAAATTTGAAAAGGGGTTTTCCCACGTCCCACTTTGAACTCTTTGTGAGCAACACTGTTTTTGCCTAGTACAGTATAGGGCAGAATTTATATGTACATACAGTAAAACCCTGCTAATGCGACCACCTAAAAAGGTATAATTCTGGGTGGTAGATGCAGATGGTAGCTTAATACAGGACAAAAGTAATGCAGAAAGCTCCTAGAGGAGCTTTCTGCTTTACTTTTGTCCTGCATTAACCAACCACCTGCTTATTAAGACGTCCATGTTTATTCATTAAGTGGTCGCATTAGAGGGGTTCTACTGTATTTGACTTTACTTTTTGAGTAAAATCTATATGGATTTTTGGGGACATAAAGATTACAATGAGGCTCTGTGTATCTGTACATTAAGCAGGACAACATGCATTAGTGTGTTATATACTGGACACTGTGTATTATCAGTGCATTACACTTGGCACTATGTATCAGTACATTCCATTAAACAATGTTATCAGTGCATTGCACAGGGAACTATGTATCTATGTATTGCACTGGGTACTGTTTATCAATGCATTGCATTTGGAACTGTGTATCAATGCATTGCACTCATTGTATTACACTGGGAACTATATATCAAGTGTGTTACACTGGAAAATGTGTATCAATGCATTTTACTTTGAACTGTGTATCAGTGCATTGCACTCATTGTATTACACTAGGAACTTATAATGTATCAATGTATTATACTTGGAACTTTGTATCAGTGTATTACACTATGTATCAGTGCATTATACTAGAAACCATGTATCAGTGTATTATATTTGGAACTATGTATCAGTGTATTACACTATGTATCAGTATATTATACTTGAAACTATGTATCAGTATATTATACTTGGAACTATGTATCAGTGTATTACACTATGTATCAGTGCATTATACTAGAAACCATGTATCAGTGTATTATACTTGGAACTATGTATCAGTGTATTACACTATGTATCAGTATATTATACTTGGAACTATGTATCAGTGTATTACACCATGCATCGGTATATTATGTTTGGAACTATGTATCAGTGTATTACACTATGTGTCAGTGTATTACACTTGGAACTATGTATCAGTGTATTACACTATGTGTCAGTGTATTACACTGGGCACTGTGTATCGGTGTACATCAAGCTATAGTTACAATAATAACCAAATGATGGAGGCATTTCTCATGATTTAACTCTGATTTAAGACACCTCCTACAGGAGCACTCTGATCTGGGTCTTCTGGGTTTGCGAAGACATGAAAAGGCATGTAAAGGGTTAGCATTCGTAGAGAAGTGCCTTATTGCTCATTGAAAATGCAAGGTTTGACCTTTCAGCAAATATTCATCTGCAAAGCTCCTGATGTTTGCATTCAATCACTTGATTGTCACGGCTCTGAAAATTGACAAATTACATAGAAGTGGAGATGAGATTGGAGTGTTTCCCTGTCTGTGGTTTCGCATTGTACAAAACTGTCAAACCAGCTGCTTGTTATAACTTTATGCTGGATACATTCTGTTGGCAAGATTATGTTTGACAATTTATCTGATGAATATTCATGTAAAAAATAATTAATGTACGAACAGAGGTCCAGATAAGATGCGTAAATTTAATGATTTTCAAGAATAGCTCCTTTATTTTCCCACCAAACCCTATACTGTGACCATTCTTTAGAATCGTCTCTTAGAGACGATTCTAAAGAGTGGTCACAGTATAGGGTTTGGTGGAGAAATGACGATTTTAGTATTTGGGTATGCATGTTTATCTGTAACTCTGTATGAATATCAATTACTCATCTTATTAGCTGAGTTTTTATAGCAACATTATGAGCATGGGAAATTTTAACCATGGCAGAAACTGTAGAATCACATCTATATTTGTTTCACAAGCAAGCAGAGCAGACTCTGGTCCTGGGTCTACTCTGTTTGCAAAAGCATTAAAAGGCATCCCTATCTGATAAACAGTTAAATTAACACCAGTTTTCAAGTTCTTAGAGCAAAGCAGAATTTGCTACATGAGATTTTCATGAGGCCTTTACTTGTTGAATATTCATGTAAGGAGTAATGACACCATAAATATTTCTTACCAGTAGTTCAATTTTTACAATGGGATATAAACATGGGAGTTTTTGGTAGAAAATGTAGAATCAGACTTTATAATTAAAGTAAAACCCCTCTAATACGAACACTTGATGAACAAACATGGCTGTCTTCATAAGCAGGTGGTTGCTTAATGCAGGAGGAAAGTTATGCAGAAAGCTCCTATAGGAGCTTTCTGCATAACTTTCCTCCTGCATTAAGCTAACACCTGCATCTAGCACCCAGAATTATACCTCTTTGAGGTGGTCACATTAGCGGGGTTTTACTATACATAAGCAAACAGAGCAGACACTAATCAGACAGGAGCTGTCTGATCTTGGTCTTCTTTGTATGCAAAGGTTTGAAAAGGCATTTATATGATGGAAAGGGTTATACAGAAATCTTGAGTGGTTCATACAAATGCCGGCAGCCTCACAGCTGTAATAATTTCAAACCATACTTGTCTGTGTTCTCAAGATTTCCTATTTTGGCTTTTAGTCTGCTTGATGTTTTGCTCATGATTAAGTTTTGGCTTACAGGAAGATTGTCATTAATTTGAGACCATTTCTCTCTTGTTTAGACTCTTTCGTTGTTCTTTAGACTTGGAAAGATAATTGGATTGGCAATATAAAGCGCCAGTCTGCATAAGAAATTGCCATAGTGTTTGTCTGGGGATTTCCCCATGTACTCTTGTTTGTAAGTCTGACTCATTGTTTTCACCCTTACAACGCTGAATTTTCAAATGGACTATTCCAAAATTCGAACAGGCCAAGCTTACGGTGAATATTTAGGGAATTTTCTAAAGTAAAGTGTAACATGACAAACCGTACAGACCCTCTCATCTGGGTCTACACTGTTTGCATTTCGGACATTTGTGACTTGTGTCCCGCTATGTTAAATGTTAACCCATTACCTCATAGGCTATTTTTAGATCAAACCTCTTTGAATAAATCTACCAAAAAGGAGCATGAACTACAAAAAAGGACTGTTTAAAATTCTGTAGTTTTGAAACCGTTGTAATAAATAGAGCATTTGGAGCAAAATGCTCTTATTATCACAATTGTTTCATGATGTGACTTTAACAGAGGCGCCAAAAGGCGTCAGTGTGGTTGAAATGAGTTAAAATTAATATCGACATGCTACTGTAGATTTCACATTGGTTTGATTAAATTTAGTATAACATCGGTCTTTAAATGGCAGCTTAATGCAGGGTGAAAGTCATGCAGAAAGCTCCTCTAAAAGTATTTAATTTCTTCTGTACTAGAATTCTGGTTTAGAGGGTTTATATTGTACTATATAATGTCAGTCTTATATAAAGTTATCAAAATGATGTCCAGTTTACTTTTAACTGTACAAACCGATGGAGAGTTGAGATTGTGGGTCTGAATAAGAATATGTTCTAAGTGCACATACAAAGCATAATGCACAATGTTCAGAACACAGAGTGATGGAGTCTTCGCTCACGCTAGAAAACATGTCATGTAAAACTAAATGGGGGTAGGATGGGTAGAAAAAACAAACTTATCACAGCTGTCCGGCTGTCAGCAGGGGCTTATCTACTGACAGTCACTGATAGAGGGTCAAATTTATTTATGTGTCAAGCCTGCGTCAAAAGTGCACACTCAGCAAAAAATATAGTGATTGAATTTGGGCTGGTAGATAAGACTGGGAATTCAGTGCTGGTTAGTCATTTGAGTCCATTCATAAAATCTTACTCCTTGAATGGAATAGTTGATACAGACCTATAATTAATCCTTTATGCTACTGTCATCATCACCTACATCCAATCTTTCTTCAATTCTAAGGTAATTATTTATTTTTTCTATCAATTTGGTGAACATCTAAAAAATTATTATTTAGAATGAAGTTAGATATTAACCGGTCTATGATATAATGTAGATGTGATTTTACCGTTTTACCATGGCCAAAAATTTCTGTGTCCATGTGCTAATACAATAATTAATCTAATTAATATTCATAATGTCATTATTTTTTACATGAATATTCATGGAGTAAAGGGATAACGTTTACATGTATGTAGTATAAAGTATTTGACAAGAAGCTAGAGGCAAGCATTTTCTCTGTCTCTCTCTTCCTTGGGGGCGTAATGTGGCTTGTCACTGAGCTGTCAGGCGGGAGTGATTATTATCACAGCCCAATGCAAACTGCCTGTAGTTTATCTTTGACTTCACCTAGTTTTTTTCTTCAGCAGAAACAGTTTGACCTAATTTCATGTTTTTTTGTGTAATTTATGTTCGTTTTGTGTAAGTACTGCTATTTGGAATATTAACCCATTCCCGCATAGGCTAATATTTAGATCCAACCTCTTTGAATAAATCTACCGAAAAGCCGCATTAACTAGAGGAAAGGATTTTTTTAGAATGTTGTAGCTTTGAAACCATTGTGATAAATAGAGCATTTGCTCCTATAAGAGAAAATGCTCTATTTATCACAATAGTTTCACAAAGTGAATTTTTACAGAGTCGTCAAAAGTCATCAATATCAGGGAATGGGTTAAACTGTGAATTTTGCAGGCAGTTTTGATCACAAGACGCAGAAGCAACATCTCACCAGGATCTGAAATGAAGGAGCTGTCTGATAAGGGTCTGCTATGTTTGCTTATGGAGTTATAATAAATTTGAATCTACAGTTTCTGTCATGGTCAAAATTGGGTCATGTGCCATTATAGAAAATTATCTAATTGATATAAAAATTAAATTCATCAACCCTTTCCTCCATAAAAATCACCTGTTGAAAACATTGTGATAAATAGAGCATTTGCTCCTGTAGGAGCAAATGCTCTATTTATCACAATGGTTTGAAACTAAAAAAATTCTAAAAATTTTCCTTCTCCTTTTCAGTAGATTTATTCAAAGTGGTTAGATCTAAAAACAGCCTATGAGGGAATGGGTTAATATTCAGGATTTCATTATTCCTTACATGAATATTCATGAAGGAAATGGTTAATAACTGATATTAAAAGTTATGAGGTAGATTTCAAATCAATTCTCAAATGTTGACGTAAGAGTTAAAACACCCTAGAGAACAGCAGGCTTCTTTGTGGCGACTAATTGAGACGTTCACCTGAACTTAATTGCTTGTTTGATGTACTGCCAACCAGAAGTGTTTGAAATGGTTCAAGATAATTTTTACATGATATACAACATTCTAAGAGGAGGAAAAAAATTCAATTACATAATCATTTCCTGTCTTCTGATTTTGGTCTTTATTTCTGAGCGGAAATGTACGGGCCGGAAGAGTTGCTTTTATCAATACCCCATTAGAAACATGAACAAGTTTTTATTTTGAGCTAAAACCTGTTGAAAAAGTACATAAAACACCTTCACCTGTTGAATGTTTTCAGTAAATTTTCTAGAAATAAATCCTGAAAGTACATTCAGAGCATCAAAGAACATTTTAAGTGTTACCTCTTCAACCCTTTCAATAATAAGTAAAAATCTTTCAAGTACCATCTGAGGAATTAGATCATAAGACGCATAAATTAAAACATTTTTAAGAATAGATCCTTTATTTCTTAGACAAATCCCATGTTGTGACCACTCTTTAGAATCATCTATTAGAGACATTCTAAAGAGTGGTCACAACATAGGGTTTCAGAGCTACAGATAACGGTGCGTACTCAAATACAAAAATCGTCATTACTCCACCAAACCCTATGTTGTGACCACTCTTTAGAATCGTCTCTTTGAGACGATTCTAAAGAGTGGTCACAACATACGGTTTGATGGAGAAATAAAGAAGTTATACTTGAATAATTGACACATCTTATCTGGAGCTCTGGGGTTTGGTGGAGAAATTACTCTTAACACACCTTAACCCTATCCTTCATATAAATGCCTTTTCACGTCTTTGCAAAGGTAAAAAGTTTCATGTTCCTTTAACCCATTCCCTCATATTGACAACTTTTGACGACTCTGTAAATGTCACTTTGTGAAACCATTGTGATAAATAGAGCATTTGCTCCTATAGGACCAAATGCTCTATTTATTACAATGGTTTTAAACTACAAAATTCAAAAATTTTTCCTTTTCTCTAGTTAATGCTCCTTTTCAGTAGATTTATTCAAAGAGGTTGTATCTAAAAATAGCCTTTGAGGTAATGGGTTAAAGACATTCAGCTCTTAAATATCCATGATGTCATTATTTCTTATGTGAATACTGAATAGGGAAAGGAATAACCTATAGTGTTGCAGTTATATCTTCAAACTCTTCCAATACTTTAGTAAAAATATTTCAAGTACAGTAAAACCCCGCTTATGTGACCACCTAAAAGAAGTATAATTCTGGGTGCTAGATGCAGGTGGTAACTTAATGCTGGACAAAAGTAATGCAGAAAGCTCCTATAGGAGCTTTCTGCATTACTTTTGTCCTGCATTAAGCTAAGTGGTCGCATTAGAGGGGTTCTACTGTACTACATTCTTCCAATTCTATTAAAGAGGAAGTCCCTACAATGATCGCATATTTTCAATAATATCATAAAACTTGGTATTTGTTATGCTCTATCATTATTATGAAGGTTCCCAATTTGAACTTATATCGAAAAATGCCCCTGTGATACAAATAAACCGATTTCATCAATACTGATAATTTTTGTTCTACAACACAATATTATCGACCTTTTCCGTTAAATTCTTTCGCGTTTTGCCGATGATCACCCGATCCCTCCATTGTTTACGTAATAGCTTTCTCAGAAGTGGTCGGAGAATCGCGAATATGGCGAACAGTTACGAAACTAAAACCCAACCCGAATAAAACTGAAACTTTGGGTAGTAAAACCGGGATCGGCGATATCAAACACATGGATGTTTTGTCATTATAAACGGTAATTGGATGGGGCTTTTTGCAATATACTACTTTTCAGCATATAAATAAATGAGTTTTGTATATTTTAAGTGTTTATGAAACGCGTCAAATGTAGGGACATCCCCTTTAACCATTTCCCTGTTTAATATTCACGTAAGAAACAATGTCATCATGAAGGTAAATTTTTGCGCTGACAAGAACTGCAGAATCAGATCTATATCATGTCAAAAGCAAACAGAGCAGATTCTGATCAGACAGCTCCTAAAGGAGCCAAATGATCTGGGTCTACTCTGTTGCATATGCATGAAAAGGTGTTTATATGAAGGAAAATCCGATCTTTATAATTCCATCAGCAAAACTCTTCAGCAGACTCTGATAAGATGGCTCCTACAGGGTCTGCGTTGTTTGCAAAAAAAACATTTAACCCTTTCTCTGTTGTATATCAACATAAGAAATAATGACATCATGAATAATTATTAATTAGCTGAATTTTATATATAATGATATTATGGCATAATTGTACAGAGGATTTTTCGCAGTGGCAGAAACTTAGAGTCAAATCTATTATAGATTCATTAGCAAACAGCAGAGCCTGATCAGATGACTCCTACAGGAGCCATCTGATCTGGTTCTACTCTGTTTGAAAACACTTGAAAAAGCATTTGTAAGAAGGAAAGGGTTATAGCATATCTGCAAATGTATCGAGTACAAGATTAAATTGTGCATCTGTCACTGGAACTGGTTCGTGTATTTTTGACCTGGTTTCATGCACGCAAGATTGTGCATTTGTCACTGGAACTCGTTCATGTATTTTTGACCTGGTTTCATGCATGCAAGATTGTGCATTTCTCACTGGAACTCGTTGATGTACCGGTATTTTTTACCTGGTTTCATGTACACAAGGTTTAGATTGTGCATCCGTCACTGTCACACAATCTGCAAATTTGTAATTATCCACATAAACAGTTTAGATCCAGAATCTTAGTCTGATGTTCTCCTGACCTTTACATCTCAATGACTCAAATATACACAAACAACAGAATTACATTTACAATTTATTAAATTGGAAGAAAGCGATTGGACGGTGCTGAACAGAGTAGACAGGAGCAGTCTGAGCTGGGTCTTCTCTATCAGGGAAAAGTTTAAACCTTTCCCTGTTCAATATTCATGTAAGAAATAATGACATTATGAATATTTATTAGCTTGGCACAGGCAAACATTTTTTTTTGTATTGGTGGAAACTGTAGAATCAGATCTATTATGCTTTCATAAGCAAACAGAGCAGACCTTGATCAGACATCTCCTATAGGAGCCATCTGATCTGGGTCTACTCTCTTTATAAAGGCATGAAAAAGGCAATTGTATGAAGGAATGGGTTAGCAGTCTTCTCATAATTTTGGAACATAAGTTGAGAGAAACAGACTAGAGAGGGTTTTTTTCTTTTGCACAGAACATTATCTAGCAGCTTAGGAGTGTAGACTGTTGACATGATGTCAGGTTTTGACGTGATGTCAAGTGGGAGACATTTTGCAGCCGTAACCCTGGCTTTGGGGTTGCTGCCAGAAAATTTGCCAAAATCACCGTTAGACTGCTAAGTTTGGCTAGACAGTATGTGCTTATGGTTGGCTAGACAGGATTGTTCTAGAATGATTCAGAGTTCCAGATATACCTTTACCTAATTAATATTCACGGAAGGAATAATGATTTTATGAATATTGATTAAATGAAGTGTATATAATGGCAGAAAAATACAGGAATTTGGGCAAAAACTGAAGAGCTGGACCTATTATTTCATAAGCTAATGGAGCAGACCCTGATCAGCCAGCGTTACAGGAGCTGTCTGATCTAGGTCTCTTCTGTTTGCAAAGGCATAAAAGGGTAGCATAAAGGAGTATAAAGGCTTAACCCATTCCCACATAGGCTATTTTTAGATACAACCTCTTTGATTCAATCTACCAAAAAGGAGCATTAACTAGAGAAAAGGAAAAATTTAGAATTTTGTAGTTTGAAACCATTGTGATAAATAGAGCATTTGCTCCTATAGGAGCAAATGCTCTATTTATCACAATGGTTTCACAAAGTGACTTTTTCGGAAGCGTCAAAAGGAGTCAATATGCGGGAATGGGTTAACTCAGTGTATCAGGAGAAAACTTAAAAGTTAAACCAATTAGAACTAGCTGTAATGGAATAATCATTCCTGCAGTAAGATGATATTTATATAGTGGTCATAAAAAAGTCATTGGTCCCATTGACGGGCTGATAGCCTGGCTATTCAACATCTCGACATTCTTGAAGCAGCTAAATATCAATACCATAAGAGGTCATGGCAGTTTTATTGAAGTGCAAAATTAACCGTTTCTCAGCCCATAATTTTCAGAGTGGAATAGTCCATCATTGTTTATTGGTAGAGTCCATACAGTATGAAAGGTTAATTTTTTGCGAGAGGATTTTGCCTGACAAACAGTGCAGACCCAGATCAGAGGGCTCCTCTAGGAGCCCTCTGATCTGGGTCTACACTGTTTGCAAACGACTGGGCACTCGGTTCCCCGTGAGCACTCAAAAATGAAGGGGTTGCCACAGAAATGGAATGTAGAAAAAAATAACAACAGGTGTCTCTTACAATGACATATGCATGTTCAGTAACACCTCGGGGCTCGTGGATGCTTACTTGAAAGAAGTTATTCTGGTTCTTTCAGACAGGAGGTACCTTAACCCTTTACCGGATGAATGTTCAAGCAGTACACCATCCATTATGGATATTAATTTGATTCTTGATGTTTATAATATTAGCATATGGAGTTTGGAAGACAGAATTTATGTCATTTCAAAGTTGTTGATTTGTTAGTGCCTCTGTTTCGCAGGAAGTATTTCTTAACCGATTACCTCATAGGCTATTTTTAGATCCAACCTCTTTGAATAAATCTACCGAAAAGGAGCATTAACTAGAGAAAAAGGAAAGTTAGAGAAAAGGGAAGGGGTAGTTCTTGGAAATCATTGTGATAAATAGAGCATTTGCTCCTAAATGCTCAATTTATCACAATGGTTTCAAAAGGCGACTTTAACAGAGGCGTCAAAAGGCATCAATATGAGGGAATGGGTTAACAGTTGAAAAGTAGTCTGTATTTTATTCTTTTATCCTTTCAGGTCCAGCCACAGTTAGAATGGTATCCAACAACGGCCCACCACTCCCCATGCCAATGCAGGTGCCCCCTGGTCACATGGTACAACAGATTGTCGATGAGAATGGGATCCTTACACATGTTATACTGTCACCACAGCCGCATATACCTATGACGGTAAGATGTTTCGTAATTTTCACCCCTTACTCCCAAGAAATAATGACATCATGAATATTAAGTAGGTGCTTTTTGATAATGGCACATGGATACATGAAATGTTGACCATTGCAGAAACTGTAGAATCAGATCTTCTCAGTGGTAGAGCGTCGCCTGCGGTACGGAAGGTCATGGGTTCGATCCCCGGCTGTGACAGACCAAAAGTCATTAAAAGTTGGTACTAGTAGCTCCCTTGTCTACGCTCGACATTAAAAGGGTAGTTCTAGGACTGGTCGGCCCGGTGTCAGGATAATGTGACTGGGTGGGGTGCCCTTACCATGTGTCCGCGGCAGGGGCATTCCAGTGAGGCAGCACTATAACTTGTCTCGAGTGGGTGCTGTCTGCAAATAACTGATATACTTTTGGTTGGATGTAAAACCCAACTCACTCACTCACTCATTATTCCATAAGCAAACCGAGCACTCCCTGAACAGATGGCTCCTACAGGAGCCATCTGATCTGGGTCTTCTGTTTTAAAAGGTGTATTTTTGGAGAAATGTCAAAACTGCAATTAATGCATTGCCCAACACCTAGTTGGAGAAAAACCCTGTGAATGCGGGAAACAAGTGTACTGGTATTTGTATTTGCAAACAGTGTGGACCCAGATCAGACGACTTCTAAAAGAGGCCTGCAAATATAAGCATCTCACACTGTACGGACTCTTTAGTTAACCCTTTCCTCCATAGGCTATTTTTAGACCCAACCTCTTTGAATGAATCTACCCAAAAGGAGCATTTACTAGAGGAAAGTAAAATTTTAGAATTTTGTAGTTTGAAACCATTGTGATAGATAGAGCATCTGCTCCTATAGGAGCAAATGCTCTATTTATCACAATGGTTTCAAGAAGTGGTTATTGCAGAGGGGTAGAAAGGCATATTTATGGAGGAAAGGGTTAACACAGATAGTCCATTCCGCTTGGAACATTCAGTTTTCAACAGATTAACCCTTAACCTTATAAATACCAATTTTCTCGCCTTTCACAAAGTGGAATGGTCCATCAGTACTTAACCCTTTCCTTCACATAAATGCCTTTTCATCGCAGCCTTTGCAAACAGAGTAGACCAAAATCAGATGATTCCTATAGGAGCCGTCTGATCAATTATAGTATAAATCTGACTACGTTTCTACCAATATCTAAATGTTATTAGTACATGTGCCATAATAACAATTTATTAATAAATATTCACGATGTCAATATTTTTTTATGTGAATATTGAAACACAGATATAGGGTTAACCCTTTCCCTGTTCTATGTTTATTTCAAATTCCAATACCTACTGAATATTCACGGACAAAATGGTTATAATGAAATATGGAAGATGGAACATTTTAGCCATTTTAGAAAGTAAAGAAAAAGGTCTATTAAATTGTAGGTGGCGGTGGTCTAGTGGTAACGCGCTTGACTATCAGTCCGGAGGTCCGGGGTTCAAATCCCGGGCCCACCCGGAAATTTCAGAGATGCTTTTCCTTGTCTCCCACCCACACATACTCTCCACCCAGGGGTTAAAATGGGTACCTGTGAGGGTCACTCGCCGGTACTGCGGCTGCATGATTGCGCCATATGTTAGCAGTGCTCAATATTGTAGGCGAATGACTCAATGACCAGGGGAGTAAATGTACAGTCGGCTGAGCGGTCATTCGGACTGAAAGTAGACTATAACTAGGTACTTTACTTTTTTTTTTTTTAAATTCCATTAGCAAACAGAGCAGACCCTGATCAGACGGCTCCTACAGGAGCCGTCTGATCTGGGTCTACTCTGTTTGCAAATGCATGAAAACACATTAATATGAGGGAAAGGGTTAAGAACAGAGAAAGGTTAAGAATCAAAGTTGTGGTCAGACTCGGATAAGGATGTGGTTATCCATGTGGTATAGACATACATTCATTATTATCAATAAAGCCTTGGGCTTTACATGTATACATGTACCAATACTAAAACTGGGATGAGAGAACATTTTATACTGAGGCAAGTTGCATGTATGTTTACAGACAAGTGTCCTTTTGAAATTTAACACTAATTCAGCTTATAAATATTCATGATATCAAAAGGCTAATGTTCTCATAACTGATTGAACATTAAATACACTAGAACATGTCCTAGGTGGCCATGTATTCCTTGAACATAGGAGTCTTAAAAACAGATGGTTGCTTAATGCAGGGCAAAAGTAATGCAAAAAGCTCCTACAGGAGCTTTTTGTATTACTTTTAACCTGCATTAAGCTACCACCTGCCTTATAGGCCCAGATTTAGACATATTTGAAGGCCGCTTCTGACAAGTTCTACTAGTACTGTACATTACATTGATCATGAGCTGTCAAGTACTCTAGAGAATAACCTGTTATTCTATTGGTCCACACTGTCCGTTTTGCTCAAGTGACTTGAAAATGATGTCAAGTTTCCTCTCAAGTATTCACAAGATGTCATTAGTCCTTTATCTGTAAACAATTATTTGTGTGTAAGAACCATTGTCTTCTTTAAACCTTTACTCCATGAATACGACTTTCTACACCTTTGCAAACAGAGTACGGTAGACCCAGATCAGATAGCCCCTGTAGGAACCGTCTGATCAGGGTCTGCTGTTTACTTATGATTTAATATGGATATGATTCTACAGTTTCTGCCATGGCCAAAAACATCCTGTTTCCATGTGTCATTATAATAAATAAACTAATTGATATTCGTGATGTCATTGTTCTTTACATTGACATTCAATTATTCGTGGAGTAAAAAGGGTTAACCCTTTACTTGATGAATATTCATGTAAGAAATAATGACATAGATCTAGTACAGTAAAACCTCTCTATAACGACCACTAATTTACATCAAGTATTTTGTGTTAAAAGCAGGTGGATGCCAAAAGCAAAGTGAAAGTAAAACAGAACGCTCCTATAGGAGCGTTCTGTTTTACTTTCACCTTGCTTTAAGCAACCACCTGCCCAAAATACCAACTAATTAACAAAATTTAGTGATCGTTATAGAGAGATTTTACTGTATATTCATTAAGTGGATTTATGTAATGGAATATGAACACAGAATTTTCTCATCATAGCAGAAACAGTAGAATCTGAGGTCCATATATTTCCATAACCCTTTCTCTCATATAAACGTGTTTTCATGCATTTGCAAACAGAGTAGACCCTGATCAGACGGCTCCTATAGGAGCCGTCTGATCAGGGTCTGCTCTGTTTGCCTATGAAATTTAATAGATCTACATTAAAACCTCTCTATAACGACCACTAAATTACATCAAGTATTTTGTGTTAAAGGCAGGTAGATGCTTAAAGCAAGATGAAAGTAAAACAGAACTTTCACCTTGCTTTAAGCAGCCACCTGTCCTAAATACCAACTAATTAACACAATTTAGTGGTCGTTATAGAGAGGTTTTACTGTATTTCTTTAGTTTCTAAAATGGCAATATTTCTTTATAACCATTTTGTTCATGACTATTCAGTAGGTATTGAAATTTGGAATAAACATAGAACAGGGAATGGGATAAGCAAACAGTGTAGACTCTGATCAGACGGCTGCTACAGGAACTTTCTGATCTGGTTCTTCTCTTGTTTGTTTAAAGATGCAATAGTGTCTCTGTTAGGTAAATGGGAGCCCACTTATCTGGGTCGTCTACACAGTTTGCAAATGCCAGTACACTCATTTCATACATTCAAAGAGAGTTTTTTTCCATATTGTATCTCACGCAAAGGCAATCAGAGTGTCACAAGTTTTTCAGTCCTAATGAAATGCCGATTTACCCAGTTTCTGGTTGGAATCCTAAGTGTCATCCTCACGTTGGTTCGTAGTATGGTTACAGTAGTGACGTTTTCTCGTCCAATTAAGTTCATGGGAGACATTTTCTTAATGAACACATTGTGATGGCTTTTGAAGGAGTTCCGTCACCGAGAAATTACCACCACTGGGTGTTTGTTCATTTTCTGAGCATTCTTCATGTGATAGTAGGAAAATAAGACATAATTACCTAAGTATAATAAGAAATATATTAGAAGGCAGAGAGTTCTTTAGCATTAAAGATGAAATTGAAAGAAAAACAGCAAACATAGCCACCAGGACTTTGTATGGTAAACATAGCTACACACTATAAAATGTCATGATGTGCCCATCAATCTCTGCTGTAAGGCTTATTAATTACCCGAAATATTTTAACACCCATCTCCATTGATTTTGTAAAGGCTTCCTATTCTAAATTTCAAACAGGTGAAGCTTACTGTAAATATGGTTAACCCATTCCTTCATAGGCTATATTTAGATCCAACCTCTTTGAATGAATCTACCAAAAAGGAGCATTAACTAGAGAAAAGGAAAATTTTAGAATTTCATAGCTCTGAAACCATTGTGATAAATAGAGCATTTGCTCCTGAGGAGCAAATGCTCTATTTATCACAATGGTTTCAAAAAGTGACTTTTACAGAGGCGTAGAAAGGTGTGTTTATGGAGGAATGGGTTAAGCACCATTTTGGTAGCTTTACATGAAACAACAAATAGTGTTGACTGCTCCTGAAGTTTAGATCTGTGCACTATTTCACTAAGTTTGTCTGTCCAAATATTTAGAGCAATATTACGGTATACTCATCATATACAGTTTTGGGGCATTTAGATTAACCTTTGTTCAACCTTCTTTCATTTCGATAAGATATACTAATACCCTTGTTCATCCCTACATCCATCTGTCATTTAGATATACACTTGTTCAGCCCTTCATCTGCTTGTCATTTAGATATATATACACTTGTTCAGCCCTTCATCTGTCTGTCATTTAGATATACACTTGTTCATCCCTTCATCTGTAGGTAATTTAGATATACCCTTGTACATCCTTTCATTCATCTGTCATTTAAATATACACTTGTTCAGCTCTTCAGCTGTCTGTCATTTAGATATACACTTATTCATCCCTTTATCCATCTTTCCCGCGGGGGGGGGGGGCATATTGTTTTTGCCTTGTCTGTGTGTGTTTGTCACCAACTTTAACATTGGTCATAACTTTTGAGCCAGTACAGGATAGAGACTTGATATTTGGCATGCATATGTATCTCATAAAGACCCAGATTAACCCATTCCCTCATATTGACGACTTTTGACAACTCCTAACACACTCACTTTGTGAAACAATGATTTCAAACTACAAAATTCTAAAAAAAATCCTTTTCTCTAGTTAATGCTCCTTGTTGGTTACAGATTTATTCAAAGTGGTTGGATCTAAAAATAACCCTATGGAGTCCTAGATTTATACCTTTTGGTGGTCCATCGCAATAGAGAGGTGTAACTGTATGTACTATTCATTTGATTGGTGTAATTGTTACCCATGTGTCTGCAATAGAATTGCTCATTATACATTAGGTAGACCACCATGCTAGAAACTACATGTGGTTTAACCCTTTACTTTAAACGCTGAATATTCAAAGTGGAATGGTCCATCAATGTTTAAGGAGTGAGTCCATTTCGTATGAAAGGGTAAAATGATTTTGAATGCAAACTGTAAGATCCTCTGATCTGGGTCTACTGTTTGTGAAAGCAAGTATACTCTGTTTCTGCATTTAAAAGATAACTTTTTTCAGACACGTTTTGTAATTTCAAAGGATATCTGTTGAAACCTGATCACCTAGTTTAAGATTTTGTGGGTTTTTTGGGCAACAGCGAAAAAAACTTTGTTTTAGAAATTTCTTCTGTAAAAATTACAAAGCTTAACCCTTTACTCCATGACTACTCATTAATGAAAAAATGACATCGATACAATTACATTGATATAATTTAAATTGGCATATTAACCTAGTATTATGAATTTCTTACCAAAGCAGAATCTATTCCATATTACTCCATAAGCAAACAGAGCAGACCCTGGTCAGACAGCTCCTATAGGAACCATCTGATCTGGGTCTACTTTGTTTGCAAAGGCATAGAAAGGTGATTTTTGGAGTAAAGGGTGAAGATAGTCCATTGAGACAGTGTTGCTCCAAATCTTATATTAACTGTCTGAATTTGAAAATACAATGTAATTGAAAAACCATTTGTCCTTCAGTATAGGAAAAATTAACTGTTTGGAGCATTTTGTCATTCACAAAAAGTTTCGTTCGAATCAATTCTTTTGAAAATTACAGTCCAGGCAGAGCAACAGATAATGGTGCGTACTCAAATACTAAAATCGTCATTTCTCCACGAAACCCTATGTTGTGACCACTCTTTAGAATCGTCTCTTCGAGACGATTCTAAAGAGTGGTCACAACATGCGGTTTCGTGGAGAAATGAAGAAGTTAGACTTGAAAATATTTTAATTTTACACATCTTATCTGGAGCTCTGGTCCAGGTAACAAACAACTTGGATTCTGACAAAACATCAGATCACTGGGCAATATCACAGTTGCATTGGAGCTGTTTTGGAAAGGCCTACAAAATTACCCCTTTACCTGTTAGAGATGCCTTTTGACACTTTTGCAAACAGTAAACCTAGAACAGACAGCTGTGGTAAGAGCCATATGATCAGGGTCTGCTGTGTTTGCTTATCCCTTTCCCTCATATAAACGTGGTTTCACACGTTTGCAAACAGAGTAGACCCAGATCAGACGGCTCCTATAGGAGCCGTCTGATCAGGGTCTGCCCTGTTTGCTAATGGAATTAGATGGACCTGTTTCTATACTCCATAAAATGGCTACAATGTTACACCTTCCGTATTTCAATTATAACTATTTTGTCCATGAATATTCATTAGGTATTGAAATTTGTAAGAAACATAGAACGGAAAGGGTTATGAAATAATATTTGATCTGGTTTTACAGTTTCTACAATGGTCAAAAGTATTATTGTTTGCAGTCAGCCAATAGATATTCATGGTGTCATTATTTCTGACACGAATATTCATGAAGGAAAGGGTTAACCCTTTTTCTTATGTAAGTTCATTTTGAAGCATCTGTAAACTGAGTAGACCCAGATCAGACGGCTCCTGTAGGAGCCATCTGATCAGGGTCTGCTCTGTTTGCTTATGGTGTAATATAGATCTGATTCTTAGTAACAGCCTCTGCCTGAGCCAAAAATGTGTTCATATGCCATTATAAAAGATAATCTTATTAATATTCATGACATCATTATTTCTTACATGAATATTCATCAGGGAAAGGGTTAACCCTACTTCAATACCTACTGAATGTTCTTGGACAAAAAAGTTAGTATGAAATATGGAAGGTTGAACATTGTAGCCATTTAGAAAGTAAAGAAACAGATCTTTCAAATTCCATTAGCAAACAGAGCAGACCCTGATCATACGGCTCCTACAGGAGCCATCTGATCTGGGTCTACAGTGTTTGTAAATGTGTGAAAAAACATTTATATGAGGGAAAGGGTTAGAGGCAAAAAATAAAAGTAGTAGGTCAAGAACAATCAAAAACAATTAGACATAACCAGATCCCTGCAGGCTTATTACTCTGTGTCCTTTGTCTTGCTGCCATGGACTGGTTCCTGGCCAACCTTAAGCCTGCTGAGACTATAGTTGCCTTGAGGAATCATCTTCCAAAACTTAACCCTTTCCCCGTTGAATATTCATAAAAGAAATAAAATGACATCTTGAATATTAATTAGCTCAAGTTTTATAGTAGTGCATGTACTCAGGAATTTTTGGTTATTGTAGAAACTGTAGTCAGATCTACTACAATTTCGTAAGTAAACCGAGCAGACCCTGATCAGACTGCTCATATAGGAGTCATCGGATCTGGGTCTACTCCTTTGCAAATGCGTGAAAAGGTGTTTTAGTGTATATTAGGGAAAGGGTTTAGTTAACCCTTTCCCTGTTCTGTATATCGGCCAAATTTCAATACCTACTGAATATTCATTAGCAAAATAGTTATGATGAAATTTGGAAGGTGGAACATTTTAGACATTTTAGAAAGCAAGGAAACAGATCTTTCAAATTCTTTTAGCAAACAGTGTAGACTCTGATCAGACGGCTCCTCTAGGAGCCATCTGATCTGGGTCTACCCTGTTTGCAAATGCGTGAAAACACGTTTATATGAGGGAAAGGGTTAATTGCAGCAAATGAATAGTCTGTGATCATAATTATGTCACTGAAAATTTGAGTAATCATTGGGCAGGATCTTCACTGTTTGCAATTCATGTCAGACTTTATAAAGATTAATAATCCCATTTTATAGTGGCTCATGAACACAGTAAATTTTGTCTGTGGCATAATTTATATCATTCCATAAACAAACAGAGCAGACCCAGATCAGATGGCTCCTATAGGAGCAAATGGGTAAAAAAAGGGTGTATATATTCAGTTAAAGGTTGTGGTTTTGTCATTTTCAGCAAGCAAGGAAAAGGTTACAATGCCAGTCCGTGCCTGGCACAAACAACTTCCTGTTCCACATAAATGTTTTGGGCGCCAAATTTAATTATGCCGTCTGCTGAAGGTTATAATTTTCCGTTTTAAACAAGCAAGGAAACAACAAAATGGGTATTTCACAAATTACGTGCTGAAAGCATTTCCACATAATACCGCTGTATGTTATTTTAACCCTTACCATGCTCAATTTTCAAATGGACTACAGTAAAACGCCTCTAAATCGGAATTCTAGTTGAGAAGACTTTTTGACAGTTTTCTGCATGACTTCACCCTGCATTAAACTGCCACCAGCGTCTCCAAGATCAATATTTATACTAAATTTAATGTCCGGGTTAAAGGGGTTTTACTGTATTACAGTGAATATTTAGGGATTTTTTTTAAAGAAAACTAACAAGACAAACAGTTCAGACCCTGATGAGAGGGCTCCTCTGATAGTCCTCTCATCGGAGTTTACACTGTTTGCAAAGGACATTAGTGTGTAGTTTCCCCGCTTTGTAAGGGCTAACATTTGTGCTGTATGTTTGACATTTGTAAACAAGCAGATCCAAATCTGTCAGCGACATCTCCGTCCCCTTTCTTGTAGGAGTTGTCTGGTAAGCGTCTTCTCTAGATCTGTTTGTTTCTGCTGTGCCCAAAATTCCCAGTATTCATATGCAGTTATAAAAAATTAACCCTTTCCCTGTTCTATATTTATTCCAAATTCCAATACCTACTGAATATTCACGGACAAAATAGTTAAAATGAAGTATGGAAAGTAGGAAATTACAGCCATTTCAGAAACTAAAGGAACAGACCTATCAAATTCAATTGGCAAACGGAGCAGACCCTACTGGGTCTACTCTGTTTGCAAATGCATGAAAATACGTTTATATGAAGGAAAGGGTTAAGATAATTAATGTATGTCATTACTTCATGCATAGACCATGCATGGGGAAATGGTTAAAGTTATCTAAATGGTGCTGGTATTCAGGATGACAAACCAGTTAACTATTTACTCCTTGTATATGCATTTTAACCCATTCCTCCATAAATACACCTTTCTACGCCTCTGTAATAACCACTTCTTGAAACCATTGTGATAAATACGGTAGAGCATTTGCTCCTAACCATTGTGATAAATAGAGCAGTTGCTCCTATAGGAGCAACTGCTCTATTTATCACAATGGTTTCAAAAAGTGACTTTTATCCAGTCACCAGGCTTCTCTAGTGACATAATAAAAGGGGTGCAAATAAACTTAGGTTTATTTGGTTACTTCCGGTAGTGGAAGGTTTATTAGGTTAGTAGATAAGCGTAATGATTCTATAACCATGGAACTATTTTAGTTTTCTGTAAATATTCATATAAACATATTGATGGAATAGATCTAACAGATCTATTTGGTCACCAGAAGAATTATTCAAATGGGAAAAATAAAAATAATTGGCTACAGCTGGATTCGAACCCGCGCCTGATCCTACAAAAACTAATTTTAATTTCTCTAGAGACGTCGCCCTTACCGATTACGCCACTGAGGCCACATACAAAATGACGTTGATTTATCACTTTTATTAATTTAATCCACCGCTGGCAAACCCGTTTTTGATAAAATCAAACCTGGAAGCAAAGATTGACAGATAAATAGTAAATGTTTTCTTTTCACTCTCATGATTATTTGATTGATAAACTCTTACAGGGGCGGTGATAGTCATAAACCTAAATATAGCCTGTTCAGTTCCATCGATTTCTGAGTGACGTTAGGTAGAATCTAAAAATAGAAACCGAGACTACGTAACTCGAATTTGACCAAAGAATATAGATCATGTCTGTTTGAAATAACTTATCGACCCTCGATTCAAATCATCTTATTTTTCAAATTCAACCACGTTTCCCTTCTAGTAATACAAGTATCGAAACTATATTCCTCTGCGGTAGCTCATTAGATCTATTTACGTCTAAATGGAAGTGAAAAGGGAGGGATCCGTTGATCGAAAAACTGCATTTTCAATGTAAATTATTTCAAGAGTGTTATGAGTCTATAAAAAAGACATTTAACTATATTGACTGGATAAATCGAATAATAGGTTAGTGCCGTAGATGGGACGCCTTTATCCGACTCGGAGAGAAAACAGTTGAGGCTCGGCAAGCCTCGCCTCAACGTTTTCTCCCCTCGTCGGATAAAGCGTCCCATCTACGGCACTAACCTATTATTCTCTATTTACAAAGGCGTAGAAAGGCATATTTATGGAGGAAAGGGTTAAATATATGAGTCTTAAAAAGCATGCAGTTGCTTAATGCAGGGCAAAAGTAATGCTCCTATAGGAGTTCTCTGCATTACTTTTGACCTGCATTAACCCTTTCCCTGTTCTATGTTTATTCCAAATTTAAATACCTATTGAATATTCATGGGCTAAATAGTTAAACTGAAATATGGATGATGAAACATTATATCCATTTTAGAAAGTAAAGAAACAGATCTTTCAAATCCCACTAGCAAACAGAGCAGACCCTATAGGAGCCGTCTGATCTGGGTCTACTCTGTTTGCAAATGCATGAAAACAAGTTCATATGAAGGAAAGGGTTAAGCTACCACCTGCCTTACAGACCCATAATTAAACCTCTTTGGAGGCCACTTAAGACAGGTTCTGTTATATGGCAATAATGATCATTCTAAACAAAGTCTCGTCAAAATTCAAAATGTATAACAAGGTAATCTTGTTTGTGAAAAGAAATGAGATGCAAATTCTTGCTTGATAATTGAAGTTGACAGCCATTTCTTGGCATACCAGGGGGTAGTCTTGCTGCATTTTCAAAGTGCATATAGTTCACTAGTTTGCACTTTTCCCTCTAAGCTATTTGCATTATGCATTCAGGGTAAATAAAATGTCTTTTTTTTGTCAAGGGGAAAAAAAAAAGAGAGTATAATTTTGTCAAATGTTTCAGATCATGACTTGATAACAAAGCATTTTGGGTTTAAATGTTTTCTTGATTACGATTTTGCTGATAAAGCGTCTGGACCCTCAAAGCATGGGAAACACCATCCAAAACTCATTGAGAAACTTTTTTTGTCTGTAATGTTTTTAAGTCCGAAAAGACTTTCCATGATGTTACATAATTTTTAAACCCTTTGAATGTGTGAAACAAGTGTACTTGTACTGGCAATGGCTAACAGGGTAGACCAAGACCAGAGGGCTCATTAGTGGCAATATCTGGATCCATGCTTATAAAGCTTTTAGTTGAGTCTGAGTTTCGTTCTCAAGCTTTTGATTGGTCAGATTTGAGTTCTCAAGCTTTTGATTGGTCAGATTTGAGCCAGAGGCTCAAATCTGACCAATCAAAAGCTTGAGAACGTTCTCAGACTCAACTAAAATTTTTATAAGCATGGACCCTGATCAGGGTCTGCAGTGTTTGTCATTCAAAATTGTCTAGCAAATTGAAGCCTGTCATACTGGACTAGTACTCTAAAGTTAAACACTGATGGGCCCATTCGGCTTTGAAAATCCAGTATTTAACCCATTCCCTTACAGGCTATTTTTAGATCCATCGACTTTGAATAAATCTACCAAAAAGGAGCATTAACTAGAGAAAAGGATTTTTTTTAGAATTTTGTAGTTTGAAACCATTGTGATAAATAGAGCATTTGCTCCTATAGGAGCTAATGCTCTATTTTTCACAATGGTTTCACAAAGTGACTTTTAAAGTCATCAAAAGTCATCAATATGAGGGAATGGGTTTATACACATAGAAAGTATATTTGATATGTACATTCATTTTTCATCTTTCTACATTTTGTTTTTGTTATTATAGACATCTTTTTTTTGTGGAGGGAGTTGAACTGGAAAGGGAGAGGGGGCTCTAAGAAAGACTTAAATATATTATTCATACAGTGCATAATTCCAATGTAAAAAATCAGCTAATTAACCATTTCCTCCATAGGCTATTTTTAGACCCAACCTCTTTGAATGAATCTACCAAAAAGGAGCGTTTACTAGAGAAAAGGAAAATGTTAGAATTGTGCAGTATAGAAACCATTGTGATAAATAGAGCATTAAAGTTTCAAAAAGTGACGTCACTATTACAGAGGCGTAGAAAGGCGGACCTGTGGAGGAAAGGGTTAATCATAGTCATTATTTATATTGGAGTAATTGTACAGTCGGCTGAGCATTCAGGCTGAGCGGTCATTCGGACTGAAAGTAGACTATAACTAGGTACTTTACTTTATTATTTATCATATAAATTTTCATCGTGCAAAATGTTAACAAGTGCCATATGTTCAATGTATAATAATAGAGCTAGCCCCGTAAGATATCTGATACCTATATCGTTCTCACCAAAGGCTTTATGTAGTTTACACGTGCTTCAAGAGCAGTTAAGATAACGATCAGTTAATGAGATTGTATTAATTTATACTCCAGAGGGATTTAAGGCAAAATTCCACTCTACTTTGCCACTTCTAGCCGACAGATGCTTGTAATATGGTATGCACTAGTGTTAATAAACCCTTTGTCTCAAAAAGACACCTTTTCACGCCTTTGCAAACAGAGTAGACCCAGATCAGACGGCTCCTGTAGGAGCCGTCTGATCAGGGTCTGCTCTGTTTGCTTATGGAATAATATAGATCTGATTCTACAGTTTCTTCCATGGCAAAAGAATTCCTGCGTTCATTTGCCATTATAAATACATGTACATTGTATTAATATAATTCACATTAATATTCATGATGTCATTATTTCTTACATAAATATTCATGGAGTAGAGTGTTAACTGCATCTGCCACATAGCAATGTCATTGTATGATACAGTATTATACAATTAGTAGTTGTAATCTATTCAACACTGAACGTTTTGTCTGCAATAATTAATGTGTTCAATTCTTAATCTTAAAGTACATTTTTTCTTCCATTTGTTTTCAAACTCTTCATCATTGTGTCAGATAGTGTGGATCTAGATCTGATGTAAAGTGATAACCTTTGCAAACAGTCTAGATTCAGATGAGGTGCTGGGTCTATATGATTTGGATCCAAATAGATTGAAAGGGTGTCATATGAAGGAATGGAATAAGCAAACAGAGCAAACCCTAAACAGACTGCTCTACCATGAGTCATCTGATCTGGGTCTACTATGTTCCCTTTCTTGAGGATTTTGAATGACACAGCATTTAGACCATTACTAGAGAGCTCCTGCCGGAGTGCTCCGATCTTGGCCTGCATTGTTTGTAAAGTAAATGCCAGTTGACTAGGAAAGTATATTCTTCCAACGGACTTTCTAGTTACTTATCTCTTCTTCATGCTGCATATTCAATGGTCCGACAGTGTTAAAAGTATGAAAGACAGTCTTTAAGACCTTAATTTGCTGGAGGATTTTAAGTGACAAACAGTGCAGACCCAGATCAGAAGACTCCTTTTGGAGTCTTCTGATCTGGATCTACACTGTTTGTGTTAAATGCCAGTTCACTCTTTTCCTGCATTCCAAAGGTTTAGTGCTGCTATTCTTTTAAAGCCTGTAGGTGTCTAATGATGCACTATAATAATAAATACAAGTATGATTCTTAAGTCTGTAACCACATTGCTTAGGTTGACAGCACCAAAATATAATGCAGAATTTGCATGAATCTCTGTCAAGTATGCATCTGTATTATCACATGGAAAACAATAGACAATAGAAAGTACAGGTATTAGTAGTATTATATGAAACATACCTGACTCATAACAAGTACCAAAGTGGTGGTTCTACCCGAATGTTCTGTGCACAGAACAATGCAGAATGTTCTGTGCACAGAACAATGCAATTTATTCCGTGCACTGAAACACCTCTTGGGTTTTCCTCCATCTGTAATTAGCTGGACGTCGCAATTTGACTGAAATACTGTTAAGGCGACGTAAAATCCGGTACAAACAAACTAACAAACCAAAGTATGCATCCATTGATGCGATTTTGTTCAAGCTTTCTCTTAACCCATTCCTCCATAGGCTATTTTTAGACCCAACCTCTTTGAATGAATCTACCCAAAAGGAGCATTTACAAGAGAAAAGGAAAATTTTAGAATTTTGTAGTTTGAAACCATTGTGATAAATAGAGCATTTGCTCCTATAGGAGCAAATGCTCTATTTATCACAATGGTTTCAAGATGTGGTTATTACAGAGGCGTAGAAAGGCGTATTTATGGGGGGAAAGGGTTAAGGGCTGTTCTACATACCCCTACTTAGTACTGTTCTGCAAACCACGATTCAGCACTTTTTGCACATACCTCTATTTAGTACTTTTCTGCATACCACACTTTAAAACTGTTCTGCATACCTCTATGTAAGTCTGTTAAATTGAGCTGTTCTGCAAACCTCAATTTTGTACTGGTCTGCATACCTCAAGTTAAAGCTGTTCTGCATACCTCTATTTAGTACTGTTCTGCAAACCTCTATTTAATACTGTTCTGCAAACCTCGATTTAATACTTTTCTTCATACCTCAATTCAGTACTGTTCTGCATACCTCAATTTAGTACTAACAGTTCTGGATACCTCAAATAAGCATTGTTCTGCATACCTCAATTTAGTACTAACAGTTCTGGATACCTCAAATAAGCACTGTTCTGCATACCTCAGTTTGGTACTATCTACCTACCTCATTTCAGTACTGTTTTACCTACCTCGATATAGTACTTTTCAACCAACCTAAACCTTTCTGCCTGCATCAGTTTAACTCTTTCCCTGTTCTATAATTCTTCCAAATTTTAATACCTACTGAATATTCATGGACAAAATAGTTATAATGAAATATGGAAGGTGGAACACTGCAGCCATTTTAGAAAGTAAAGAAACAGGTCTATCAAATTCCACTGGCAAACAGAGCAGACCCTGATCAGATGGCTCCTCTAGGAGCCATCTGATCTGGGTCTACTCTGTTTACAAATGCGTGAAAAGGCGTTTATATGAGGGACAGGGTTAATAATGTTTGATAAGATAAGTTTGGTATGAATGGAGATATGCCAATTAGTTGCGCTAAAAGTACACAACTGTCATCTTATTTTCTCAGCCATAGATAAAAAGTAATTACATCAAATGTTCAGCAATTTAATGAAGATTTACAGCTCAAAATGATTTTACCAAACCTTTGGAGTATTATTTATCAGGTTTTTAATTTGACATCAAAATAGATTTAACCCTTTTGACTCCCTAGATGAACCTTTTTACGCCTTTGCAAACAGAGTAGACCCAGATCAGACTGCTGCTGTTTGCTTATGACATAATATTCTACAGTTTTTGTCTTGATTTCCTTGTTTTTAGTGCCATTACAAAACTTCAGCTTAGTTAAGGATGTCTGTCTTCATTTCTTACATGAATATTCAACAGGGAAATTGTGAATTTAGGATAATTGATTGACTGGTACTGCAGATAGTTCTACATGTAGCCTGTCATTTGACAGACATGCTATTGTTATATGGTGATAGATGATCATGAAGGCCGTTGCCATCCTCTCAGGTGTCACCATGTGACTGACACAGTGAACCAATTATGCTTTTACTTCATGAATATTAATGTAAGAAATAAGCTCATTGTAAATACAGTAAAACCCCCTCTAATGCGACCACCAAAAAGGGGGCATAATTCACAGTGGCAAATTAAAGGCAGGTGGTAGCTTAATGCAGGACGAAAGTTATGCAGAAAGCTCTTTTTGCATAACTTTCGTCCTGCATTAAGCAACCACCTACTTATGAAGACAGCCATGTTTGTTCATTAAGTGGTCACATTAGAGGGGTTTTACTGTACATGTAGTAAGTAGATGCATGTTTATAATTTCATATTTACACAGGAAGTTTTGGCTGGTGGAAACTATATTATTTCACAAGCGAAAAGAGCAGACCCTGATCAGACAGGTCCTACAGGAGCCATCTGATCTGGGTTTAGTCTGTTTGCAGAGGTGTTACATGTAAAGGGTTAACAGAATTGTGGTTATAAATAAGTATACTTGCAGGAATCCAGAAGCATCTGAACTTAACCCTTCGCTTGCTGAATTTTAAAACACATTTCTCCTTCTTTACCCATGCCATGTTGTATAATTACATATATCTTCACTGTGTACAAGTATTTTGCTGTGCAATCACTGCTGTCGAGTGCACTGGTTGCACAATCAACTTGTAAATAGTGCAGATCCTGATGAGACAGCTCCTGCAGGAGCTGTCTCATCTGGGTCTTCACTATTTACAGGTAGGTATATTGACGTGAATAGCAAGCGAAGGGTTAAGATAATATATTAATATCAGCATGTCAGGACAAAGCAAATAACTGCTGGGTTATATACGATTCTGTACATATTATTGAAGTTTAGCTATTATTTTGTGTTTCAAAGGTGTTCCAAACTTTAGTTTCACAGTTACAATGATTTCTTGTCTTTCAGGCTGGACCCAACAATGCCCCCCAGTATTATCCGGCCTATGGCAGCCACTACTCTGCACATCCCCAATACCCGTCCCCGCACCATCACACCCATCACAGCAGCGCCCCTAATCCTGGGGGACCCCGAGGGACCCAGCACATGACACGCCAACATGGAACCCCACCGCCAACGGCCAACAACCACGGCCAAGTTCATTCACAAGGTAATGAACGAGCTGTAACCACGATCCTTATTACGCGAAGTATTCAGACAGACAAATAAGCAAACAGTGTATACCCAAATGATCAGGGTCTGCACTATTTGCTACTACAGTAAAACCTCTCTTTAACGACCACTAAATTACAGTAGAATCTCTCTATAATGACCACTAAATTACATCAAATAGTTTGTGTTAAAGGCTGGTGGCTGCTTCAAGCAAGGTGAAAGTAAAACAGAACGCTCCTATAGGAGCGTTCTGTTTTACTTTCACCTTGCTTTAAGCAGCCACCTGCCCTAAATACAAACTAATTAACACAATTTAGTGGCTGTTATAGAGAGGTTTTACTGTATGTCAGTCTTGCTTGAAATTATTAGAATAGTGCCAAATTGACATTTTCAGTTTAACAAACTGATGGAGAGTGGAGATTGAGTGTCTGAACTCTTAACTCTTTACTCCATGAATTTTCATGTAGGCAATAACAACATCATGAATATTAATTAGATTCATTTCTACAATGGCGTATGAACGCAGGAAATTTTGGCTATGGCAGAAACTGTAGAGCCATATCTATATTATTTCTTAAGCAAACAGAACAGACCCTGATCAGACGGCTCCTATAGGAGCCGTCTGATCTGGGTCTACTCTGTTTGCAAAGGCATAGAAAGGTGTATTTATGGAGTAAAGGGTAAGGTAAGTAGGGTAGTCCCAATCGCACAAATCCTACCTGCTAAACCTTGTATTGTCTAGTACAAGATCAAGATCAAGAATCTGTGTCTATATCTAACCCATTCTCTCATATGTACATACCTTTTCATGCAAACAGACTAGACCAAGATCAGATGGCTCCTGTAGGGATTGCTCTGTTTGCTTATGAAATTATAATAGATCTGATTCTACAGTTTCTACCAATACCAAACAATCCTGTGTACATACAGTAAAACCTCTCTATAACGACCACTTAATTACATCAAGTATTTTGTATTAAAGGCAGGTGGCTGCTTAAAGCAAGGTGAAAGTAAAACAGAACGCTCCTTTCACCTTGCTTTAGGCAGCCACCTGCCCTATACACCAACTAATTAACATAATTTAGTGGCCATTATAGAGAGGTTTTACTGTATGCCATTATAAAAAAATCAGCTGATAAATATGAATGGGATCATTATTTCTTACAAGAATATTCATCAGGGTAAAGATTTGAGATTTTCTTTGGGAGGATATCGAACAGTACGAAAGTGTGTAGAAGATTTTGAATGACAAACAGGTGGAAATACTAGGAACCCTCCGATCTAGGTCTACGCTGTTTGTAAATGACATCCAACTTGTTTCTTGTGTTCAAAGAGTTCATTTTCACCCTTTGATTTTGGAGAAACTTCAGTGGAACAACACATTATAAGACAGATAAATTAATATGAAGAGCAAAATTTTTAATTTATCAAAAAGCAAACATTTGATATAGTGCTTCCTTTCAGATATTCTTTAAATTGTCCCGTATTCCTTTACATGATATGAGCCATTTGGTCTAGGTTTACACTATTTACAAATGACAGCTAACTCGTTTCTTGCATTCAAATGATTAATTTCTAAGTCTTTAACCATTTACTCCATAAATACGCCTTTCTACGCCTCTGTAATAACCACTTCTTGAAACCATTGTGATAAATAGAGCATTTGCTCCTATAGGAGCAAATCGAGGGCTTGGTGGAAAACTATTCTAACTCCTTCACTTTAGTGAAGGAGTTAGAATAGTTTTGCACCAAGCCCTCGAAATGCTCTATTTATCACAATGGTTTCAAACTACAAAATTCCAGAATTTTGCTTTTCTCTAGTAAATGCTCCTTTTGGGTAGATTCATTCAAAGAGGTTGGGTCTAAATAGCCTATGGAGGAAAGGGTTAACCCTTTTCTCCACAAATACGCTGCAAACAGAGCAGACAAAGATCCTATAGGAGCCGTCTGATCAGGGTCTTCCCTGTTTACTCATGGTATATTATAGATCTGTTTCCACACTTTTTACCTTAGTTGAATATTCTTGCGATCATACAAATACAACTAATTAATATGCATGTTATCATTATTTCATGAATATTCATGGAATAAAGGGTTAAGCACTATCATTTGGGGTGGCATAGTATGAGGGAGTGGCATAGTGTTTCCCCTGTTGGCTTTTGTATTACCTGCCGAGAGGCAGTGTGTCATTTAGGGATCACTTTTCCGTCGTCTGTCAGTCCGTCTGTCACACTTTCTTTTTTTGGCTGTCATTTCTAAACTAATCATTATAGAGCTTTCAAATGTCACATGTGTCTTCCTCTCATTGAGGACCATTGATGTAAATAAGGGCCACCACTCTGCATGCAATACTTTTTTAGTTATTCCCCTTTGTTCACAATTTCTTTTTTTGGCTGTAATTTCTAAACTAATCATTATAGAGATTTCAAATTTCACATGTGTCTTCCTCTCATTGAGGAGCACTGATGTAACTAAGGTCCATCACTCTGCATGCAATATACTTTTTGAGTTATTCCACTTTGTTCTGATTTCACTCCAGCATATTAACAGTTTTTGTGTCAGCTGCGAGCAGGTGACACATGTGTTCCTCCGAACACTCTTGTTCCTTGCAGGTGTCTGCATTAAAAAATAGATATCCCAAGACAATTAAGGTCTATTGTTTTCTGTTTGTGTTTTTGTGGTTATTTATTAACCCTCTAAATGCTGATTATTCAAAGTGGAACGGCCCATCCTGTATGATTATAGAGTCAATTCAGTATGCTTATGGATTTTGAATGGCAAATAGTGCAGACCCAGATCGGAGGGCTCTTCTGTGTGCAGATGACAACTAACTTGTTATTCACATCCAAAGGTTTGATAGATAAAAGCCATACTTGTAAGCATCTTTCTGTTTGAACATCTGTTTGTCAGTTACAGCTGCCAGTAAGATAATTAGGCATTAGAGTCTTTTAAAAAACAGGTGACAGCTTAATGCTATACAAAAGCTACCTGTTGGAAATTTCTGCATACCTTTCATCCATCATTAAGATAGCTAGCTACCACTTGTCTTCCAACTGAATTCAATGGTTTATTATGCAATCAGGTCTACAACTCATACACATACATCTGATATCATGTACATAATGTAAGTTGACGACCTGCAAGACAAATCCTTGAAAAGCACCGTAATTGAATTCTTTTTGTTCTGTCTGTACGGTGATTGGTTGGTTGGTTTGACCCCCAACATTAATGTTGGCGATAACTTTGTTTCCACTGCACAGTAACATACTTCAAACTTGGGATGCATGTTCAACTTATAGAGGAGAACATTTTTAGGGGTGACTTATGAAGGTCAAGGTCATACGTCAGGGCAAAGGTCATGGGGGGGGGGGGGGGGGGTAGTGTTTCAAAAGCACATCTTGTTTTGTATTGCAATAAAATAAAGGTCAAGTTTGAAATGAGATTTTGTAATTATCTTAATTATTTACCAGACTAGGTAAGGCAAACAGACCAGACCTAGATTAAACAGCTCCTCAAGTAACAGTTTGATCAGGGTCTACATTTCTTGCTACACAATATTAAAATTGCCCAATTAGTGCAAAGACGGCTGATTTAGCTTATCCCTTTCACTGCCGCAGATGCATAAATGCACCATGACAAATAGTGGCGATGCTGATCAGGGACTTCCCTATTTGTCTCAATCTCTGTTTCTATATATGTGCTTTATTCCTTTGAAATTTGCATTTATTTATCTCATTTCCTTATTTTACTGAATGATGTAACAATATTTGGATTGCAGACGACAATTAGAAATTTGGCACCAAAAGGGTTAACAAGGGGCAGAGGGAGGATTGTGTGTCTTTACAAGCCTTTTAACACCTTTGCAAACAGAGTGTAGGATCTGTCTGATCAGGGTCTGCTCTGTTTGCTTATGAAATTACTTAGATCTGATTCTTGTGTTCATATATCATTGTCAAAATCCAGCGAATTAATATTCATGATATCATTATTTCTTACATGAATATTCACGAAGTAAAGGGCTATAGCCAAAATCATACTTTTAGCATGAACATCACTCTCTATATGTCATTCATATCTGATGTTCAAAATATAGGTAAAAACTCTGCTGATTCAGCATAAAAAAACTGTCGATTCAGCATAATAGTCGTTCAGTGTGCTAACTGTACCATTGGTCATATATCATTCATGGCAGAAACTATAGAATTCCATATGTAAACAGAGCCGACCTTGATCCCAGTAGCAGCTGTCTGATCTGGGTCTACTCTGCAAAAGTGTGATAAAGCGTCAGGGAAAGTGTTACCTTTACCATTGGTCATATCGAGGGCTTGGTGCAAAACAAAGTGAAGGAGTTACAATTGTTTTGCACCAAGCCCTCGATATATCAATCATGTTTGTATAATTTGATAAATTTACGTCCTGTAACAGAATAGCCCTGTGGACATATTGGATTACTCTCAGTTATGTTCTATAGAGCAGAGACGCATGTTGACTGAGAACTGCCGCCTGAAGGCCAACAAGCTTTCTCAGACATAATTCTCAAGAATTTTCACTGAAGTCCCACATAATGCAAAATGAACAGTCTGTCTTCATACTACAGAACAATTTGTGTGTGACTTTACAGTTCCACACAGTACAGATTAAGGGAGTATTTTAGATACTCTTTTCATATATGCAATTAACCCTTTACTCCATGAATATTCATGTGAGAAATGAATTATTACTAATTTTTACATGGTAACATGGAAATAGGAATTTCTGGCCAGAATAATTTTTACAAGGCAACATGGACACAGAAATTTCTGGCCATGGCAGAAGCTATACAATCGTATCTATATTATTTTATAAGCAAACAGAGCAGACCCTGATCAGACGGCTCCTACAGGAGCCGTCTGATCTGGGTCTACTCTGTTTGCAAAGGCATAGAAAGGCATATTTATGGAGTAAAGAGTTCAATAGATTTCATTCTATAGTATCTACCATGGTTGAAAAATCCTGTATTCAGCTAATAAATATTCATAATGTTATTATTTCTTACATGCATATTCATCAGGTATAAGGTTATTAACCCATTCCCTCATATTGACACCTTTTGACACTTAATTCATCACAATGTTTTCAAACTACAAAATTCTAAAATTTTCTTTTTCTCTAGTAAATGCTCCTTAAGGGTAGCTAAAATGTTTATAACATATAAAAATATATCTACCGGTAATCAATATTGACCCTTTCATTGATGGGAACGCATTTTCACATATTTGCAAACATGGTAGACCTAGATCAAATGGCTGTTATAGGAGCCATCTGATGAGAGTCTGCCCAGTTTGCTTTTTACACGATATAGATCAAATTCTACAGTTTTTGTCAAAGCAGAATATTTGCTTGAAATGTTTACTTGATAAAAATTCAGCTAATAAATATGCATGACGTCATAATTTCTTACATGGATATTGAACATGTAAAGGATTAACCCATTCCCTCATATTGACGCCTCTGTAAAATCACCGTTTGAAACCATTGTGATAGATAGGCATTTGCTCCTATAGGAGCAAATGCTCTATCTATCACAATGGTTTCAAAGTACAAAATTCTAAAAAAAATTCCTTTTCTCTAGTTAATGCTCCTTTTCGGTAGATTTATTCAAAGAGGTTGGGTCTAAAAATAGACTATGAGGGAATGGGTTAATGGGTCATTACTGTTTACATGAATATTGAACATGGAAAGAGTTCAATAATAAGACTGACCTGATAGCAAATAGTGTACATGTACATGCTGAGCCAGCACTATTTGCCTGTGGTTGTGTGTCAGAATACTTTGGTCAATTAAAGTAACCCCATATCTGATTAGGATCTAGTCTGTCTTGATTTGTTTAAAAAAAACACAACATTTTGAGACAGGTATTAACATTTTATAGACCATTATAGTCTGTGCAGGCGTCAGTTTCAGTAGAGTGACATGATATCTTACCTGTATAGATCACTAACGATTGTCCCCAAGCCTTTAAGCTGTTAATCAGAAAACGTGTTTGATTTTGAATGTAGTTTGAATGAAGATGTACTCTGAAAAAGTCAATTTTTACATTAGTTTTACCAGTCAATATTTCTGTGAATGTTTTCTCTATGCATTTTATGAAGAGAGAAATGGTTGAATTAGGAAGTGAAATGAGCGGAACTTGAACAGCTGAGTTTATGTTAAGTGCTAGTAAGGCTACTGTCTACACCTGTACACGTCAACACGTGGCCTTCACCTTTGTATTGACATACACAGCCGTATGGTTAGTGTATTCGATGTATCAGTTCTGACTGAATAAGGTCTGTTTTCTACCATATTTGTCATGGATTCAGGTAAGCAGAGTATGCCATTAAATGCCTTTTGATTTGAAGTGTCTGTAGTATTGTTATTGTGGTTGTCAGAAATATGGAACACAATTGTGGCATACTATTTTCAGTCCTGTATTGGAAATGTTCTTACCCCTCCCACTTGGTACTTTCTGTTTACATTAGGATTGTGCAATGTAGATATGGACTTCCCCTGGTTAATTTTCAGTCATTCAGAATGTAGTTTAGCCATCCCTTCCCCTGTCACTCTCATTTCCACAGCTTTCTTGCGCACTTATTTAAAGAAGCTACTTGTATTTGAGGGCTTGGCCGGATGAAAGATGTTTTCAATTGGCAAACTTGTATCAAAATACTTCCTGGAAGTACTATAATTTTAGTATTCACTATCATTTACCCGATGAAGATGCCTTTTAGTGCATTCGCACAGAGTAGACTGCAATCAGGTTAGCAGCCGTCTCATTAGGGTCTACACTGTTTGCCTGTGTTCATAAATTATGCTGTTTTAAAAAAATCAGCTTAAAAATATTCATGTTGTCATGATTTCTTATATGAATATTCATGAGATAAAGAGTTAACTATGTATTCATGAACTTCAAGATCAAGTAGTGCTTCTAACACCCGTCATCAATGTGCTATGAATCAAATTAAGTTTTCACCATATTTGGCTTGCATAATAGTAAAGTGAAACTGAAACCAGATCTATAAATGAAGGTGCTTCCATCCGACCTTCCTTCCCTCTTTCCGTCCTTCTGTCTGTCGTCCTTTCATCCGGTTTCCATCCGATGCCGCATCTCTGTAATGTGTAACGGATTGACAGATGAAATTAGACATGAATATTTGTTATCACTGGGGCATCGTTCCCATATATCACTTTTCCAGATCACTTGCGGCATTTAAGAGTTATTGCCTTTTGATACGCAAAAATCAAATAAGAAAAGCATATTTATGGACCAAAGGGTTAAGCAAGAAAATTATACAACACACTGTATGGGACCTACTGTCTTTTGTAATTTTTAGGACCCAGTCCACCGTCAAACTCCATGGATGACAGAGCTATCAAGCAGAAAGCGAAGTTGAAGCAGAGACATGCACAGCGCGAGAATGAAGGCTACTACAACAGAGACCGAGGGTCACAAAGAAAAGGACGGAAGCCAGGTAATAACCTTTTACCTGATGCCTATTTGTGTTGGCCCTGAAAGAAGTTTAATTCTCGTATCAAGAATATGATTTGAGGAAACTGAGTGGCTCCAGCAAACAGTGGAGAATCAGGGTCTATGCTTATAAAGCTTTTTAGTTGAGTCTGAGTTTGTTCTCAAGCTTTTGATTGGTCAGATTTGAGCCAAAGGCCAATCAAAAACTTGAGAACGAGCTCAGACTCAACTAAAAAGTTTTATAAGCATGGAACCAGATCTGTAACATATAAACAAACAGAACAGACACTGATCAGACAATTATTAAAGGAGCTGTCTGATCTGGGTCTACTCTGTATGCAAAATGCAAAAAGGTAGGATTATTAAGTTAACCCTTTACTTCATGAATATTCATGTGAGAAATAATTACATCATGAATATTGATTAGATTAATCTAATTCTTATAATGGCACATAGACACAGGATTTTTTTTTGCTAAGACAGAAGCTGGGAAATCAGATCTATATACCAGTAATTTGATAAGCAAACAGAGCAGACCCTGATCAGACAGCTCCTATAAGAGCTGTCTGATCTGGGTCTACTCTGTTTGCTAAAGTGTAGAAAGGCACATTTATGAAACAAAGGATTAACCCTTTCCCTGATGAATATTCATGTAGGAAATAATGATGTCATGAATATTAATAAGATTAATTTTTTTAATGGCATATTAACACATGACATTTTGGCTTAAGCAGAAGTTGTAGAATCATATCTATATTACTACATAAGCAAACAGAGCAGACCCTGATCAGATGGCTCCTATATAGGAGCCGTTTGATCTGGGTCTATTCTGTTCGCAAAGGTGTAGATCGAAAGACGTATTTATGGAGCAAAGAGTTAACCCATTCCCTCATATTGACGCCTTTTGACGCCTCTGTAAAAGTCATTTTTTGAAACCATTGTGATAAATAGAGCATTTGCTCCTGTGGAGCAAATGCTCTATTTATCACAATGGTTTCTAAACTACACATTTAAAAAAATTCCCTTTTGTGTAGTAAATGCTCCTATGGAGCAAATGCTCTATTTATCACAATGGTTTCAAAAAGTGACTTCTACAGAGGCGTAGAAAGCCGTATTTATGGAGGAAAGGGTTAATATTCATAACATCATTATTTCATACATAAAATATTCATGTGGGAATGGGTTAAATGCATGTATATGCTAGTTTTTCAAATATAATAAGGGGGGAGGGGGATTTCGTCCACCATGCAAAATAGACAGGGGGATATTTGGGGCGTATTGTTTTACACGTTCATACCACAAGATCTTTGGATATTACACAGTAAAACCTCTCTATACAGGAATTCTAGTATGGAAGAATTTAGATACTTTTAAGCAGTCGGCTGCTTAATGCAGGGTGAAAGTCATGCAGAAAGCTCTTAGAGGAGCTTTCTGCATGACTTTCACCCTGCATTAATTAAGCTGCCACCTGTCCTTAGGCTTAGGCCAATATTCATACTATATTGAACGTCCCGGTTTGAGGGGTTTTACTGTAGTGTGTCTTCATTAGCGAGTATGAAGGAAGATGACAGAGAATAAAGAGGAAAACAAAAGCTCACCTGGAATGCACTTATACAAAGTATTGTACACATGGGGTCTTGGCTCGAAGTCACAATTATATGATCAGATTTGATTCTCAAGAACAGTCTTTAACATGTCAGCTTGGTTCCCAGCTGTTATTCTGGTAACAGCTGGGGACCAGGCAAAGGTATTTGAGAATGTTGTTGACTTTTGAGAATGTGTCTGTGTTCCTGATTCGAGCCATGATCATAATGAATGATAGAATTTTCATAATTTGTATGTAAATGCTTGATACTTGTTACCTCCCTTTGACCTTAGAAAATCAAGTTTTGTCCAGAAACGGGGTTACCATTATCAGGTTGTGAAAATTGACTTCAGTTTAAACAGTCTCCTGATTATCTTTTTAAACCTTTCCCTCATAGGTTGTTTTTAGATCCAACCACTTTGAATAAATCTACCCAAAAGGAGCATTAACTAGAGAAAAGGAAAATTTTAGAATTTTGTAGTTTGAAACCATTGTGATAAATAGAGCATTTGCTTCTATAGGAGCAACTTTTTAATGCTCTATTTATCACAATGGTTTCATAAAGTGACTTTTACAGAGGCGTAGAAAGGCGTATTTATGGAGGGAAGGGTTAAAAAATAACAACAACTGGCTTGATAGCATACAGGCTTCATTATGATCTAACACTGAGTCACTCTGCATTTGATCTAGAGCGACTTCAATCATCAACCAATGGTCACTACGGTCTATGTTCAAACGCAAACTGGTCGAAGTTTGGTTAGTTTGGTTTGGTTCCTCTAGCTCGCTCTTCACTAAAAAGGAGCAAAACCACTATTGAGGTATTCCGAATTTCAACTTTAGTTCGACCATACTGCAACTGTTGGTCTAACCAGAGACACTAAACTGACGTCATTTCCTCTAACCAGAGACAGTTCGATCAAACATTTAGTCAAACAGTAGTCACAACAGTCGATGATCGAAGTCGCCCCTAGATTCATTGTGTTATGCAAATGTTATTCATTTGGCAGTAAGCAGGAAAAGAGAGAGGACACTGGGCTGGCTGGTACTCATGTTAATGCAGTGTCTCCTAGGGCATCCATGTGCGCATAATTGCATAACAGGTGTTAAACAAACAAGCGGCCTATCCCAAAATTAACTTCGTTGCTGCAGGGTCTGCTGTGTTTGCTGCTTTGATTGGCAGCCACCAGCTTCCCACAAAGAGACCTAATCTTTGACCCCTTTATATCATTAACTTTCCTTCACACCTTTGTAAACAGAGTAGACCCAGATCAGATAGCTAGCTCCTTCAAGAGCCATCTGATGTGGGTCTACATTGTTTGCATAGGCGTCAAAAAGTATCTCAATCAGGCAAACGGTTAACCCTTTCCCTCATAGGCTATTTTTAGATCCAACCACTTTGAATAAATCTACTGAAAAGGAGCATTAACTAGAGAAAAGGATTTTTTTTAGAATTTTTGTAGTTTGAAACCACTGTGATAAATAGAGCATTTGCTCCTATTTATCACAATGGTTTCACAAAGTGACTTTTACAGAGTCATCAAAAGTCGTCGATATGAGAGAATGGATTAAACGCCTTTCTGCACATTTGCAAACAGTGTAGACCCAGATCAGATGGCTCCTATAGGAGCCATCTGACCAGGGTCTGCTCTGTTTGCTTGTGGTATGATAGAGGTCTGATTCTACAGTTATGGTCTGTGCCAAAACATCCTGTGTACAAAATTATGCCATTATAAAAATTCAGCTAATAAATATTCATGATATCATTATTTCTTACATGATTGTATATTAAACAGCTAGAGGGTTAAATGGTTGTAATGTAAACCCATTACCTCATAGGCTATTTTTAGATCCTACCTCTTTAAATAAATCTACCGAAAAGGAGCATTAACTAGAGAAAAGGAATTTTTAGAATGTTGTAGTTTGAAACCATTGTGATAAATAGAGCATTTGCTCCTATGGGAGCAAATGCTGTATTTATCACAATGGTTTCTCAAAGTGACTTTTACAGAGTCGTCAAAAGTCGTCAATTTGAGGGAATGGGTTAATTTGAGAATAGAAGCAATCGTCTGCTTTGAATTTGAATTGATCTGAATATAATGTTAGTAGAATCAACATACATGTATATACAAATACTAGTGGTAGCACTTTGCAGGCTGAATTTTTTAAAGTAGAAAGGTGCATCATTGCTTAGTGGTACAGTCCATTCAATATGAAAGGGTGTATCACGACCAGCGCAGACCCTGATCAGAGCCCTCAAGGAGCCCTCTGATATGGGTCTACACTGTTTTTCAAATGATTATGTACTTGTTTTCCCACATTCAAAAGGTTGAATGAGAAATCAGATTCTGCGAGTTCTTGGTTCCATGTTTACATAGAACTCGGCCAGTTGTGTGAGGTCTGGTGCACTGTAAGCTGGATTCCAGCCAGAATTCTGACTCTTTGTGGGGAACCACCAAAGTCTGGCAGATTGTTCAGGAACCGATTATCTTACATCTCTAGCTTGCCGAAACATTCTCCATATCAGAATTGGTACATTTAGTGACAAGGTTCATATGTTGCAGAAAAGTTCTACTTGATATCTTGTTTATCCCTTTACCTTATGAATATTTATGAATAATTACATGATCAATATCTAGATCTATTAGATGAATTCTTATAATGATTCTTTTCTCACACAGGAAGTTTTGGTTGTGGCAGAAACTGTAAAACAAGATCTATATAATTGCATAACCAAACAACATGAGCCATCTGATCTGGGTCTACTCTGTATGAAGTAAAAGGTTAACCCTTTATCTGATTAGCCAATTTTAACTCTTTGCACGCTAGCGGCGAAACTGTGATTACCTATGCAAACAGTTTGGATCCAGATGAGACGCCGCATAATGCGGCGTCTCATAAGGATCCAAAATGTTTGTCATCTTGACCATATTTTCGCAAAGAAATAAAATTTTATTTTTAGAATTGAAGCAGACGATAATTGTTGCAGACGAAAAATTACTTAGCATGCAAAGAGTTAAGCCTTTGCAAAACAGAATAAACTCCATTCAGACAGCCGTTGTATGATACATGCATGTATGTTTGTTTTAGTCATGATCTGCTTTGTTTGCCAGATGATACAGGTCTGATTGCGACAATTTTCCATAACAATAAATCTTCTTATTTTATGTTTCTATAGAAGAATAAGATTAATCTATATTTAAAATAGACAAAAAGTCTTTCCTGAATAGTCATTAAGAATGATATTGGTAATCAAATGACTTTTTATTGACCTATTTCCAGAACTTAAATTAGTTTGTGGATTGTAGTTTACAGAACAAAGCACAGCATTAATGTATCAATTACTGGTACAAGGTTATCATTGTATGAATGGCACAACTAAATTACTGTACAGTAAAACCTCTCTATAACGGCCACTAAATTATGTTAATTAGTTGGTATTTCGGGCAGGTGGCTGCTTAAAGCAAGGTGGAAGTAAAACAGGACGCCCCTATAGGAGCGTTCTGTTTTACTTTCACCTTGCTTTAAGCAGCCACCTGCCTTTAACACAAAATACTTGATATAATTTAGTGGCTGTTATAGAGAGGTTTTACTGTATTTCACTTGATATTTAATAATTCAAAATGTAATTCTACCTATTCTGTGTTTAACCCTTTAAATACGGGAAACGAGAGTGTATGTACTTGCATTTGTAAACAGTGTATACCCAGATCAGAGGGCTCGTAGAGGAGCTCTCTGATCAGGATCTGCGCTGTTTGTTATTCAAAACCTCTTGCAAGTTATACCCTTTCATGATGAATGGACTCTCTCATTAAACGATAATGGACCATTCCACTTTGAAAATTCAGCATTCAAAGAATTAAAGCTTCATATTGCAAATTAGGAAATTATTTATGAAACAAAAGTGTACCTTCAATCATTGTTATGAATCACATTTTACTTGCTACATCATTCGGATTAGATTTCACATTGATTCTACCGTATTTATGCTAAACATTTGAACATTCAGCTTCCCCTATCCACTGGTTTGTAAAGCTGAATAAGTCAAAGTCGCGATGTGACCGAAATACTGTCAAAGCCACTTAACCTTTTCCTTCATATAAACGCGTGTTTACGCATTTGCAAACAGTAGACCCAGATGAGACGGCTCCTATAGGTGCCGTCTGATCAGGGTCTGCTCTGTTTGCTTATTGACTTTGATAGTTCTGTTTCTTTACTTTCTAAAATTGATACAATGTTCCACCTTCCATATTTCATTATATCTATGGTGTCAATGAATATTCAATTAGTATTGAAGTTTAGAATAAAACTAGAACAGGAAAAGGGTTAACCCATTCCTTCATATTGACGCCTCTGCATAAGTCACCTCTTTGAATAAATCTACCGAAAAGGAGCATTAACTAGAGAAAAGGAAAATGTTAGAATTTTGTAGTTTGAAACCATTGTAATAAATAGAGCATTTGCTCCTATAGGAGCAAATGCTCTATTTATCACAATGGTTTCACAAAGTGACTTTACAGAGGCGTCAAAAGTCATCAATATGAGGGAATGGGTTGACCAGGACATAAAATACCCTTGTTCACATACCATTATAAAAACCAAGTCAATTAACATTTATAAGTTATTAAATCTTACTCTGATATTCCCCAGGTAAAGGGAAATCTTACTCTGATATTCCCCAATCCCCAGGTAAAGGGAAATCTTACTCTGATATTCCCCAGATAAAGGGGTTAACCTTTTCCTTCATTTGAATACCTTTTCACACATTTGCAAACCGAGTAGACCCATATCAGATGGCTCCTATTCCCTAGGAGTCATCTTATCATGATCAGGGTCTGCTCTGTTTGCTTTTGGTAGAATATAGATCGAATTCTATAGTTTCTGCCTGAGCCAAAATATCCTGCGTACAATATGCCATGATAAAATTTCAGCTAATAGATATTCATGACATCATTATTTCTGACAGGAATATTCACCAGGCAAAGGGTTAACTGCCAACTGTACTGTTGTAGGCCCTGCCCTGTTAAAAAAGTATGGAGAGGTTTTGTATTAGTTCCGGTATCACCCTGGGTCTGTGGCAGGGTGCCATATACCTGGTAGTAGTTATCCTTAACCCTTCGCTTGCTGAATTTTAAAATACATTTCTCCTTCTTTACCCATGCCCTGTTGTATAATTACACATATCTTCACTGTGTACAAGTATTTCGCTGTGCAATCACTGCTGTGGAGTGCACTGGTTTCACAATCAATTTGTAAATAGTGCAGACCCTGATGGGACAGCTCCTGCAGGAGCTGTCTCATTTGGGTCTTCACTATTTACAGGTAGGTATATTGACGCGAATAGCAAGCGAAGGGTTAAGCTTTAAGTATGGGTTAACCCTTTACCTGATAGTCTACAGAGCTCCAGATAAATTAAAACATTTTCAAGAATAACTCCTTCACTTCTCCACCAAACCCTATACTGTGACCACTCTTCGAGACGATTCTAAAGAGTGGTCACAGTATAGGGTTTGGTGGAGAAATGACGATTGTTGTATTTGGGTACTCACCCTTATATGTAGCTCTGTGATATACTTTTTTACGTCTGATCAGGGTCTGCTCTGTTTGCTTATGGAATAATAAAGATCTGATTTTACAGTTTTTGAAACGGCCAAAAATTGTCTTGTTCCATGGCCATTATCAATGAATTTACATGAATTCTTGTATAACCCTTTCCTCCATATTGACGCCTTTCTATGCCTCTGTAAATCACCTGTTGAAACCATTGTGATAAATAGAGCATTTGTTCCTATAGGAGCAAATACTCAATTTATCACAATGGTTTCAAACTACAAAATTCTAAAACTTTCCTTTTCTCTAGTTTATGCTCCATTTCGGTAGATTTATTCAAAGTGGTTTGATCTAAAAATAGCCTATGAGAGAATGAGATAAGTATTCATGAGCTGAAGGGTTAATTACCAATGAATGGTACATGTTGTCATCAATAAAGCCCATTATATTACAAGAGTCCTTTCTATCAGTGTCTGCACAGCTTGCCACTTCAGATTTGGCTTTGCAAAAGTTGCTAGAACAGGTGGATGCACTTTGTCACAATCTGACAATGAAGTATCAGAAAAATATAATATCTGATGCTGAGTCTGGTCTAGGTCCTGTGTGTATTCAAACTGTCAAAGATGCAACTCCTTAACCCTTTCCTCCATAAATACGGTAAAAATCACCTGTAGGAGCAAATGCTCTATTTATCACAATAGTTTCAAACTACAAAATTCTAAATTTTTTCCTTTTCTTTAGTTTATGCTCCTTTTCGGTAGACTTATTCAAAGAGGTTTTATCTAAAAATAGCCTATGAGGTAATTTGATAAAAATGTTTTGATTTTATGCCTCTTATCTGCACCTGTGTTAACCCTTTCCTCCATAAATACGCCTTTCTACGCCTCTGTAAAAGTCACTTTATGAAACCATTGTGATAAATAGAGCATTTGCTCCTATAGGAGCAAATGCTCTATTTATCACAATGGTTTCAAATTACAAAATTCTTAAAATTTCCTTTTCTCTGGGTTAAAGGGCAAGCTTTAAAAATCTGTCTGATGTTACTGTATGTATAACAATGTTTACTTTTGGGATATATGCATAAAATTTAAATGCATACCTCCCGACAAGACAGTGAGGAATCAATATGATGTTGACATTTTGGGAAATAAATATAATTTGAATGACAACATACCAGAAAGGTCAGATTGGTATTTTGGTTTAGCCCTTTCCCTGATGAATATTCAGGTTAGAAATATTGACATCGTGAATATTTATTAGCTGATTTTTAAAATGGCTATGAAATTGAATACAGGACACTCATGACAAAAACTATAGAATCAGATCTATATTATTTCTATAAGCAATTTTACAGGGTAGACCCAGATCAGCCATCTGATCTTGGTCTACTCTGTTTGCAAAGCCATGAAAAGCAAACAGAGCAAACCCTGACCAGATGGTTTTTTACAGGAGCCATCTTATCAGGGTCGACAGTGTTTATGAAGGAAAGGGTAATTCAAAAAATTAACCCTTCCTCCATAGGCTATTTTAAGACCCAACCTCTTTGAATGAATCTACCGAAAAGGAGCATTAACTAGAGAAAAGGAACATTTTAGAATTTTGTAGTTTTGAAACCACAATGGTTTCAAGAAGTGACTTTTACAGAGGCGTAGAAAGGTGTATTTATGGAGGAAAGGGTTAAGTCCAAGGATATTCTTGCAGTAATAAATTCTTGAATCATATTGATGGTGGTTAGAGTTATTTATATATTATCTGCTTCATTTTTGTAAAAGTTGTCTGCTAGACTGATAAAAATATGAGGAGTATCGCCTCCTCTGCCAATCAGTTGGTGTATAATTGCATTTGTAACAATGATTGACTTGAGCAATCATATTTCTTGGAAACTTGGGTAGATTTATTATGATGAGAAGAATAGAATTTGACTTACTGCTGTGGATAGCTTCAAGTCCTGACTTTATCCAGGGAAATAGTAGTGAAAGTATTTAAAGTCTGAGACTTGCTTTTTATGATGCATACCCAAAGAATAAAATGGTCATTTCTCCACCAAACCCTATGTTGTGACCACTCTTTAGAATCATTTCTTTGAGATGATTCTTAAGAGTGGTTACAACATAGAGAAATGAAGAAATTATTCTTAAAAATGTTTTAACCCTTTCCTCCATAAATACGCCTTTCTACTCCTCTGTCACCTGTCACCTGTTGAAACCATTGTGATAAATAGAGCATTTGCTCCTATAGAATTACAAAATTCTAAAAAAAATCCTTTTCTCTAATTAATGCTCCTTTTCGGTAGATCCATCCAAAGAGGTTGGGTCTAAAAATAGCCTATGGAGGAAAGGGTTAATTAACACTTCTTATCTGGATCTCTGTGCGGATAATAGATTGTTTGGGTAAGGTTTTTGTTCTGCAGTGACAATACAGTTAATTCTTATCCTGCTAGCCGTGTCCAGACTCACATTTCGAGGGCTTGGTGCATAACTATTCTAACTCCTTCACTTTGTGAAGGAGTTAGAATAGTTTTGCACCAAGCCCTCGATTTGTAGACTTGGATATCCATATGCTTGGATATCCATACGAGACTCCGAGTAACTTGGCATTTCATCTGAATCCAAGCTGTTTGACACACATTCAATAGTTTCTCAAAAGCTTGATTGAATAAGAAGTAGTCAAAATGGCTCCAAAGTATGAGTAGACAGCCATTTTTAGTTGTCTGTTTCGAAGAAAAGTCGAGCTATTGTGATCTGGGTCATAGGCGTTGGCGGTGTTGTTGTCATTGTCGTGCAAAAACTTTAATATAGCTCATTACTCAAAAAGTATAAGTAGTATCGACATGAAACTTCATAGGTTAGTAGATCTCATTGAGGGAAAGGCCCCTACATAAGAACCAGAACTCTTGATTTCAAAATTTTGGAGTTATGTACCTTTATTGTTTTCAAATTTTTTTTAATTTAGCTGGACAAGCACCAAATCAGACGAGCATTGGCGCGGCACGCGGCTCCTGTTTAACCCTTTACTCCTTAAATACGCTTTTCTACACCTTTGCAAACAGAGTAGACCCAGATCAGACAGCTGATCAGGGTCTGCTCTGTTTGCTTATGATATAATATAGATATGATTCCAGAACTTCTAGTGTGTGTGTGTTATAATAACAAAAGTGATCTTGTTAATATTCATGACGTCATTTTTGTTTGCATGAATATTCATGGAGCAAGTGGTTAATAGCAGGGAAAGGGTTAATGAACATGGTTTTGAAATGAAATAAAATCGAGTCTCAAGTCCTTCGGACTATAAACCGAGGTCTGATGTATCAGTGCTTTACACTGGGCATCTAAAAGAATCAGCGAAACTCTGTTGATAATTTCACTGCGGTTTCTCTGTATCCTTTTTCCCTCTCTCTGGTGCGTCCAATTAGCCCATTGTGAGCAGAAACGGCTGTTAATCAGCATTAACAAACAAACTATAGAGTCTCGTTAATGTGACCACGCAATTTATTAACATAGGAGTCTGTTAAAGCAGGTGGTTGCTTAATGCAGGAGAAAAGTAATGCAAAAAGCTCCTATTGGAGCTTTTTGCACAACTTTTGTCCTGCATTAAGCTACCACCTATTTTAAAATTTAGAATTAGACTTCCCTTCAGTGGTCGTATTAGCGAGACCTTGCTGGTCTGAAAACGTTTTTTTTTTAAAACTAAAGTAGATTGCAATTATTGCACATGAAAATTAAACAAATTGTTCAAATGCTTTGCATATACAGTTGAACTTCGATATCTCAAACTCCATCGGACCATACAAATTTGTTCGAAATAAGAGGAGTTCGAGTTATCGGATTTCTAATCTGGACAACTTCTCGAGTTGACAGCTTAATGCAGGTGTAAAGTAATGCTGAAAGCTCCTGTGGGAGCTTTCAGCATTACTTTACACCTGCATTAAGCTGTCACATGTGTTTCTATGATGCATTTAAGAGCAATTCTGTATTGTAAGTTTTGGAAGGACCGAACTTTTAGTTCGAGTTATCCCGAAGTTCGAGTTATCTGAGTTTGAGATATCGAAGTTCAACTGTATTTCATTCTGTTGTTTTTGACAGGTTCTTCTGGTACCAATGGTGTAGATACCCACCACTCCAACAGCATTAGTAATGTGTCTCATCAGAGCCAGGGTCCGGGGGAGGAGCAGGATGAGACAGGGGAGGATCAAAGAGAGCTGGAGGAGGAGCGTCGTGCCATCCAGTCCCGCCTCTCCGCTATGCCCGCCCCCAAGGTCAGTTGTAGACCTCTATGCTGGTGTAAGGTAATGAGACAAGCACACTCTTTTACTTAGCATGGAGTTGGACTGATCAGCTGTCTCCACATCTTTCTGCTCGCTCTGAGTGTTGACAATGATTTACAGAATGATGCAGCATGGTAGGTCTTGGTAGAAAAGTACAGTCAAGCCTGATTGGTTCATTATAATCAAAGTTGCTGTCAGGAAATCTAGATCAGGAGAAATTCAAAATTCAGAAAATAATATTCTGTGGAATCAAATCATAAATTTAGTTAGCTGTTCAGGGATTATTTTTCAAGCTGTCCTTTCTTCCAACCCTTTCCTTCATATAAACGCTTTTCACACCTTTCCAAACAGAGAAGACCGAGATCAGATGGCCCTTGTAGAAGCCGTCTGATCAGGGTCTGCTCTGTTTGCTAATGAAATTATGATAGATCTCACTCAACAGTTTCTTTAAATACCAAATATCCAGTGTATGTGTGCCATTATAAAAATCAGCTGATACATATTCATGATGTCATCATTTCTTACATGAATATTCAACAAGGAAAGGGTTAACCCATTCCAGCATAGGCTATTTTTAGACCCAACCTCTTTGAAAAAATCTACTGGAACGGGGCATTTACCAGAAAAAAGGAAAGTTTTAGAATTGTGTAGTCCTATGGAGTAAATGCTCTATTTTTCACATTGGTCTCAAAATGTAACTTTTACAGAGGCATAAAAAGGCATCAGTATTAGGGAATGGATTTTGTGTGAAAACTGAATTACTTGCATTTGGGAATTTGGCACTGTTGTAACTCTTTTTTTGCTGGAAAAATGATGTCTCCTGATACTCATGAATATTCATGAGCCTGATCAGGCAACTTTTACAGGAGCTGTCTGATCTGGATCTGGGTCTACAGTAAACCCCCTCTAAACCGAACATTCACTTTAGTATAAATATCAGTCTTGGGAGACAGGTGACACCTTAATGCTGGTTGAATTTGCATGACTTTCACCCTGCATTAAGCAGCCATCTGCCTCAAAGTATCTACATTCTTCTCTACTAGAATTCAGGTTTTGAGGGGTTTTACTGTATTGACACTGTGAGCCTGGTCAGGGGCTGTCTGATCTAGGTCTATTCTGTTTGAAAAGGCATTACAAGGCATATCTTTGATGTAAAGGATTAAGTCCTGATCTGCTGCAATTTTTACTTTTGTCTGATCTGTTTGAGAAGCTATTGACTGAGTGGCAAACAGCTAGATCCAGATGGCAAACAACTAGATCCAGATGGCAAATAGCTAGATCCAGATCAGCCATTCAGGTCACATTAAGCATGAGAAGAGTTTAACCTTTCCCCTCATATAAACGCCTTTTTACGGATTTGCAATCAGAGTAGACCCACATCAGATGGCTCCTGTAGGAGTTATCTGATCAGGGTCTGCTCTGTTTGCTTTTGACAGTATATTGATCTGATTCTACAGTGTTTGTCGAATCAAAAGATTCCCTTGAAGAGTTTTCATGATAAACTTATAATAAGCTAATCAATATTAATGATGTCATTATTTCTTACATGAATATTGAACAGGGAAAGGGATAAGCAGATAAAATTTTGAGAACCACGTCTGTTAATCGGGAGATTTTAAATGGTTGACTGTATTTTTCTAGACTTTAGCATGGAGAAATTAATGCACAAGTTGAATGGTTTGAAAATATTTTGAAAAGATTATGAAGAAATTTATGAAATTAATCCTTTACTCCATAGATTTGTTGTTTAACACCTTTTCAAACAAAGAAGACCATGATCAGATGGCTCCTGTAGGTCTCGTCTGATCAGGGTCTGCTGTGTTTGCTTATGTAGTGATATAGATCTCATTCTGCAGTTTCTTGCATCTCATTCTTCCTGTTTTCATATGTCATCATAAAAATTCATCTAATTGATATTCATGGTGACATTTTTTCTTACATAAATATTTATGGAATAAAGGATTAGGATAAACTAGAGAGTTCATCTCCTACTGCCGCAGATTATTGTCGTCTGCAAATATTGTCGTCTGTTTTAAAGTTTATATTTCTACCATTTCTTTTCAAAAATAGTGTCAAGAGTGTGAATCAGTTTGGATCCTAATGAGTTGCCAGAGCTCCAGATAAGATGCGTAAATTAAAACATTTTTAATAATAACTTCTTTATTTCTCCATCAAACACTATGTTGTGACCATTCTTTAGAATTGTCTCGATGAGACGATTCAAAAGAAAGGTCACAACATAGGATTTGGTGGAGAAATGACGATTTTAGCATTTCAGTCCGCCTTGTTATCTGTTGCTATGAGACGCTGAGTTCTTCTGCATCTCATCTGGATCCAAACTGTTTGCAAAAGTTATCACGAAGTCACCAGTAGAGTGCTGAAAATTAACCCTTTCCTCCATAGGCTATTTTTAGACCCAACCTCTTTGAATGAATCTACCGAAAAGGAGCATTAACTAGAGAAAAGGAAAATTTAGAATTTTGTAGTTTGAAACCATTGTGATAAATAGAGCATTTGCTCCTGTTGGAGCAAATGCTCTATTTATCCAAATGGTTTCAACAAGTGACTATTACAGAGGTGTAGAAAGGCGTATTTATGGAGGAAAGGGTTAATATTATGATTTCTAGCCATAGGGCATTGCAAGTAGTCAAGACAATGTAGACCCATATCATCAGCCTCATTTAACTCTTTGCATGCTAAGCAATTTTTCATCTGCACCAATTGTCGTCTGCTTCAATTCTTAACATCAATTTGTCTCATGTCTTTGCAAAATATGGTCAAAGTGTCAAACAGTTTGGATCCTGACGAGATACCTCAGGCTGCGTCTCATCTGGGTCCTATCTGTAATCATGGTTTTGGCCCAAGCATGCAAAGAGTTAAAATGTAATAGCTCACTTGAATTTGCATTATTTGCAACTCATCAGCAACAATGCATCACTTGCCAGCCAGAGGTCCGGATAAGATGCGTTAATTAAAACATTTTCTAGAATAACTCTGTACTGTGACCAGTGACCACTCTATAGAATCATCTCTTTGAAATGGCTCCTTAACCCATTCCCTTATATTGACAACTTTTGACGACTTTGTAGAAGTCACTTTGTGAAACCATTGTGATAAATAGAGCATTTTGCTCTTATAGGAGCAAATGCTCTATTTATCACAATGGTTTCAAAATTCTGAATTCTAAAATTTTCCTTTTCTCTAGTTAATGCTTTATTCAAAGAGGTTGTACCTAAAAATAGTATATGAGGTAATGGGTTAAGGGGCCATCTGATCTTGGTCTACTCTGTTTGCAAAGGCATTAAAACGTGTATCTATACACGAAAGTGTTCGATAAAAGATATCGGAAGCAAATACCGGTAGGGTAGATTCTGATCAGACTGATCTGGGTCTGGCCTGTTTGCCATGTCTGAATATTTAACCCTTCTCTTGCTGAAATTTAAAACACATTTCTTCTTCTTTACCCATGCCCTGTTGTATAATTACATATATCTTCACTGTGTACAAGTATTTCGCTGTGCAATCACTGCTGCGAAATGCACTGGTTGCACAATCAATTTGTAAATAGTGCAGACCCTGATGATACAGCTCCTGCAGGAGCTGTCTCATCTGGGTATTCACTATTTACAGGTAGGTATATTGACGTGAATAGCAAGCGAAGGGTTAAGATAATAAGAATAATGTAGATTGACAAAGTTTTAAGTTTTAGCCAGATGTTTTCCAAAGTTTTCTTCAGCTTTGTTTTTAGAATGTTCAATAATTGCTATCTCATGTAGCTGTGAATGACAAAATTTGAATATTTCATTAAATTTTGTAACCATGGAAACTATAATTGTTTCTACTGAAGCTAAAATCCAGCTTTAAAATGTTGTTTGTTCTGTCGGTAATGCATATTTCAGTGACACAAACCTGCCACATTATACAGAGATGATTGACAGGCATCTAAATACAGTATTGTGTTAGATAAAAAAAAACTATATAATCTGATCAGGAGCCATTCTGACTATTTGATTTTGTTACTATATGAAAAGATGGTTATGCCACTGCAACAGTCTAAGCATCTCTTGTCTGCAAACAATGTTGCAGGCTTCAGTGTGCCTAACATATTTTATTTCGCCTGAGTTTTATGTTTTTGTTTAACCCCTTTAGATGCGGCAAAAGAGTGTACTGTCAATGGCAAACAGTGTAGACCCAGATCAGGGGCCCCAAAACGAAGAGGAGTCCTCTGATCAGGGTCTGCACTGTTTGTCATTCAGATTCCGATAGTAAATTTAAGCCTTTCATATTCAATGAATCAATGAACTCTACAGTTAACCCTTTTCTTCATAGAAACACATTTTCACACATTTGCAAACAGAGTAGACCCAGATCAGATGGCTCCTAGAGGAGCCGTCTGATCAGAGTCTGCTCTGTTTGCTTATGGAATTTGATAGATCTGTTTCTTTAGATTCTAAAATGTCTACAATGTTTCACTTACCATATTTCATTATAATTATCTTTTCCATGAATTGAATTTTCAGTAGGTATTGGAATTTGGAATAAACTTAGAACATGGAAAGGGTTAACCCTTCCTCCGTAAATACGCCTTTCTACGCCTCTCTAAAAGTCACTTTATGAAACCATTGTGATAAATAGAGCATTTGCTCCTATAGGAGCAAATGCTCTATTTATCACAATGGTTTCAAATTACAAAATTCTAAAAATTTCCTTTTCTTTAGTTAATGTTCCTTTTCGGTAGATTTATTCAAAGAGGTTGAGTCTAAAAATAGCCTATGGAATAAAGGGTTAAACAGTGTTGGGTCATTCAGCATTTTCAGGATTGAGAGGGTTAGCATGCTTGCCACACATTTATTTGTTTTAACGCTAAGAATAGCTCAATGGGTATTTATAGAAGGTGGGGACTACAGCAGGAGCTCGCTGATCAGGGTCCATACTTATATAAGCCATTTAGGCGGCTGAACTTCCTCTATTGAAAGTAAAGTGCTGACACAGCAACTTCATAAAAACTCTTTTCTGTAAAGTCAGCATTGAAAGGATAAAGCTAAATCTGCAGTGATGCTTTTTGAGTCCTGCAGATGCTTTCTAAGTCTATCTTCTTTACAGAATATTTTCTTGCTTAAGTGTTGTTACAACTTGAACAAACCCTGATCAACGGACCCAGATCTTAGTCCACACTGTTTGCAACAACAAGTTATCTCATTTGCCGCAATGTAAAGATTTTGAAAATATTTCATATTGCATAACGCTGGATGACTTCATATTCACAATTCATAATATTTATGTGACAGATTTACATTTTCACGGGATTGTTCAATAACTTTTGCATGCAAAATTTGCACTTTTCTTTTCTACATAGACAGATTTACTCCAGCTAGAAATGTTCAGTAAAACCTTGATACAATGAACGCTAAGAGTTCATTAACCCATTCCCGCATATTGACACCTTTTGACGCTTCTGTAAAAGTCACTTTGTGAAACTATTGTGATAAATAGAGCATTTTGCTCCAGTGGAGCAAATGCTCTATTTATCACAATGGTTTCAAAACTGCACAATTCTGAAAATTTCCTTTTCTCTAGTAAATGCTCCTTTTTGGTAGATTATATCAAAGAGGTTGGATCTAAAAATAGCCTATGCGGGAATGGGTAGCATATGGTAGCACAACCCTTTACCTGATGAATATTCATGTAAGAAATAATGACAAGATGAGTATTTATTGGCTGAAAAATAATATTTTGACAGTGGCAGAAAAAAATAAATCAGAAGCATACAGAGCAGACTGATCAGTCCGGCTCCTACAGGAGCCATCTGATCAGGATCTACTCTGTTTGCAAAGGCATCAAAAGGTGTTGCTGTGAGGTAGAAGGTTAATGCAGGACAAAAGTAATGCAGACCATCTGTATTACTTTAGTTTTGCTTTAAATAACCACTTGCTTTTAACCCCATCCTTCATATAAACGCGTTTTCACGCATTTGCAAACAGAGTAGACCTGGATCAGACGGCTCCTTAGGAGCCGTCTGATCAGGGTCTGCTGTGTTTGCTAATGGAATTTGATTTATCAGTTTCTTTAGTTTCCATAATGGCTACACTGTTCAACCTTCCAAATTTCATTATAACTATTTTGTCCATGAATATTCAGTACTGAAATTTGAAATAAATGTAGAACAGGGAAAGGGTTAACACAAAATACTTGATGTAATTTAGTGGCCGTTATAGAGAGGTTTTACTGTATATCTTACCTAGTACATGAACTTTATGTTCTATGTTTATTCCAAATTTCAATACCTACTGAATATTCATTAACAAAAATACTTAAAAGAAATATGGAAGGTGGAACATTGTAGACATTTTGGAAAGCAAAGAAACAGATCTTTCAAATTCTAGTAGCAAACAGAGTAGACCCTGATCAGACGGCTCCTCTAGGAGCCGTCTGATCTGAGTCTACTCTGTTTGCAAATGTGTGAAAACGCGTTTATATGAGGGAAAGGGTTAACCCCATACTCCACAAAAACACCTGTTAACACCTGTTCAAACATAGTAGACCCAGATTAGACAAATCCTGTAAGAGCTGTCTGATCAGGGTCTTGTATGTTTCTGTATGATAATATAGATATGATTCTACATTAATTTTCCTTCAACGGCAAAAATTTCCAGTGTTCATGACTGCCTTTATAAGAAATAATCTAATTGATATTCATGATGTCATTATTTCTTATATGAATATTCATGGAGTATAAAGTTAACAGGATTACTATATTCTTCAAAAGAAGGATATTATTTAAATTTTTACTTTTTTTGGTGAAAATTTAAGACTATATAAGTTGGTTTTCATCAGTCAGAGGAGATGACCTACCGTGACAATAGTGCACAGTGAACACAAAATCTTCCAGACTAATACATTACTGTGAATTATAATCCTATTTACGGTATGTGGATTGAAACTTAAAGTGAAAGAATAATTCTCAAGTCAAATCTAGAGATGAATCTCGTTGTGTCTATTTCATTTGCAAGATGTCTGTTGTGAAGAAGAATATTGCAGTAGTGACAGATGAGAACAGAATTACTTTGACATTTTTAGTTAGTATTAAGAGCTGAAAAGTTTGGAAAAGATCAACTTAACCCTTTGAGTGCGGTACACCCATGCATTGTCATTTTGCAAACGGTGTAGACCCAGATCAGAGGGCTCTTCCACTCTGAATATTCAGCGTTGAAACAGTTAAACCCTTTACTCCATGAATATTCATATAAGAAATAATGATATCATGAATATTAATTAGAGTAACTTTATAATCGCACATGGACACTAGAATTTGTGGTCATAGTAGAAATTGTAGAATCATATCTGTAGTAGAAAATGTAGAATTATATCTGTATTATATCATTATCAAACAGAGCAGACCCTGATCAGACGGCTTCTTCAGGATCTGTCTGATCTGGGTCTATTCTGTTTGCAAAGGCTTTGAAAGGCGTAGACAGAGTAAAGGGTTAAAGAAAAGATCATTCTTTATGTTTAGTGTGTCAGTCTTAAATAATGTATTGGATGTCACAGGAAAAGACTCTCTGTAACGACATTTGTAAATGGTATAGATTCAGGCCAAATGGTTTTAACTCTTTCCTCCATAGGCTATTTTTAGGCTCAACCTCTTTAAATTTGAATGAATCTGTCCAAAAGGAGCATTTACTAAAGAAAAGTAAAAGTTTAGAATTTAGTAGTTTGAAACCATTGTGATAAATAGAGCATTTGCTCCTATAGGAGCAAATGCTCTATTTATCACAATGGTTTCAAGAAGTGGTTATTACAGAGGCATAGAAAGGCATATTTATGGAGGAAAGGGTTAAATAACATGTAAAGTTGGCAACCCAAATCAGACACTTTGTTCTAATGCAGCAGTTGATCTGTGTTTACATTGTTTGCGATTACTAGATGCCAACCACGCAGTTCTACTTGGCAAAGTGGGCTTGTGTTTGAACCCTTAATCTCAATGTACACAATTAGCTATTTAACCCATTCCTCCATAGGCTAATTTTAGACCCAACCTCTTTGAACAAATCTACCGAAAAGGAGCATTTACTAGAGAAAAGGACAATGTTAGAATTGTGTAGTATTGAAACCATTGTGACAAATGGCGCATTTGCTCCTATGGAGCAAATGCTCTATTTATCACAATGGTTTCAAAAAGTGACTTTTGCAGAGGTGTAGAAAGGCGTATTTATGGAGGAAAGGGTTAATTAGTATTATTGGTGTCATTACCGGGTATTTCTTACATGAATTTTAAACAGGACCACCAGTCCTGTTTGAATAACCCAGCATTAGACATCTTAATAGTGGCAGTTATACGGATATTTTGCTTGTATCTCATTGTATTTATTAAAGTGAATTTAATTTTGTTCCAGTGCTTGACAAAAAGTTTTCTGTTTATTTTCAGGTGACAGACATAGAGTCTCGGAGCGCTCTGATTCAGTTGTCTCCCCCTGAGCTGGATGCGAAGGAATATATCATAAGTCCAGCGGAGTTTAACTATGAGCTGCTGCTGTGTGAGAAGGGCAGGGACAGCAAATATAAACTTGTATATAGGTATGGTGGTGATATAGCTTATACAGTAAAACATGTCTTAACCCTTTCCTCCATAGGCTATATATAGATCCAACCAATTTGAATCAATCTACCCAAAAGGAGCATTAACTAGAGAAAAGGCATTTTTTTTTTTAGAATTTTGTAGTTTGAAACCATTGTGATAAATAGAGCATTTGCTCCTACAGGAGCAAATGCTCTATTTATCGGAATGGTTTCACAAAGTGGCTTACAGAGTCGTCAAAAGTCGTCAATATGAGGGAATGGGTTAACCTATTACTCCATAAAATGAGCCTTTCTATGCCTTTGCAAACAGAGTAGACCCAGATCAGATGGCTCCTGTAGGAGCCGTCTGATCAGTGTCTGCTCTGTTTGCTTATCATATTATATACAGATCTGATTTTACAGTTTTTGCCATGGCCAAATATTCCTGTGTTTATATGTCATTATAAATATTCATGATGTTATTTTTCTTTTACATTCTACATGAGGTAAAGGATTAAGAAAGTATAATTTTAGGTTGCTGCTTAAGGCAGTTGGTAGCTGAATGCAGGACCAAAGTAATGCAATAATGATGTGGCTCTTCTGTTTTTTATGGCCCCCCACCCAATCGGGAAGGGGGTTGGGAGGCATATTATTTTTGATGTCTGTTGTTTGGTTGGTTTGGCCCCACTTTTTAGCTCATCTGTTTCAAAGAAATCAAGAGCTATTGTCCGGCGTCCGCGTCGTTGTCGTCGTTGGAAATCTTAACATTGACCATAACTTCTGCAATTTTTCATTTACAGCCTTCATTTTTGGTATGCATGTTCATCTTGACAATGACGACAGACGAGCGTTGGCACCCACTTGCGGTGCTGTTGTTAATGTTGGCGATAATTTTGTCGCCATTGCACATACATACTTCAATACCCAAACACATTCAATGGTATGTGACTTAGTCATGTGGAGGCCAGAAACTAACAAAAGAAACATTTTTCTACCCCCAAGATCATGTTTTAGGGAATATCTTTTTATAATCTGTCTGTTTGTTGATTGGTCTGTCTGAAACAATAACATTTGGCATAATTGCTGACTGTAAGAGAAACAAATTTCATACATTACATGTATGGTTATCTCATGAAGCTGCAACTTTTGAGTATGTCATGTCAAGATCAAAGTTCAAGGTCAGGTAAAACATATAGGCCAAAACACCATATTTTGGGCATAGTGTTTCTCCTGGTTTCACAAACACATCATGTTTAGAATAAGTCTACATTTAATCTTACTGTTCAGTAATATTCACTCTGTTTTCTTTATTTCAGTGGGGACGCAACAGAAATAACTCTAAAAGATTTAAAGCCAGCAACAGAATTTTATTTGAAGTAAGTAATGTTCAACTTTTCAAACCCTCTCTGATTTAACCCATTCCCTCATAGGCTATTTTTAGATCCAACTACTTTGAATAAATCCACCGAAAAGGAGCATTAACTAGAGAAAAGGAAAAGTTTTAGAATTTTGTAGTTTGAAACCATTGTGATAAATAGAGCATTTGCTCCTATAGGAGCAAATGCTCTATTTATCACAATGATTTCAGAAAGTGACTTTTACAGAGGCATAGAAAGGCGTATTCATGGAGGAAAGGGTTAACCCTTTCCCTCATATAAATGCCTTTTCACACATTTGCAAACAGAGTAGAATGAGATCAGATGATTCCTGTAGGTGCTACATGTATCTGATCAGGATCTACTCTTGTTGCTTATGAAATTATAATGGATTTGACTCAACAGTTTTTACCAATACCAAATATTCTTGTTTACATGTTTATGCCATTTTGAAAATTTAGCAAATAAATATTCATCATGTCTTTATTTCTTTCATGAATATTCAGCAGGGAAATGGTTGAAGATAGTCCTAAATCAGTGTTTTTGACCTTAACCCTTTCCTCCATAGGCTATTCTTAGACCCAGCCTCTTTGAATGAATCTACCCAAAAGGAACATTTACTAGAGGAAAGTAAATTTTTTTTAGAATTTTGTAGTTTGAAACCATTGTGATAAATAGAGCATTTGCTCCTAGAGGAGCAAATGCTCTATTTATCAATTATTTCAAGAAGTGGTTATTACAGTTGCATAGAAAGGCATATTTATGGAGGAAAGGGTTATATGCCAATGGGAGGATTTATTTCAAACTTTCACAGATGAACAACATTGATGTGAAGATGTATATAAAGAAGGGAATTTTTGCTCCAACTATTTTAACAAGACTTACAAGACTTTGAAATTTTCTTTTTCACTATATACATAACATAACAACAATGTTGCCCCAAATCCTTTTGACACAGTTTTCTAGTAGTTTGAATAAAAATTATGCTTCCAATATTTTAAGGATGAGTGCCATACCATTTGTACTTTGTATATTTAACCCTTTACCTTCACAGATGGCTCCTCTAGTGCAGTCTGATCTACTATCTTTGCAAAAGCGTTGAAAGACGTCTCTATCGGGTAAAGGGTTAACCTATTACCTCATGTTGACGCCTTTGGATGCCACTCTTTGAAACCATTGTTATAAATATAAATAAATATTGTTATAATTTTGCTCCATAGGATCATTTTACAATGGTTTAAAAACCACACAAAAAAATATTTTCCTAGTAAATTATTCTTTTCAGTAGATTTATTCAAAGACTTTGGAGCAGGAGAAACATAAGCAGGATATTGAAAAGTCTAGATAATGATAGGACCTTTGTCCATACTGTTTCCAAGGATATACATGTATATAATTTCAACACAGTGCACTAAAAGTGGAGGATGTAGATTTGAGATATTTGTTTTGCAGGGTTTGTACGATACTGGATGACCTGAGGGGTACACCGACCGAAGCAATCAGCTTCCGAACTACTCAGTGTGAACCAGAACAACCTCAACCCCCAAAACTGCAACAGAAAAATAAAACCTCCCTAGCCCTCAAGTGGAATGTGAGTTGACTCTCAGGAAAATAATGATAGACTCATTTAGTCAGAGCTTCTTGCATCCTTCATATACAGTGAAACCTCTCTAAACCTGACGTCCAATTTAGTGTAAATACCAGTCTTGGAGATAGGTGGCGGCTTAATGCAGGGTGAAAGTCATGCAGAAAGCTCCTCTAGGAGCTTTCTGCATGACTTTAACCCTGCATTAAGCAGACTCCTGCCTTGCATTAAGCAGACTCCTGCCTTGCATTAAGCAGGCTCCTGCCTAAACATATCTAAATTCTTCTCTGATAGAATTCCGGTTTAGAGAGGTTTTACTGTATACACTTTTTCATGCATTTGCATAACAGAGTAGACCCAGATCAGACGGCTCCTATAGGAACTGTCTGATCAGGGTTTGCTCTGTTTGCTTATGGTATAGTATAGATCTGATTCTACAGTTTTTGTCTCAGCCAAAATGTTCATATGTCATTATAAAAAATAATCTAATTGATATTCATGATGTCATTATTTCTTACATGAATATTGAATAGGGAAAGGGTTAATCAGTATCACCTCTCTGAAGTGATTCTAATGAGTACCAACAGAGTGGGGCTTGTCTGAGAAATAAGATATTTAGCTACTACAATATGCTTCTGTTAACCCTTTCGCTGTTTAATATTCATGTAAGAAATAATGACATCATGAATATGTATTAGAATTTTTAAAATGGCATGAAAAAAAGAAACTTTAGAATATAAATATAGAACTGTAGAGTGTTTTAGTATCGGTAGAAAATGTCAGATATTTTATAATTTCATAAGCAAACAGAGCAGACCTTAATCAGATGACTCCTACAGGAACCATCTGATCTGGGTCTCCTGTGTTTGCACAAAGGTGTGAAAAAGCAGTTTATATGAGGGAAAAGGTTAACCCTTTCCTCAATGAATACGCCTTTCTACGCCTCTGTAAAAGTCACTTTTAAGAAACCATCGCAGTAAGTAGAGCATTTGCTCCATAGGAGCAAATCGAGGGTTTGGTGCAAAAACAATAGTTTTACGCCAAGCCTTAGAAATGCTCTATTTATCACAATGATTTCAAAATTACATGATTCTAAAAAAAAATCCTTTTCTCTAGTAAACGTTCCTTTTCGGTAGATTTATTCAAAGAGGTTGGATATAAAAATAACCTATGAGGTATTGGTTAACAACTAATACATGTATACAGATCAACAGTATGGGTGCCTGTAGGGTCTTAGTGATCAACATTCTTATGATAATCAACAAAATGCCTTGAACTCTTTGCACGCTAGCGGCCGACACTATTATTACTGATGCAAACAGTTTGGATCCAGATGAGATGCCACATAATGCGGCATCTCATCAGGATCCAAACTGTTTTCAAAGAAATTAGAGAAATTATAATTAAAGCAGACGACAATTGTTGCAGACGAAAAATTAAGACTAACTGGGCAAAAATAGGAACAAGGCTTTTGTTGGTTTAGAATTAGATTATTACATTCTTTCCTTTATATAAACGCTGTTTCATGCATTTGCAAACAGACTAGACCCAGATCAGACAGCAACTAAGGAGCTGTTTGCTTATGATATAATATAGAAATGATTCTACAGTTTCTGCCAAAGCTAAAACTTCCTGTGTCCATGTGCTATTATAACAAATTAATCTTATTAAAGTCATGCAGTCATTATTTCTTACATGAATATTCATGATGAAAAGGGTTAATGTTAGATTATTCAGATCCTGATGCCTAGTTTCTCAGTATCTCATTGTTTGAAAAAAGTCATTAAAAAATGGGTCCATATATATGCAACAACTTGCTGTCTGGTTTTGTTGGGGTGTTTTTGCAATAAACATCTGCTGAAATAAGGTTTAGTTAACCCATTACCTCACAGGCTATATTTAGATCCAACCTCTTTGAATAAATCTACCCAAAAGGAGCATTAACTAGAGAAAAGGATTTTTTTATAATTTTGTAATATGAAACCATTGTGATAAGTAGAACATTTGCTTCTGTAGGAGCAAATGCTCTATTTATCACAATTATTTCAACAGGTGACTTTTACAGAGGCGTAGGTAGGCGTATTTATGGAGGAAAGGGTTAACCCTTTACCTGTTGAATATTTATGTAAGAAATAATGACATCATGAATATTCATGAGCTTCAAACAGAGCAGTCCCTGATCACACGACTCCTAAAGGAGTCATCTGATCTGGGACTCCTCTGTTTGCGGAGGCTCAAAAGGGCATTTAACCCTTTGCCTGTTCGACGTTTATTCCAAATTTCAAGACCTACTGAATATTTCATGGTCAAAATAGTTATAATGAAATGTGGAAGGTGGAATATTGCAGCTATTTTAGAAAGTAAAGAAACAGATCTTTCAAATTCCACAAGCAAACAGAGCAGACCCTGATCAGATGGCTCCTATAGGAGCCGTCTGATCTGGGTCTTCTCTGTTTGCAAATGCATGAAAACATGTTTATATGAGGGAAAGGGTTAAAACGGATAAAAAGTTAATGCATCGTGAAAAAAAGTATAATGCCTTATGCCTTCAGGAGTGGTTTTATTTCTTCCCTAGCTTATCTCCATGCCTGCTTATAAATGAATTCATGAACCATAATAATGTTTTCAGATTTTATCACTAACTGCATGCCTGCATGTTGTTACCGAGAACATACATGCATGTGCATGCTAGCAGTACATGTACCTGTGTTAAGTTATTGAGATTTTACCCTTTGAATGCAGATGTACTTGGGTTTGCAGAAACTATACACCTAGATCAGATAGTTCCAGAAAATCTTCTAGCAAAGTTAAACTTTTCATGCTGAACGGACTGCAATAGTTAAGTAATGATGGCAGTTCCACTTTGGTTATTTAGCATTCAAAGGGTGAAGATCAAAACTAGGTCAAATCTCTGCAAGAGTGTTAAACCTTCTCATTATCGAAACAATGCTCAAACTCTGATCTGCTTAGTATTTCAATTCATGTAAACATTTGAAACACTACTAACCAAATACTACAAACCAAACGTCGAACAGCTTGGATCCTGATGGTAGGGGAAAAAAAAAGTCGAGTTTTATTGTAATCTATCTATTGTAGCTATTCTTGATATAGTTATCGTAATATCTTTTGCAAATAGAGTAGACCCAGCTCAGACAGCTCCTACAGGAGTCTGTCCTGTTTGCTTATGAAAGAATATGGACGAAATTCCACAGCTTCTGCAATGGTGATGAATTCGTTTGTTCACGATGCCATGATAAAATTCATTAGTCATGATACAAATAATGAATATTAATTACCTGGATTATTATAATTGTATGTGAACAAATGAATTTTTGGCCATGGCAGGCACTAAAGAATTACAGTTACACATATATTTTTTCGCTGACAAAAAAAAAAGAGCAGATCCTAATACCAGAGCTGTCTAATCCAGATCTGATGTTTGTACAGTAAAACCTCTCTATAATGACCACTAAATTGAGTTAATTAGCTGTTATTTAGATCAGGTGGCTGCTTAAAGCAAGGTGAAAGTAAAACAGAACGCTCCTATAGGAGCGTTCTGTTTTACTTTCACCTTGCTTTAAGCAACCACCTGCCTTTAACACAAAATAATTGATGTAATTTTGTGGCCATTATAGAGAGGTTTTACTGTACATGTAGATCCAGATTAGACAGCTCCTATATCAAGTCAGATCTGTATCATGTCATAAGCAAACAGAGCAGACCCTGGTCAGATGGCTCCTATAGGAGCCATTTGATCTGGGTCTGCTATGTTTGCAAAGGCTTAGAATTGCATGTTTATGGAGAAAAAGGCTGTATACAAGGAAATTGGGTATGGCTAATTTTGATTTGTTCAGTTTGATCTGGGTCTGCACTATTTGCCTCAGCTAAGGGTCGTACATATTGATATGACATTTAGCATGCTTGTTTTGTAACATACAGTAAAAACTCGATACTACGAACACTCAAATACATACCATTATTGATCTTTAACACAGGTGGCGAATTTCACCCTGCATTAAGCTGCCACCTTCCACAAAGAGGCCCCGGCCGCGACAGACCAAAAGTCGTTAAAAGTTGGTACTAGTAGCTCCCTTGTCTACGCTCGACATTAAAAGGTGTAGTTCTAGGACTGGTCGGCCCGGTGTCAGGATAATGTGACTGGGTGGGGTGCCCTTGCCATGTACCTGCGGCAGGGGTATTCCAGTGAGGCAGCACTATAACTTGTCTCATGCGGGTGCCGTCTGCAAATAACTGAAATACTGTTGGTCGGACGTAAAACCCAACTCACTCACTCACTCCACAAAGAGATAATTTTTTCATTACTAAAATTTCGTAGTATTGAGATATTTCTGTATTTGCATGAGAGTGACTCTGAAATCTGTTGACTGACACAAGTTATCTTATGATTGTAGGCACCATGTGAGAATGGGTCCAAGATCTCGGCCTACGTGCTGGAATATGAGACAGGAGACGGAACGGGGAACTATGTAGAAGTTTACAATGGCCCACAGAAACAATACCGAATACCAAAACTTACTGCTTCAACCAAATACACCTTCCGATTAGCGGCAATCAACAGCTCCGGTAAAAGGTACGGCCATTATTTAGTCACAAAGGTAGAGTTATCATTGGAACGCTTAACTTTTGCTAAACATCTCAGCACTTAACCATTTACCTCATAAATATTAATGAATGACTCCCTCCGTCCATTCATTATGAATGTTGATTGAGCCAAATGCTCTATTTATCACATTGGTTTCAAAAAGTGACTTTTACAGAGGCATAGAAAGGCATATTTATGGAGGAAAGGGCTAAATACTTTTTTCCATAAGCCCTTTCCCTTATATAAACTAGGGATGGCAACGAATACCAAAATCACCATCCGAATATTCGAACCCAAACTATTCGGATATCCGAATATATTCGTTTGATTTTTATCTGATCCATGAACATTATGTACAATCAGACCCATAATATCACGAAGTCATTACAAGTCAGTGTAATAATAATTTGAGTGGCCTACAGACCTAGACAAGTGAGTTGTTTATCATGTAGAAACTGTTTTTTCCTACAAACCTTGTCCTGTCAGATATATCATTTGAGAGTTGAGACATGTTATCAAAGCAGAAAAGTGAAAGTAAACATTGTGTATGAGCCTGACTTCCGGTCTGGCTAAAACACGGACTTGTTTGCTAAGTCAGCACTTCAGTATATGGGTAAATGCAAACGACAATTTCAATATTTTAAATCTTAATAGCATTTGGTTTGAAATCTCATAGAGCTGAGTGGAACATTTCAAGTCATATGAAAATGTTTACCAGAGCCATTATGCAGGCTGTTCGAAACACACATGCCTGATCAATGGGCGTTGTGAAGAAAGTGGGTGGGGGAAGTATTCTGATCGGTTGAGTTAGTTAGCCAGGTGGGTCGATATTTTTTCACACCTTACACAAGGGTTAATCATAATGGACCAATAAGCAGTAGAGATTGTTGATGCGTCTTTACACATAACCAATCTGTCAATTATGGCCCTTAACATCAATTAAACAGGACCACCTGTGGATTAAAAGAGCATCGCTAAAACTGACACTTGGGTTGATTGCGCAACTATTGTCCCTCTGACTGCGTAAGTGTCACGGTGCAATTAACACGGCCTGCCTAGTTGGCTTATCAAATAGCGATTTTTAAGGACTGGAGAAAATTATGCACTACAATTTCAATTAATTTATTTTTTGTGTGGTTTTGTTTTGCTATTCGAATAGTAAAATGACATTCGGATATCCGTTTGGTATCCGAATATTCGAATATCCGAATAACCGTTGCCATCCCTAATATAAACACATTTTCCTATATTTGCAAACAGAGTAAACCCAGATCAAGAACTGTTTGCTTATGAACTTATAACTTTTTGATTGTTCGGATTCTCAAGACATGAAGTTTTGAAGTTTTTCATTTGTTGCTTTCAGTGAGTACAGTGAGCCAGTGACATTCTGTACCAGTGGCTCAGCTCCCTCCCAGCCCGACCCACCAATGTTGTCCGAGCGGTATGTGACGGAGCTTGTGATATCATGGATAAAACGACCAAACGATGATGAGTTCCTGCTGCAACTTGAAGACCAATTGTCTGTAAGTGTTAGAAAAATTGCTCTAGTTTATTTTGTACAGTTTGTCAAACTGTGTAGACTTATATCAGAGGGCTTCTTGAGGAGTCGTCTGACCTGGGGCTACTTTGTTTGCAAATACATTAATAAGTGTATATAAGAAGTAAAGGTTTGAACTGTGTTTTGGCATAGTTCACCCTTAAAGTTTAAATGTCATATTGGGCCACAAAATAAAGAGTTATGATTCTTAACTTTGTAAAAATTAAGGCATTTTCTATGGAAAATTTGTGACATCTGTGTCCTATGGACACAATGCTAGCCACTGCTAACACTTTCCTTGCCCAACAGCATGAATATTTATCAGCTGAATTTTTTATATGTAAACTTTTCAGTTAACCCATAGTGAGCAACTCGTTAACCAACACAAACAAACAAACAACCTTTTCAAGGATTATTTTTCTTTGATAAAAACTGTTTTGAATCTGATCTAGCAAACAGAGCAGACCCTGTGTGTACTGGGTCTATTCTGTTTGCAAAATGCATATACAGTAAAACCTCTCTATAACAACCACTAAAGTATGTTAATTAGTTGGTATTTAGGACAGATGGCTGCCTAAAGCAAGGAGCGTTCTGTTTAACTTTCACCGTGCTTTAAGCAACCACCAGCCTTTAACACGAAATACTTGATGTACTTTAGTGGCCGTTATAGAGAGGTTTTACTGTATATGAAGGAAAGGGCTGAGTGATTATGTGTTATCTGCAATTCAGGAGAACTTAAATGAATCATTTTGATATTTTATTTCGTCTGTCATGTGTCTCTGTCTTCTTCCGTCTCTGTCACACATATTGACACATGCTCTTGTATGTTATATTTAAATGTCTACAAATTGTCTTCCAGGGTCATGGATTTATTCCTGTGTATAATGGACCACTGTTGTCATATAGAATATGCCATCTGCAGAAAAACACAGAATACAAATTTAGGGTAAGTTTGCCATGGAAACAGAAGTAAATATCACTACATTAATAGTCATGGACTGAATATTTGTAATAACACAATAACTATGGATTTTTGGCTGTGATGGAATCTCAGAATCAGATATTTATCATTACATAAGCAAACAGAGCAGACCCTTATCAGACAGCTCCTGTATGTTTGCAGATATTTCAAAAGTAGTCTGAATGAGGGAAAGAGTTAAAGTTCACCTTTACATGTAGTTTAGGAGGCCACCCACAGTCTGTTTGATCAGGACTGGTGATGATAGCCTCACTTATTTGTTTTCCTCCTGCTCATTGCAAGCAGGTGCTTGCAGACTGTTTATACTGACCTGTGCTGAACCCAAATAGTTGGGCAGGCCTGGATGATGTGATAAGAAACTTTTGGTGTGCTGTGGTAAAGGTTGCTTTGAAAGAGATGGGCAAGGAAGCTGGGATTTTTTACATACCCTAATTGCCTAAATGCTTTACCTCCAATATTAATGTAAGAAAAAATGACGTCATGAGTATTTAACCCTTTCCTCCATAGGCTATTTTTAGATCCATCCACTTTGAATAAATCTACCGAAAAGGAGCATTAACTAGAGAAAAGGAAAATTTTAGAATTGTGTAGTTTTGAAACCATTGTGATAAATAGAGCATTTGCTCCTATAGGAGCCATCTGATCAGGGTCTACTCTGTTTGCAAATGCGTGAAAACACGTTTATATGAGGGAAAGGGTTAAGGAATTGCATGTATATAGATCTGATTCTACAGTTTCTGCAATGACCTGATCAGGGTCTGCTCTGTTTGCTTACGGATTTATATAGATCTGATTCTACAGTTTCTGCAATGACAAAACTTTCTTGTGTTAACCCATTCCCGCATAGGCTATTTTTAGACCCAACCTCTTTGATTCAATCTACCAAAAAGGAGCATTTACTAGAGAAAAGAATTTTTCAGAATTTTGTAGTATTGAAACCATTGTTATAAATAGAGCATTTGCTCCTGTGGAGCAAATGCTCTATTTATCACAATGGTTTCATAAAGCCACTTTTACAAAGGCGTATTTATGGAGGAAAGGGTTAATAGCTGAATTTTTATAATGGTATATGAACACTGAACGTTTTTACCGTGGCAGAAACTGTTAATTGTTTCATTCCATAAGCAAACAGAGCAGACCCTAATCAGATGAGGGAATTTTATGCTTTAACGAAAACTGTAGAAATAGATCTATATCATGCCACAAGCAAACATAGTAGACACAGATTGGACAGCTCCTGCAGGAGCTGTCCGATCTGTGTCTACTCTGTTTGCAAAGGCATGAAAAGTGTTTATATGACTGAGGGAAAGGGTTAAGTATTAGTGCCTTTTGAAATGATATGGAAGAAACATGTTACTTTAGCAAGTGTTTTATTTCTCATCTAAACCCAATCTTGTTGATACTTATTAAAACTGTCTCTGTGTACTTATTAGAATTGTTTCACAAAGGCAATTCTAATGAGTACCTACAAAATGGGGTTTGGTGGAAAATATAGAAAGTTGTTTATGTAGATTTTCTCAATGCTTCTCAGATCTGAATCTCTGTTGAGTTTTGAACAAGACCCAATGTTTGCTGTTTAAAGGGCCATTCAATCAGACTGAGCATTTTTTGCTGACAAAAACATGGTGTAAATATATTGGTAGTGATTGTCAGCCATCCCAACTAGCTGGCAATGGGCTTGTATCTTTCCGTACTTCATTATACAATAGTCATCCGGACACATATGAAATATATATGAACACATATGAAATATAATCTCATATTGATAGTAGTAGTTCCATAGTTGTCAAACAGACTTCTGGGTGATATACAGGTTAGGTTATATGGTTTTTAGCTCACCAGAGCACTTTGTGCTCAGGGTGAGCTTTTGTGATCACCCGTTGTCCGTCGTCCGTCGGCGTGCGTCATGCGTCGTCCGTCGTTCGTCGTTCGTCGTCCGTCGTCAACAATTTGAACCTTTAAAAATCTTCTCCTCTGAATCTACAGGGTTCTCATCTTTCATCTTTGGCATATAGTATCATCTTTAGGTCCTCTACAAAAGTTATATAAATTATGCACCTGGGGTCAAAATTGGCCCCGCCCCAGGGGTGACTTGTTTTCAATAGAAACATATAGTAAAACTTTGAAAATCTTCTCCTCTTAAACCAGAAGGTTCTCATCTTTCATATTTGGCACATAGCATCATGTTCAGGTCCTCTACAAAATTTATCTAAATTATGGCCCTGGGGTCAAAATTGGCCCCGCCCCAGGGTTGGGCAGTTTTCAATAGAAACAAATAGTGAAATCTTTGAAAATCTTCTTCTCTGAAACTGGAAGTCTCTCAGCTTTCATATTTGGCACAGAGCATCATGTTCAGGTCCTCTACAAAAGTTATATAAATTATGCCCCTGGGGTCAAAATTGGCCCGCCCCAGGGGTGGGCAGTTTTCAATAGAAACAAATTATAGTGAAATCTTTGAAAATCTTCTTCTCTGAAACTGGATTGCTCTCAGCTTTCATATTTGGCACATAGCATCATGTTCAGGTCCTCTACAAAATTTATATAAATTATGGCCCTTGGGTCAAAATTCGCCTCGCCCCAGGGGTGGGCAGTTTTCAATAGAAACAAATAGTGAAATCTTTAAAAATCTTCATCTCTGAAACTGGAAGGCTCTGAGCATTCATATTTGACACATAGCATCATGTTCCGGTCCTCTACAAAAGTTATATAAATTATGGCCCCAGGGTCAAAATTGGCCCCGGCCCAGGGGTGGGCAGTTTTCAATAGAAACAAATATATAGTTAAATCTTTGAAAATCTTCTTCTCTTAAACTGGAAGGCTCTCAGCTTTCGTATTTGGCACAGAGCATCATGTTCAGGTCCTCTACAAAAGTTATATAAATTATGGCCTTGGGGTCAAAATTGCCCCCGCCCCAGGGGTGGGCAGTTTTCAATAGAAACAAATACATGTAGTGAAAACTTTGAAAACATTCTCCTCTGAAACTTGAAGGTTTTCAGCTTTCATATTTGGCACATAGCATCATGTTCAGGTCCTCTACAAATTTTTTTTATAACTTATGGCCCCAGGGTCAAAATTGGCCCCACCCCAGGGGTGGGCAGTTTTCAATAGAAACAAATAGTGAAATCATTGAATATCTTCTTCTCTGAAACTGGAAGGTTCTCAGCTTTCATATTTGGCACAGATCATCATGTTCAGGTCTTCTAAAAAAGTTATATAAATTATGGCCCTGGAGTAAAGATTGGCCTGCCCAAGGGGTAGCCAGTTTTCAATAGAAACATATAGTGAAAACTTTGAAAATCTTCTTCTCTGAAATCTACTCATCTGAAACTGGAAGGTTCTCATCTTTCATATTTGGCACATAACATCATGTTCAGGTCCTCTACAAAAGTTATATAAATTGTGCCTCATGGGTCAAAATTAGCCCTGCCCCAGGGCAAGCTAGTTTTCTATATATATATATATATATATATATATAGAAACATATAGTGAAAACTTTGAAAATCTTCTCCTCTGATTGTCTGGTGCCTGGGGTAGCCAGTTTTCAATAGAAACATATAGTGAAAACTTTGAAAATCTACTTGTCTGAAACTTGAAGGTTCTCAGCTTTCATATTTGGCACATAGCATCATGTTCAGGTCCTCTACAAAAGTTATATAAATTGTGCCTCTTGGGTCAAAATTAGCCCTGCCCCAGGGCAAGCTAGTTTTCCATAGAAACATATAGTGAAAACTTTGAAAATCTTCTCCTCTGATTGTCTGGTGAGCGCTTCAGGGCCATTCTGGCCCTCTTGTCTTTTCTAGAGGCCACAGGGTTGAATCATTAACATGGCATTTAAGATGTATGATGGTATTTCTGTTAAATATTTAACCCACTCCCTCATATTAACACTTTTTGCTTCTCTGTAAAAGTCACTTTTTGAAACCATTGTGATAAATAACTTTTTGAAACCATTGTGATAAATAGAGCATTTGCAAAACTACACACAATTATAAAATTTTCTTTTTGTTTTATAGTAAATGATCCTTTTCAGTAGATTTATTCAAAGATGTTGGATCTAAAAATAGTTTAATATGAGGAAATGGGATTAATGTGTACGATTTGCTAGACACATAATGTCTTGTTTTTTGTTGAGCAGTTAGCCGCCAAAAATGATGAGGGGAGCAGTAAGTGGAGTGAGGTTGTATCATACAGAACATTACCAGCCAAACCCGAACCACCCGGAAAACCGCAAATCAAAGGCAAAGTCCATGCCCATGTGTTCAGAGTGACCTGGGGTAAGAGTTGCTTGTTATATAGTCGAATACTTCTATCCTAATTACTCTTAAATATTTGGACTGACAAACATAGGAAAATAGTGTAGACCCATATTAAATGACTCCTGAAGGATCTAACAGAAAGAAAAAATGACAACAGAAGTATTAAACCTTTCCTTCATATAAAGGCTTTTCAGGCATCTGCAAACAGAGTAGATTCAGATCAGACGGCTCCTATAGGAGCCATCTCACCAGGGTCTCCTCTGTTTGCTAATGGAATTTGATAGTTTTGTTTCTTCACTTTCTAAAATGGCTACCATGTTCCACCTTCCATATTTCACTATATTGTAACTGTTTTGTCCATGAATATTCAGTAGGTAATTTGGAGAAACTATAGAAAAAGGAAAGGGTTAAAGTTTCTAGACTCTGATCTGAATTTTTTTTACTTTAATGAACAGTTATTATATGGAAAGGTCTGCAGCGTAGTTTGATATTGGTAATGGATAAAACAAAGTCGTGTTTGTATTTCTTGTTAGTCTATCTTGTTTGATAATAGCCCTTTTCTCATGCAGATCCACCTCGTGATGATGGCGGCTCAGAAATCACCAAATATATTGTTGAACTGGATGATGGAAAAGGTACAGACTTTTTACATATATTAACCACTTACCTGATGAATATTCATGTAAGAAATAATGACACCTTGAATATTAGTTAGCTGCATTATTATAATGGTTTATGAACACAGGCCCTTTTTGGCAATGGCAGAAACTGTAGAATCAGATCTATCTCTTTACTCCATGAATATTCATGTGAGAAATAATGACATAATTGCACATTAACCCATTCCCGCATATTGACACCTTTTGACGCTTCTGAAAAAGTCACTTTGTGAAACCATTGTGATAAATAGAGTATTTGCTCCTGTGGAGCAAATGCTTTATTTATCACAATGGTTTCAAAACTACACAATTCTGAAAAAATCTTTTCTCTAGTAAATGCTCCTTTTTGGTAGATTGAATCGAATCAAAGAGGTTGGGTCTAAAAATAGCCTATGCGGGAATGGGGTTAACACAAGAAAGTTTTGTCATTGCAGAAACTGTTGAATCAGATCTATATAAATCTGTAAGCAAACAGAGCAGACCTTGATCAGGTCATTGCAGAAACTGTAGAATCCGATCTATCCCTTTTACTCCATGAATATTCATGTGAGAAATAAGATTATTTTCTATAATGGCACATGTACAGAAGAAAGTTTTGTCATTGCAGAAACTGTAGAATCAGATCTATATAATTCCGTAAGCAAACAGAGCAGACCTTGATCAGGTCATTGCAGAAACTGTAGAAACAGACCTATATAATTTCTTAACCTATTCCCTCACAGGCTATTTTTAGATCCAACCTCTTTGAATGAATCTACCGAAAAGGAGCATTAACTAGAGAAAAGGAAATTTTTTAGAATTTTGTAGCTTGAAACCATTTTGATAAATAGAGCATTTGCTCCTATAGGAGCAAATGCTCTATTTATCACAATGGTTTCATAAAGTGACTTTTACAAAGGCGTATTTATGGAGGAAAGGGTTAAGCAGACTGATTAGATGGCTCTGGTAGGAGCTGTCTGATCTGGGTATTCTCTGTTTGCAAACACTTTCATTGGGATATTTATGGAGTAAAGGGCTATATAATTCCATATGCAAACTGAGCAGACCCTGATTAGATGTTCAAACTGGAGTCATCTTATATGGGTCTACTCTTTCTATAAGGTAAAGGAATAGGTGGAATACCGCAAATGAAATTTAAAGGTACATGAAATGTTAATCTTCTTTTAATTGTATGAATATGGTGTCACATGGTCTTGAAATAGATAAGTAGTCATATCAGATTCAATCCATCTTAATACTTCATAGATGGAAAGAGATTGACAAATAATTTTGTCGGAGTATGGAAGATATTTTCACTGACAACTGCTTCTTAGTGTGTGAAAAGATGACAGAAAATGTCATTCTTTAATTTGTCAGTAGATATTTTCCAGCTGATTTCATGGGTTAACCCTTTCCTCCATAAATCAGCTTTTCTATTCCTCTGTAAAAGTCACCTGTTGAAACCATTGTGATAAATAGAGCATTTGCTCTTTTTATCACAATGGTTTGAGAACTAAACAATTTTAAAATTTTCCTTTTCTCTAGTTAATGCTCCTGTTCGGTAGATTTATTCAAATTGATTCGATCTAAAAATAACCTATGAGGTAATGGGTTAACCTAATGAATATTTATGTAAGAATTGACAATAAATATTCATTAAGTGCACATGAAACAATGGGTTTATAGAATCAGAGTCTCATTGTGATCTATTCTTTTTGCAAAAGGGTTAATAATAATTTCATAAATTAAAGAGTTAAAGTTTCTAAAAGGAATTTCCGTTTGCCTTGCAAGATCGATGGTAATTGAAATTCTTTGCAAATGTAACTATGTGTCAAGTATGTATTAAGGCTGCCATTACCCAGTTTGACATTTAGCATTTCACCTGACATTAACCATCGGCAGATGCAAATATTTCTGACCCCAAAAATGTTCATGACTTAAGCCCTTTGAATGCTGAACATTTAACCCTTTCCCTCGTATAAACTTTTTTTCACGCATTTGCAAACACAGTAGACCCAGATCAGACGGCTCCTATAGGAGCCATCTGATCAGGGTCTACTCTGTTTGCTTTATAATGATATAGATCCGATTCTACAGGTCTTGTCAAACCAAAAACATTCCCTTGAAAAGTTGACATTTCAAAAATTGAGCTAGTAGATATTCAGGTTGTCATTATTTCTTTCATGAATACTGAACAGGGAAAAGGTTAAAGTAGACTGTCCCATTCAGTATCTAAAGCTTAAATTTGAACTTTGAATAACAAACAGTGCAGACTATGTTCAGAAGAGCCCTCTGATCTGGGTCTACACTGTTTGCAAATGCCAATACATTCACTTCCTGCATTCTAAAGGTAAATTAAAAAAAATGCTTCCTTAGTTTTTTATGATTGATTGAATTAGGTAACTGGGTCAAACGTACTTAGGTATTTCAAACTTCAACACTTGAGAGCAATTTTGATGGTATCCTTTGTAAGCAGTTTTGATCTAGACTCGGAGTTATTCAGTGTCATGTCCTAATATTAAATGTCTTATTCCATTCCTCCATAGGCTATTTTTAGATCCAACCACTTTGAATAAATCTACTGAAAAGGAGCATTAACTAGAGAAAAGGAATTTTTTTTAGAATTTTTTAGTTTGAAACCATTGGAATAAATAGAGCATTAATTTTGCTCCTATAGGAGTAAATGCTCTATTTATCACAATGGAGGCGTAGAAAGGCATATTTATGGAGGAGAGGGTTACTGAAGAGAAACAAAACTAATATATTACATAGGAGAATTGTAGCAAGTGATGAATTTTGCAGATAATAATAACTTGCTGTGCAAAGATTTAAGTGAACATCATTTTTAGTCCTTTGAATGTAGGACACAAGTGTATTGGTATTTGCAAGCAGTGTAGACCCAGATCAGAGGGCACCTAGATTAATCCTCTGATCAGCATCTGCACTGTTTGTTATTCAAAATCCTCCAGCAAATATTAACCTTTCGTACTAAATGAAATCTTCATTCCACTTTGAATATCTAGCAATCAAAAGGGTTCAACCATTCAGTGTGAGAAACAAGTCCCAAATGTTCTTTGCAAACAGTGTAGACACAGATGAGAGGGATCCTAGAGGAGCCCTCTCATCTGGTTCTGCACTGTTTTTGATGTTACACTTTTCTTTTAAAAAGACCTTTGAATTTACTCCCGTTTGCAAAGGCATGAAAAGGCTTTGTTATTAGGTAAAGGGTTAAATATCATTATCAGAGGTACAGTTAAGATGCATAAGTTAAAACATTTTCAAGAATAACTTCACCAAGCCCTATATTGTGACCACTCTTTAGAATCTCCTCGAAGAGACGATTGTAAAGAGTGGTCACAACATAGGGTTTGGTGGAGAAATGGAGATTTTAGTATTTTGAGTTGATTATCTGTTGCTCTGATTAAAGGTGCTACTTGTTATATAAAGAGGATGCTATTTTTACTAGCATTTGTAAAATAGACTCACATCAGGGTCTGCACTGTTTGCCATTCAAAAGCAATTTTTATCTCCTCATACTGAATGGATTCTACTGTTAACCCTTTCCTCCATAAACACGCCTTTCTACGCCTCTGTAATAACCACTTCTTGAAACCATTGTGATAAATAGAGCATTTGCTCCTATAGGAGCAAATGCTCTATTTATCACAATGGTTTCAAACTACAAAATTCTAAAATTTTACTTTTCTCTAGTAAATGCTCCTTTTGGGTAGATTCATTTAAAGTGGTTGGGTCTTAAAACAGCCTATGGAGGAATGGGTTAATCACTGATGGGTCGTTCCACTTTGAAAATTGAGCATTTAAAGGGTTACACAGTAATGAACTATTCAGCTTTTAAAAAAATTTAACATTCAAAGGTTTAGGCAGGGGCTAGGAGAAAATTATGCTAATATGTGTTTCTTCTCAACTCCATTAATATCAAAGTAGGAAGATTCTACATAAAATTGGCATTAGAGTTTATCATTGTGATCAAGTTATGCAGCGGACACCAGATGGTGTTTCTGACTAATCCTTTCCTTCATGTAAACACATTTATACGCATTTGCAAACAGAGTAGACCCAGATCGGACAGCTCCTATAGGAGCCGTCTGATCTGGGTTTACTCTGTTTGCAAACGCATGAAAACACGTTTATATGAGGGAATGGGTTAATTAAGCAAACAGAGCAGACCCTGATCAGACGGCTCCTACTATTGGCTGTTCTGTTGTTATAATTTTGGAAAGGGGGTGGGGGGGGGGGGGGGGGGGGAATTATGTTGTTGTTGTTTTTTAATATATTTGAAAGAAAGAAAATTAGGTGTATTTTTTCCAAGCTGACTAAAGTCCATCTTTTGTTAACTTAATTTTTACATTTTCTGTCATTTTCATGCTATCATCAAAGGATCAGGTAACAATTTGTCTATGTTGTATTGTTACCAGTGTCCCACAAATATCATAGATAAAATAGATAGAGATTAGATTCAGTTCTATTTTAACCCTTTACTCCATAGATACTCCTTTCTGGCTGCAAAGAGAGTAGACCCAGATCAGACGGCTCCTGTAGGAGCCGTCTGATCAGGGTCAGCTCTGTTTGGTTATGATATACGGTAGTATAAATATATGATTCTACAGTTTCTGCCATCTGATCTTGGTCTGTGTCTGTGTGCCTTTTTAAAAAATTAATCTAATTAACCCTTTCCTCCATAAATACGCCTTTCTGCGCCTATGTAAATATGACCTGTTGAAACCATTGTGATAATTAGAGCATTTGCTCCTATAGGAGCAAATGCTCTATTTATCACAATGGTTTTCAAACTACAAAATTCTAAAAAAAAATCCTTTTCTCTAGTTAATGCTCCTTTTCGGGATATTTATTCAAAGTGGTTGGATCTAAAAATAGCCTATGAGGTAATGGGTTAAAGTTCATGATGTCTTTTTTAGCTCACCAGAGCACAAAGTGCTCAGGGTGAGCTTTTGTGATCGCCTGATGTCCGTCGTCCGTCGGCGTGCGTCGTGCGTCGTGCGTCGTCCGTCGTTCGTCGTCAACAATTTGAACCTTTAAAAATCTTCTCCTCTGAATCTACAGGGTTCTCAGCTTTCATCTTTGGCACATAGCATCATCCTTAGGTCCTCTACAAAAGTTATATAAATTATGCCCCTGGGGTCAAAATTGGCCCCGCCCCAGGGGTGGGAAGTTTTCAATAGAAACATATAGTAAAACTTTGAAAATCTTCTCCTCTGAATCTGGAAGGCTCTCAGCTTTCATATTTGGCACATAGCATCATGTTCAGGTCCTCTACAAAAGTTATATAAATTATGGCCCTGGGGTCAAAATTGGCCCCGCCCCAGGGGTGGGCAGTTTTCAGTAGAAACAAATAGTGAAAACTTTGAAAATCTTCTTCTCTGAAACTGGAAGGTTCTCAGCTTTCATATTTGGCATATAGCATCATGCTCAGGTCCTCTACAAAAGTTATATAAATTATGGCCCTGGGGTTAAAATTGGCCCCACCCCAGGGGTGGGCAGTTTGTAATAGAAAACAATAGTGAAATCTTTGAAAAGCTTCTTCTCTGAAACTGGAAGGCTCTCAGCTTTCATATTTGGCACAGGGCATCATGTTCAGTTCCTCTACAAAAGTTATATAAATAATGGCCCTGGGGTCAAAATTGGCCCGCCCCAGGGGTGGGCAGTTTTCAAAAGAAACAAATAGTGAAAACTTTGAAGAACTTCTTCTCTGAAACTGGAAGGTTCTCAGCTTTCATATTTGGCATATTGCATAATGTTCAGGTCCTCTACAAAAGTCATATAAATTATGGCCCTGGGGTTTAAATTGGCCCCGCCCCAGGGGTGGGCAGTTTTCAGTAGAAGCAAATAGTGAAATCTTTGAAAATCTTCTTCTCTGAAACTGGAAGGCTCTCAGCTTTCATATTTGGCACAGAGCATCATGTTCAGGTCCTCTACAAAAGTTATATAAATTATGACCCTGGGGTTAAAATTAGCCCCGCCCCAGGGGTGGGCAGTTTTCAATGGAAACAAATAGTAAAATCTTCTCCTCTGAAACTGGAAGGCGCTTAGCTTTCATATTTGGCACAGATCATCATGTTCAGGTCCTCTACAAAATTTGTATAAATTATGCCCCTGGGGTCAAAATTGGGGCCGCCCCAGGGGTGGGAAGTTTTCAATAGAAACATATAGTAAACCTTTGAAAATCTTCTCCTTTGAAATCAGATGTTTCTCAGCTTTCATATTTGGCACATAGCATCATGTTCAGGTCCTCTACAAAAGTTATATAAATTATGCCCCTGGGGTCAAAATTGGCCCCGCCCCAGGGATTGGCAGTTTTCAATAGAAACAAATAGTGAAATCTTTGAAAATATTCTCCTCTGAAACTGGAAGGCGCTCAGCTTTCATATTTGGCACAGAGCATCATGTTCAAGTCCTCTACAAAAGTTATATTAATTATTGCCCTGGGGTCAAAATTGTCCCCACCCCAGGGGTGGGCAGTTTTCAATGGAAACAAATAGTGAAAACTTTGAAAATCTTCTTCTCTGAATCTAGACAGTTCTCAGCTTTCATATTTGGCACATAGCATCATGTATAGGTCCTCTACAAAAGTTATATGAATTATGGCCCCGCCCCAGGGGTGGGTAGTTTTCAGCAGAAACATATAGAGAAAACTTTGAAAATCTTCTCCTCTGAAACTGAAAGGTTCTCAGCTTTAATATTTGGCTCATAGCATTATGTTCAAGTCCTCTACAAAAGTTATATAAATTACGCCCCTGGGGTCAAAATTGGCCTGCCCCAGGGCTGGCTAGTTTTCTATAGAAACATATAGTGAAAACTTTGAAAATCTTCTCCTCTGATTGTCTGGTGAGCGCTTCAGGGCCATTCTGGCCCTCTTGTTTTCATTAATATTCATGGAGAAAAGAGCTAATAAATAGATAACATTCTGATGAGTCTAACAAAAGGAATCTAGTGAACAAAAATTGTGAAGCAGCTCCCAGCTAGTGTCAACTCTCCTTTCCTGCTGTTATTTGCTATTTTAACCCATTCCCTCATAGGCTGTTTTTTAGATCCAACCTCTTTGAATAAATCTACCGAAAAGGAGCATTAACTAGAGAAAAGGAAAATGTTAGAATTTTGTAGTTTGCAACCATTGTGATAAATAGAGCATTTCGAGGGCTTGGTGCAAAACTATTCCAACTTATTCTATTCTATTCTTTGTGTAGGAGTTAGAATAGTTTTGCACCAAGCCTTTCGATTTGCTCCTATAGAGGAAAAGGTTAATACCCTGATTATAGTAAAGATTTGGACATACAAACTTAAATAAATTGTGCCATTATGAATTGTGTCCATGCAGTCTCTTTTCTAGGGAGGGGAAATGGGGATTCACCCCACTTGAGAATCCCCCCATATTTTTCATGGGAGAGGGGAATTTTCTATATAGATAAAGAAGGCGAATTCACTTAGATTGATGTGATATCTGAATTTTTGTCAATAGTTGAATCCTTTTTGAGCATGACTTTCACCCTGCATTGATGATTCACCTACATAGAAAGCTCTTAATTCTTCTTTACTGAAAATGCTTTTACTATATATTAAATTTTGTATCCAGGTTATGAGACTATGTACGAGGGCTCAGAGCGTGAGCACACATGTGATAGGCTTCAGCCAGGCCACACCTACCATGTCCGTGTTGCTGCCGTCAGTGCCGGTGGACGCAGTGATGTAAGTATATAGGAACTCCAGAGATCGGCCCTTCAGTTCTGTAGACAAAATGCATACTGATCTTTCAAAATTATTATTTCTCAGCCAAACTCCTATCTAGCTGTATTTTATTAGAATCACATCCATTAGTTGATTCTAATGAGTTGCAGCAAGATAGGTTTATATAATATAAAAAAAATATTAAAAATGTTTAAACCCTTTCCCTCATACAAACGCATTTTCACACATTTGCAAACAGAGTAGACCCAGATCAGAGGGCTCCTATAGGAGCCGTCTAATCAGGGTCTGCTCTGTTTGCTCATGGAATTTGATAAATCGGTTTCTTTACTTTCTAACATAGCTACAATATTCCACCTTCCTTAGTTCATTATAACTATTTTTGTCCATGAATATTCAGTAGGTATTGAAATTTGAAATAAATATAGAACACAGGAAAGGGTTAAATTAGATTTTTCTGAACATCTTTCTTATTCTTATCTACTGCTCTGGTCCTTGTTATAAAATCTTTCACCATCAACTTTCCTTTGTCTCTTCCATTTGTGTTGAAAAACATGATCAGAGTATTAACCCTTTCCTTCATATAATCACCTTTTCACACATCTGCAAACAGAGTAGACCCAGATCAGACGGCTCCTATAGGAGCCGTCTGATCAGGGTCTGCTCTGTTTGCTAATGGAATTTGATAGATCTGTTTCTTTACTTTCTAAAATGGCTACAATGTTCTACTTTCCACATTTCATTATAACTATTTTATTCATGAATATTCAGTAGGTACAATGTATTGAAATTTGGAATAAACAGAACAAGTAAAGGGTTAAACTGAAGAGACAAGTTACTGGTTGTCTAATCTGGTTTCAGACTTTTCAAGGGTTAACCATAGTGAATAAAATACTCTCTTCCTATCATGTTCAGCTGAGTTGCTTAATTGTTGTAAGATCTGTAATGGAATGGCTTGGAGGGAGATTATTTTTTATTTCCGTAGACTATTACACAGACCATAACTCCCGTTGTATTGCATTTTCACTTCAAGCCTTGCGCTGTTTTGTTTTGATTGATTTATGAAAGCTTGGAAATGGCTGCAAATGACAGCATCTCGGTTTAGCTTTTTAAGAATGTGGAGTATCAGGTCATTTGTCTGGTTGTAGGGAGCAACGTCCTATACTTACTGCGTTAGCTGCCTTCCTAAATGAAAAATGATCTCTGCTTTATTTCTTCCAAAGAATTTTAGAATTTGCAAGTTCAGAAAGAATTCCAAAGTTATATTGTGTAATATCTAATTTAAATGACTGTCATTTGCAAACAGTGTAGACCCAGGGTCTGCACTGTTTCAGATTCAAAATCCTCTTACAAATAAGGTGACAAATATACCCTTTCATACTGAATGGACTCTTTATCATTAAACAATGACAGACTATTCCACTTCGAATATTCAGCAATCAGCATGAGTGGGTTAACCCTTTCCTCCATAGGCTATTTTTAGACCCAACCTCTTTGAATGAATCTACCCAAAAGGAGCATTTACTAGAGGAAAAGAAAATGCTATAATTGCTTAGTATAGAAACCATTGTGATAAATAGAGCATTTGCTCCTATGGAGCAAATGCTCTATTTATCACAATGGTTTCAAGAAGTGACTATTACAGAGGCGTAGAAAGGCGTATTTATGGAGGAAAGGGTTAACGCTTATAAAGGGTTAACGCTTATGCAAGCAGAGTAGACACAGATCAGATGGCCCCAGTAGGAGTTATCTGATCAGTGTCTGCTCTGTTTGCTTATGAAATAGTATAGATGTGATTCTACAATTTAATCCATGGCCAAATATTCCTGTGTCCATATATGCCATAATGAAAATTGATCTAATTAATATTCATAATGTCACGATCTACCATCTAGATTCAAACTGTTTGTTAATGTCCTCATGCATTAGCCCTTGGTGTTGAAAGTGTTAACCTCTTTACTTAATACTTTACTCCATGAATATTGATGTAAGATATCATGACATCAAGAATATTTATTAGATTTACCCTTTCCTCCATAAATACGCCTTTCTATGTAAGAATCACCTGTTGATATCATTGTGATAAATAGAGGATTTGCAAATGCTCTATTTATAAGAATGGTTTCAAACTACAAAATTCTAAAAAAAAATCCTTTTCTCTAGTTAATGCTCCTTTTCAGTAGATTTATTCAAAGTGGTTGTGTCTAAAAATAGCATACGGAGGAATGGGTTAATAGTTATAATAGGATATAGACACTGGCATTTTTTGGCCAGGATATAGACACTGGCATTTTTTGGCCATGGCAGAAACTGTAGAACCATATCTATATTGCAGTAGAACCAGTCTTAAGCGACCATCAGAAAGAGGTCTAAATATGGTCATGTAGGGCATTAAGCAACCACCTGCTTTTCCATGTTCAGTAAATGAATTGCCGCTTTACCCATATCCCTATAGGCTATTTTTAGACCCAACCTCTTTGAATAAATCTACCGAAAAGTAGCATTAACTAGAGAAAAGAAAAAAATTGGAATTTTGTAGTTCTGAAACCTTTGTGATAAATAGAGCATTTGCTCCTTAGGAGCAAATGCTCTATTTATCACAATGGTTTCAAAAAGTGACTTTTACAGAGGTGTAGAAAGGTGTATTTATGGAGGAAAGGGTTAAGAGACCAAAAAGAGGTCTTAATATGGGTATGTAGGGCAGGTGGTAGCTTAATGCAGGACAAAAGTAATGCAGAAAGTTCCTATGGGAGCTTTTGCCCCGAATTAAGCAACCACCTGCTTTTTAAGACTTCCATGTTCAGTAAATGAAATGGTCACTTAAGACAGGTTCTACTGTATATCATAAGCAAACAGAGCAGACCCTGATCAGACAGCTCCTGTAGGCGCCATCAGGTCTGGGTCTACTCTGTTTGCAAAGGCGTAGAAAGGTGTATTTATGGAGCAAAGGGTTAATGAATATTTATGGAAGAATTAATGTTTAAAATGGCCTGTACGAGAGAAGTTTATCAAGATATAGACTGTAGAAGCATCAGATCTGAGAAGCATATCTGTATTGATTCGCTCCTGTATGAGTTGTCTGATCTATGCAGTTTGCAAAGGCATCAGAAGGCATTTCTTTAACTCTTTCCCTGTTCTATGTTTATTGCAATTTTCAATACCTACTCAGTATTCATTAACAAAATAGCTATAAAGAAATATGAAAGGTGGAACATTGTAAAAATTTTAGAAAGCTAAGAAACAGAGCTATCAAATTCTATTAGTAAACAGAGCAGACCCTGATCAGACGGCTCCTCTAGGAGCCGTCTGATCTGGGTCTTCTCTGTTTGCAAATGCGTGAAAACACGTTTATATGAGGGAAAGGGTTTAAGTCATAGAGCTAACAGAACAGAGCAGTGTTCTTGACGAAATATACAGATACTGTTGCTTCAACAAATATTGATACAGTCCAACCAAAATATCTGCATTTAATTTGGATCTAAACTTTTTATTTTACTGAAATGAGTGTGTATATACCTCAGAGCTAAAAAGAAACAATTTTCTTTTGATTATTTATGTTTTTCAATCACTAATGGCTTTCGCATATTGGACCTAATTTCATGGAATGTTGCATATTTGTGGTATTGTCAGTTTTTGTTGTTTTCTTTGCTCCTCCTGTAAGATAAAAAGTGGGAGAGAATCTGTTTATTCATGGTTTTCTTCATTTCTTATCTTTATGGCGCTCGCTTTCCTATTTGTTCTAGTTGATATACTTTTATAAGTTTCTCTGGCCTTGGAGTGGTAATGAACAATTTTGATTGACATGAATTGATTTACCTTGACCTTGAGTATCGAATAAACTAGTTATAACCCTTTCCTCCATAGGCTATTTTTAGACCCAACCTCTTTGAATAAATGTACCGAAAAGGCGCATTTACTAGAGAAAAAGAAAATGTTAGAATTGTGTAATATTGAAACCATTGTGATAAATAGAGAATTTGCTCCTATGGGCAAATGCTCTATTTATCACAATAGTTTCAACAGATGATTTTTACAGAGGCGTAGAAAGGCGTATTTATGGAGGAAAGGGTTAACCTTTAATATGTTGACAAATTGTTCTTGGCAGAGAATGATCTTTTCAATAATTCTACACATAGAGAACATTTCTCCTTTCAAATACTCAAATGGACATTTCTCCACCAAACTCTATGTTGTGACCACGTTTAGAGATGATTCTTAAAAATGTTCACAACATAGGGTTTGGTGGAGAAATAAAGGAGCTATTCATGAAAATGTTTAAAGTTCAACATCTTATGATCTGGGTCTCTGATGATTTTGATGTTTTGACACTCAGATGTCCGAGGTGTGTGTGGCGACGACCCAGGGGGTACCACCAGGTCAGTGTTCAGCGCCCAAACTCCAGGGCAAACCAAAGGCCACCCTGCTGCATCTGCGCTGGGGTAAGTCAGAACCTACTCTCCAGAACTTGGGTGTAGATTATTTTTATGCCCCTATTGGCAGGCATATAAGAATCGCATTGTCCGTCCGTCTGTCCTTCCATCCGCCTGTCCCAAATTTCGTGTCCCTTCTATAACTTTTTAATCTGTGAATGGATTTGAAAATAACCTGGCACAAATGTTCACCACACAAAGACGATGTGTCGCGTTCAACTCCCTGGTCCATGGGTCCAAGGTCACAGGATCAAAGGCCGGGGGCATTTGTCATGTGACTGACATCTCTTGTTTAACTCTTGTTTAACTCTTTACCTCATAGGTACCAGTATGCCTTTTGAAACCTTTTCAATCAGAGTAAGAGTCATGTGATCAGGGTCTGCTCAGTTTGCTTATTAACCTTTTCCTCCATATGCCTTTCTACGCCTCTGTAATAACCACTTCTTGAAACCATTGTGATAAATAGAGCATTTGCTCCTATAGGAGCAAATGCTCTATTTATCACAATGGTTTCAAACTACAAAATTCTAAAATTTTACTTTTCTCTAGTAAATGCTCCTTTTGGGTAGATTCATTCAAAGAGGTTGGGTCTAAAAATAGCCTATGGAGGAAAGGGTTAAATAATATATATCTGATTCTATAGTTTCTGCAAAAGATCCTGTGTTCATATGCCATTATGAAAATTCATCTTAATAGTGATGATGTCATGCTTTTTGCATGAAATTTTTACCTGAAGTGTAAGTTTGTTTGGCCAAATATTTAGGATAAGAACATAATTATTGTTGAACAAATGTTGTCAATGCAAATTTTTAAAGTTTTTTCATAACATCTGGATCTATGAAGTGTTTAGCAGATTATGGTTAACTCTTTCCTCCATAGGCTATTTTTAGACCCAACCTCTTTGAATGACTCAAATGACCCAAAAGGAGCATTTACTAGAGAAAAGTAAAATTTTAGAAATTTGTAGTTTGAAACCATTGTGATAAATAGAGCATTTGTAGGAGCAAATGCTCTATTTATCACGATGGTTTCAAGAAATGGTGATTACAGAGGCATAGAAAGGCGTATTTATGGAGGGAAGGGTTAATTACTCCTCCATAATTAAGAATTGCTCTGAAGAAAAAAAAAAACAGCAAAATTTCCTACACAGGCTGTGTTGCATATAAAGAACTCTTCTTTGTGATGAAACATGCTTTAATTATTTATTATTTCATGTTCGGTTGTATTATGACCTGTCTATTGTATTCCTATGTTTAGCCTACCCAGAATACAATGGTGGGGCTCAAGTCACAGAGTTTGCCGTGCAGATGATCCTGCCAGATAACACAAGCAAGGAAGTGTATAAAGGACGTGACCTTGACTGCATTGTGGCAGGACTGTCACCGGGGAGACCCTACCTCTTCCAAGTCAGAGCCATCAACAGAATAGGGGTTAGCAATGTTCAAACTTAAAAGCATTTTAACATCCATTTGAAAGTTAGAGAATTGTAGAACACACATTTAACCCTTGACTTCATACTCATATACTTTGTATATTATTTTGCAAACAGAGTAGGCCAAGATCAGACAGTTCATACAGGAACTGTCTTCTCCTCTTGCTTATGGAAGAATATAGATCTGATTTTACCTTTTTTGCTATGGTCATAATTTCATCTAAGTTCATCTAATTGATATTCATGATTTTACTCTTTCTTACATGAATATTCATGCGGTAAAGGGTCTAGACAGGTAGTAATTTAACCCTTTCCTCCGTAGGCTATTTTTAGACCCAACCTCTTTGAATGAATCTACCCAAAAGGAGTATTTACTAGAGAAAAGGAAAATGTTAGAATTGTGTAGTATTGGAATCATTGTGATAAATAGAGCATTTGTTCCTATGGAGCAAATGCTCTATTTATCACAATGGTTTCAAGAAGTGACTATTAGAGACGTAGAAAGGCGTATTTATGGAGGAAAAGCAGGAGCTTTCTGCATTACTTATGACCTGCATTAAGCTACTGTCTGCATCACAGTTCCATAATTAGGCGTATTTGATGGCCAATTAAGACAGGTTCTACTATACTACGTATTATGATGAGTGACTAACAGGACAGACAAATGCAGAGGCTTCTACTGGTTTTACACTGTTTGCAGTGCAACAAGACTGGTTCTACACTTTCCCCAGAGACAGAGAAAGAAGCTTTTACAATATTGATTGTGTCCATCTCATTTTGCAAATTTTCTGTTAGACTTTTGAAGAATCATTTCAGAATCTTCCAATTTTTTTTTACAGGAAATGATAATTTCAAACCATTTCGTTTTCATTTATTTCAGGGTGGTCCTTGGTCAGAGCCCTTGGAGGTGGTGAGTGGGGCTGGTGTGCCCGACCCTCCCAAGATGCCGGTGTGTACATGTCGGTCGGCCCACAGTGCCTTGGTGAGCTGGGAGGGACCTGTGAACAATGGTGCTACAATCACAGACTACCGGCTCGAGTGGCAGTTAAAGGCTGACCAAGTCTTCTCTCAGGTAACACTGCAATAAACAGTAGGGAAAAAAAGCTCTTAGGAGAGGGGTACACTCTTTGCCTACAAAGTCATTACTTTCAGCAGTTACAGTAAAACCCCTCTAATGTGGCGACTTAATGAATAAACGTGGGTGTCTTTATAAGCAGGTGGTTGCTTAATGCAGAGCAAAAGTAATGCAGAAACCTCCTCTAGCAACTTTCTGCATTACTTTTGTCCTGCATTAAGCTACCACCTGCCTCTACAACCCAGAATTATACCTCTTTTAGGTGGTCACATTAGCGGGGTTTTATTCTTTCGTATGCTGACTTATTCAACAAAGATTTTTCATTTATTTAACCTTTTACCTGATAGCGACACTTTTTGACATCTTTTAAAAAAAAAAAATAGACCCGTTTTGGATAATCACAGGCAATCTCTGAAACTGTGACAAGAAGAAGTTAAGATCATTTACCTGATACAGAAGCCTTTTGATGCTTTTTCAAACAGAATAGACCCACATCAGATGACTCATAAGAGAGTGGTCTGCTCTGTTTGCTTATCCCATTCCTCCATAGGCTATTTTTAGATCCAACCTCTTTGGATAAATGTACCAAAAAGGAGCATTAACTATAGAAAAGGAAAATTTTAGAAATTTGTAGTTTGAAACCATTGCGATAAATAGAGCATTTGCTCCTATAGGACTAAATGCTCTATTTATCACAATGGTTTCAATAGGTGATTTTTACAGAGGCGTAGAAAGGCGTATTTACGGAGGAAAGAGTTATACAATAATACAAATCAGATTCTACAGTATTTTCCATGATAAAAGAATTCCGTTGTTTATATCGTTATAAATAATAGGCTGATGAATATTCATACATTCATAATTGTTTGCATGAATACATGTGATTGTCTGTGATGTAGTTTAATTATTTCAAGGAAATTTTCTGCTATCTATTGCAGAGCTGTAGATAAGGGGCATAGTTAGGAAATATAAATTAACCCATTCCCTCATATTGACGCCTTTTGACGCCTCTGCAAAAGTCACCTGTTGTGATAAATAGAGCATTTGCTCCTATTGGAGCAAATGCTCTATTTATCACAATTGTTTCCAACTACAAAATTCTAAAATTTTTCCTTTACTCTAGTTCATGCTCCTTTTCGGTAGATTTATTCAAAGGGGTTGGATCTAAAAATAGCCCATGAGATAATGGGTTAATTTGTAATTTCTCTGCGAAACCTTTTATTGTTGCTCCTCATCATTCCTCGCCAAGATGAGTCTAATGAGTAGCCACAGGATAGGGCTTGGCTGAGAAATAAGAGATTTTTATGGATCAATACGCATCTTATCTTCAGCCCCGCTATTGTCATGCCTGTTTATAAAAAATGAGCATTGTTCTTTTTCGTTTCAGCTTTATTATGGTCCAAACACAAGTTATGAGGTGAAGGGTCTCAACCCTGCCACCTCCTACTCCTTTAGGGTCCAGGCAATCAACAGTGCAGGGGCGGGGCTGTACAGCCCCGTAGCCACCTGCCTAACCCCACCCTCTAGCCCCTCCTCTGTAGTATCCATCAAGGCCACACCCACTGCCAACAGTGTGCTGCTCCAGTGGAAGGAGCCCCATGATAACGGCAGTGAGATTTACGCGTATAACATAGACATTGGTGAAAAACAGCTGATCACGATCAGTGCTGTCACTGAATACACAGTAGAAGATCTAACACCTGAGACCACATACAGGTAGGACATTTAGTACCATATTGTCAAACATCTGATGAGATGCCAAGTTTGCCAGTCTGTCATCTAGATCCAAACTGTTTGCCAGTAATATATCCGGTTTAATCAAAGTGTTCAGTAGTACAGTGAAACCTCTCTGAACTGAAAACTTAAATCAGGATGAGACATGGCAGCTTAATGTAAGGTGAAGGTCATGCAGAATGCTCCTCTGGGAGCCTTCTGCATGACTTTCACCTTGCATTAAGCAGTCAAGTGCCTGAAAAGCTCACACTTATTCTTTACTAGAAGTTCAGATTAACAAGCTTATACTGAATTCATATAATATATTCACTCACATTGATGCATTTTAATGCCTCTGTAAAAATATTTTATGAAACCATTCTCAATAGGAGCAAATGCTCTAATTATCACAATGGTCTCAAAACTGCACAAATCTAACATTTTCCTTTTTTTCTCTAATAAATGCTCCTTTTCAGTAGATTTATTTAAAGAGGTTGGATCTAAAACTAGCCTGTGAGGGAATGTGTTGACAAGCAGTCTTTGGCATATTAAAAACATCTTAATTGGACTACTCGCTAGCAAAGGCAAAATATGTTTTGTTTTTAAAGGCATTGTATCTGTGATATTACAAACATGTTGTCTTAAATTTACTTCTTTATCTCATGAATAATTATTATCCAAGAATCTTGTTACATCATGAATATTTATTGTCTGCAACATAAATGGAACATAAAGGAACATAATGGAACATAAAGGAGAGGCCTTTGGCCATACCAGAAATTTTAGAATCGGTTCAATATACTCCCATACAAAACCAGAGCAGATCCTAATCAGACAGCTCTTACAGGAGCCATCTGATCTGGGTCTGCTCTGTTTGCAAGGAATAGAAAGCCTATCTGTCTAGTAAAGAGTTAACCCTTCGCTTGCTATTCACATCAATATACCTACCTGTAAATAGTGAAGACCCAGATGAGACAGCTCCTGCAGGAGCTGTCTCATCAGGGTCTGTACTATTTACAAGTTGATTGTGCAACCAGTGCACTCCACAGCAGTGATTGCACAGCGAAATACTTGTACACAGTGAAGATATATGTAATTATACAACAGGACGTGGGTAAAGAAGGAGAAATGTATTTTAAAATTCAGCAAGCGAAGGGTTAATTCTCTATCTGTTGTTACATGGGAAGTTATCCATAACAAGTAGTTATTATGGTATCCTGTACATCTGTTGTTTGATATCGCTTTTGTCTCTTCATATATCTAGAGCCCGCATACAGGCTATGAATGGAATCGGAGTCGGTGCCTTTAGTTCTCCAGTCAAATTCACCACCCGGGCATTACCCCCTAGCCCACCCAAGTTAGAATGTTACGGGGCCTCGCCCAATGGGATCAAGTTAAAATGGGGTGAGGGGCGCAACACAGATCTCATCACATACACATTAGAGATGGATCGAGAAGATGGCAAGTAAGTGACTTTGAAGGGGAAAAGTTTTCATGGAGAATTTTCTTTGCTAAAATAAAGCTTACTAGGAATTGCAAGTACATGTATTAGTTTAACATATTGAAACGTGTTTACAAACAGTTTAGACCCAGATCAGATGGTTCCTAGAGGAACCTTCTGATAGATCAGGATTTGCACTGTTTCATATTCAAAATCCTCTGTTTAAACCTTTCGTACTGAATGGGCTATTCTGCTTTCTGTCATTCAAACGGTAAACATTGAAAGAGATTTCATACAGCTGTGCATTTTGTTCGTTCTAGGCACAGATCTCAATATTTTAGTGAAAATTGATTTGGATTGCTGAAGATTTGCTGAGTGTAGAGTACAATAAAACTGATCAAATACATGTACATGAATTGTAAAGTAGAACCTCTCTGGACAACCACTTAATGAACAAACATGAGTGTCTTTAAAAATGATTAGTTACTAAATGTAGGATGAAAGCAGTGCAGAAAGCTCCTACTAAATCTTTCAGCACAGCTTTCATTATGCATTAAGCTACCACATGTCTTTACCCCTTTACATTTGGTGTCCAAATAGGGTAATTAGGATATGATTGTCACTCTGTGCTGTCTGTGGTACCATAATATGGCATGTATTGTTTGTTGCTTCAGTTTCCAAGAGGTGTATAAGGGCCAGGCATTTACGTGCAAGGTGAATCGGCTGTCAGAGCTGACGAGCTACGATTTCAGAATTTACGCCAGCAATGATGCTGGGAGTGGACCATACTCTGAGACTTACACGTTCACCACGACCAAGGCCCCACCGCCCGCATTACGAGGTGAACTATTAAACTTAGTCCCAGATAAGATGGATATTAACCCTTTTAACCCATTCCCTCATAGGCTATTTAGACACGACCTCTTTGAATAAATCTACCGAAAAGGAGCATTAACTAGAGAAAAGGAATTTTTAGAATTTTGTAGTTCTGAAACCATTGTGATAAATAGAGCATTTGCTCCTTAGGAGCAAATGCTCTATTTATAACAATGGTTTTTTACAGAGGCGTAGAAAGGCGTATTTATGGAGGAAAGGGTTAAGTCATAGAGATTCCTTTTAGCGCCTTTGCAAACGGAGTAGAACCAGCTCACAGGGCTTCTATAGAAGCTGTCAGATCAGTTGTATTAGTACTTATTGAAATCACCTTATGAGTGTCAAAAAGATAAAACATATCTGAGAAATGTTTGTACAGAATAGCAGCTTATCTGCAGCTCATTATAAACCCTTTTCTTGATGAATATTCATGTAAGAAATAATGACTATGATTATTAACCCTTTACTGCATGAATATTCATGTATTGTTAGTAAAAACTGACATCATGAAAGGTCATTGAAATGGACAAAAAATTGTGATGGTTGGTACAGTGTATATATTGTGCTCATCAATGTTTTCCAAAAAGATTTTGTGAGATATCCCTCACAATCACAATATTTGTTAACCCTTTCCCTCTTCTGGACGACTTTTGGCACCTTTGCAAACAGAGTAGACCCAGATTAGACAGCTCCTGTAGGAGCTGTCTAATCAGGGTATGCTCTGATTGCTTATGAAATAATATGGATCTGGTTCTGATGTTTCTGTCATGCGTTTCTTTGTTAATGTGTATTTATAAAAATTCTGTCCATGAATATTCATGCAGTAATAAATTCTTAACCCATTCCCTCATAGGCTATTTTTAGATCCAACCTCTTTGAATGAATCTACCAAAAAGGAGCATTAACTAGAGAAAATGAACAATTTTAGAATTTTGTAGTTCTGAAACCATTGTGATAGAGCATTTGCTCCTTAGGAGCAAATGCTCTATTTATCACAATGGTTTCAAAAAGTGACTTTTACAGAGGCGTAGAAAGGCATATTTATGGAGGAAAGAGTTAAAGTAATAGTCATATGCAGAAAGGAGTTAATGTGGATAGAAGTTTTATTCAAACTGAATCACCTAACAAATTTGATAAGTTTTGTTTGTTTTTTTAATTCAGCCCCAAAGATAGATCACCTTAAGCTCACCAGCTGTACAGTGGAATGGCAGTCAGTGAGACCGCTGGGCGAGGACAGGATCATCTACCAGCTGCAATTACAGTGTCGAGACCATGAATACAGACAGGTAGGCGGGGCTAAATCTGGTAGAGCTCATGTGGGCAGGGCTAGTGTACAGATGATTTGTGCTGGATTTGAAGATTAACCATTTATTTCATAAATATTCATTACATTCTTCACCTGTAATGAACAAGTATTCATTACATTCTTCACCCATTATGAACAAACATTCATTACATTATTCACCCATTATGAACAAATATTCATTACATTCCTCACCCATTATGAACAAATAATCATTACATTCTTCACCCATTATGAGCAAATAATCATTACATTCTTCACCCATTATGAACATTAATGAACCAATTATTTTACAGTAAAACCCCTCTAATGCGACCACCATAAAGGGGCGTAATTCACAGTGGCAAAGGCAAATGGTAGCTTAATGCAGGACAAAAGTTATGCAGAAAGCTCCTATAGGAGCTTATATCGTCCTGCATTAAGCAACCACCTGCTTATGAAGACATCCATGTTTGTTCATTAAGTGATCGCATTAGAGGGGTTTTACTGTATATTGTTATATAAAACAAGTGTGTTTCTATCAGGTAACGGGTTAAAAAGTAACAGTTCAACACTAGACAGGAACTTTTGTGTTACTTACAATATATTCTAACTTTGGTTTTTTTTGTGTTTTAGGTATACAAGGGGAGCGACACATCCTTTCATTTAGAGAATCTTCAGTGTAAATCGGACTACCAAGTGCGGGTTTGTGCAATCCGGCTTTCTAGTGACGACACTGAACTTGTCGGGGCGTACAGCCCGGGTCAGAGTTTCTGTACTTTAAGTCCGGAGCCTATAAAGCCAGTGTTAACACAAGTTCAAGAAAATAAAGTAGTTGAACCGAAACAACTGACAGATCGACAAGTGGCGGCCATTGTGGTGGTCGGGCTTGTGCTGGTTGGAGTACTGTTCGCCTTTGTAGCTCAACAGTTTATCTCCTATACGTCGGGCAACACAAGTCGCCACGATGAATCATGACACAATCTTAACTGAAGGAGCGGTGAAACGTTGTTGTGATGTTTTTTTTCTCCTCCTTTTTTTCGTTCATAACTTTTTTGTCTTTTTATTTTAAACTTTATACATTTTTCTTGTGTTCTGAATTCATAAAACAAACTGTCGTCTGTGCTGGCACAAGACTATTAATCGACAAAATAATTATAGTGCTATATATTGATTTGTTATTGATTGTCATGGCGCTTTGATTCAACAGCCGTGTAGCCATACCATCACATTTTATTTTCTCTATTGTACAACCAAAAAAAAACCATACAGTGTTGTTATTGCTTACCATGATGGTGTTTGTGGATGACAATATAGGAAAAACTATTTTCTTGAGTTTGTTCATTTTCTGTTAGTGACTAACTCATTTTGTGTTTATACCAGAGCTGTAGATAAGATCAGTATTTAGGAAATGTAAGAAAAAATATTTTTTTTACATTTCTCCGCCAAACCGTATCTTGCTGCTATTCATTAGAATTGCCTCAGAGAGGCAATTCTAATGAATAGCAGTAAGATAGGGTTTGGCAGGAGAGGCGATTCTAATGAGTAGCAGTAAGATAGGGTTTGGCGGGAGAGGCAATTCTAATGAATAGAAGTAAGATAGGGTTTGGCGGTTTTGCATCATATCTGCAGCTCTGATATGTGGTTATAAGTCGTAAGAGAAACAGAAACAGATATATTTGTTGTGGGGAAGTCGATGTCAGAGCATGAAATTTGTCAAAATATAGGCTCGGACTAGTTGAAAATATCTATTTTTGTATTTTACGATGTTAATTGTGTGATGCTGAATCAAATGCACACAGGAACGGTGATAACTGTTGGAAGTGTACTGTTTATTTTTATTGTTCAGCTCTTGTATGAGAGCTATGCTTTAATCTTAAAATTTGTTGGGTTTTAAAAAATGGTGTGCTTCAAAAATTGATTTGTATGTTTAGAAGTAAGTTATTTTTTTGTGAATTATCTTCTCAGAGTGACTGGGGATAACTCACTTGGGGCAGAGGTATAAAGTCAATGAACGTGGGCACAAGCTTAGTTTGTTTCTGCCAATTTTTGGTGTCCGAATAAATAGTATAAATAGTCCGATCCTACACTACAGGCTTGATATGGATCCAGACTTTATTTACACATGTGAAACAGTTGATAGATAACTGTCTCATATATTTAGCATCACTTTTTGAATCACCCAATTTTTTTTTATTCAACAAAATTGTTTTGTTATTTGACAGAATACAAGACATGTATAGATATGGTAGTGGTCTTCTGTGTATATTTATGATTTGACACTGCCAGAAAGGAAACATTATGAGATGGAATGGATCAAATATTGACTTTCATCATTGACCTTCTGGTTACAAGGGACACTAATTTGAGATGTTACAAATTGCAGAAACCCAGAATCTTGGGTAAGAAGTGTATTTTGAAAAATCTGATGAAAATATTTTTTGATATTTCTCCAACTAACTCCATCTTGCTGCAACTCATTAGAATTGCCTCTCCGAGGCAATTCTAATGAGCTGCAGCAAGATGGGGTTTGTTTCTGAGGCAATTCTAATGAGTTGCCGCAAGATGGGATTTGGCTGAGAAATAAGAAATTTTGATAGAACAGTATGCATATTTTCTACAGCCTTGGAGATCCTTTGTAATAAACAGTCATGTGGCATTCTCTGCATTGGGCTGCATGATGAATTCGGCTCAGAATAGTTTTTTCTCAATTTTGGATGCATACCTTATCTTCTTTCAATTTAAACAAGAGGCGATGCCCTCAACTGGTTGTCCTGTCTTTGCCTCATATAATGTATTCTTTGTTACGGTGCTGTATAATACAAGTTACTTGATTGAATTATTGTGGGGAGAACTTTGAGAGGTACAGTAGAGAAGATAAGAAGAAAATTTATTACTATTGAGTTAATTTGAAAGCGGAGAATAGCAGAAATTGATGGCTTAACCCTCTACCTGATAGAGATACGTTTTTATGCAGTCGGTTGCAAATAGAGTAGACCCAGATCTGACAGGTCCTGTAGCAACTGTCTGATCTGGGTAAGAAAGACCAGTACTTGTACTAATTTTAACTTCTGGTTTAGAGGGGTTATTCTGTAATGTTTCTGTACCAGTCAAAAAAGAAAACTTGCCAAAATTAGAGAAGCGGCGTCCATTTTGTGGCTATGAAAATTAACCCATGTCTTCTTGAACATTTAGTAAGACATAATAAGTAGCTGAAATGTTATAATGGCATTATGAACAAAAGAATATTTGACGACTGGCAGAGACTATAAAATCATGTCTATATAATTCCATAAGTAAACCGCAGACCCTGATCAGATGGCTCCTACATGTATAGAAGCCACCTGAGTTACTCTGTTTGCAAAGATGGGAAAATGCACATACATAGAGTAAAATAGTAATATATATAATTTGTTATGTAGAAAAGTACAGAAGAATATTGTGTCTCGGTAAGCTTATCAATATTTGATGCAGTCCATCATAAATTATGTTCTGTGAAAGGAGCCTCATCTTTGGGAGATATATGGCTGTCAGACATCGCACACAGTGTAGTACCAGATCAGCCATTTGTATTGCAAATGTGGCAACCTATTAACCCATTACCTCATAGGTTATTTTTAGATACCTCTTTGAATAAATCTACCGAAAATGAGCATAAGAACTAGAGAAAAGGAAACTTTTAAAACTTTGTAGTTTGAAACCATTGTGATAAATAGAGCATTTGCTCCTATAGGAGCAAATGCTCTATTTATCACAATGGTTTCACAAAGTGACTTTTACAGAGTCGTCAAAAGTCGTCAATATGAGGGAAGGGTTAAGAAGGTCTATGGTTATTCAGCAATATGTGTTCCGCTACCACTGCAAACAGCATTTTGGTTGCTTATAGCAGAATGAAAGCAATGCAGAATGTTCCAGGAAGAGCTTTCTGCATTGCTGTCAATCTGAATTCAGCTATCACCTGTATTTTGAAAAACCTTCAATTTAATGGTTAGTTGTTTTATTGACAGTAAGTCCACCCCCCTTACACTTGTGGGTGGGGTGGGTTTATTTGAGATGGAGCGTGTATTAATGAAAAGCTTTTAATGCAGCAGAAGCTATTGATAAGAGGGGGTACTGAATGATCTATATATATATATATCTCTTATTTCTCTACTGTACTCCATCTTGTTGGTACTCATTGGATTCTAATGAGTACTAACAAGAAAAGATTTGCTGAGAAATACAGAAACTATTTTACCTAGTTTTCCTAGGTACGTATCTTCTCTATAGCTCTGCTAAATACAGCAACAATTTATGTACGGCTACACTGTGTACGATGTTTGAGTGCGTTTTTCCATTGACAAGGCTCAATGTTAACCCATTCCCTCATATGCTATTTTTAAATACAACCTCTTTGAATAAATCTACCAAAAAGGAGCATTAACTAGAGAAAAGGAAATTCTTTTTGAATTTTGTAGTTTGAAACAATTGTGATAAATAGAGCATTTGCTCCTATATGAGCAAATGCTCTATTTATCACAATGGTTTCAACAGGTGGCTTTTTCAGAGGTGTCAATATGAGGGAATGTGTTAAACAACATTGTAGAGTTTTACCTTCCGGTGGACAGTTTGTAGGGGCTGCAGTGTATGGTGTTAGTTATTTTTGCTAAACCCTTTACCTGATAGATACCTCTACATTTACAAACAGAGTAGACCTAGATCAGTCAGCTCCTGGGGGAGCCTTCTTACATTGGTCATCTCCGTTTGCTTACGGAATTAAATAGATCTGATTTCTACAGTTGTTTCTGCCATGGCCAAAAAATCCTGTGTGCATATACTTATAAAACTTCAGCCAATAAATATTCATGATGCCATGATTCTTACATGAATATTCGTCAGGTAAAGGATTAAACCTCATTGAATGCAGTGTATCAAGGGCATGGACAAAAACTGCTGTAGCCACATTCTGTAACCAGCAATTGCAAAATGGTCAGTTCTTTCATTACGTTATCCCTTTCCCTGTTCTACATTTATTCCAAATTTCAATACTTACTGAATATTCATGGACAAAATAGTTATTATGAAATATGGTAGGTGGAACATTGTCTCCAATTTAAAACTAAAAGAAACATATTTAATATTCCACTAGCAAACAGGGCAGAACCTGATCAGATGGCTCCTATAGGAGCCGTTTGATCTGGGTCTACTCTGTTTGCAAATGCGTTAAAACGTGTATATATGAGGGAAAGGGTTAAACGAAGGAAAGTCACTTGTAAAGGTCGTCACAGATTTGTCTGCAGAATATAGTTGCAGTAGTTTTCCAGTTAGTCTTTGATTTGATATAGGACCATTGTTATGTATTTTGTTTATTTGGGGACATTGGAATTTTTTCTTATTTGGGATTTTTTGTTTGTTTTTGTTATGTTATAAATAGGGCCATTAAAGGTTCGTGTGGGCTAAAACAAAGACAAGACAATGATCAGAAATTTGATCTAAATTTTGTATTCTGTGAGTACATTGTACCTCATTCATCAGGTTTTTAATGTCGATGATAAATGACTTTTGCAGGGTACATGTTAGGTGCTTGCATTTTGTTCTAGAGTGAAAAGTGAAATGTTACCCGGTTTCCTGCTTCAAAGTCTGTTTGGCCAAAATGTAATCACATACAGGATAGAGCAACAGATAAAGGTGCATGCTGAAATACTAAAATCGTCATTTCTCCACCAAACCCTATGTTGTGACCACTCTTTAGAATCGTCTCGAAGAGACGATTCTAAAGAGTGGTCACAACATAGGGTTTGGTGTCGAAATAAAGAAGTTATTCATGAAAATGTTTTAATTTACGTATCTTATCTGGACTTCTGCAGGATACGGTCACATTAGTCTTAATTGTTTACCTAGAATTGTCTCTTTGAGACGATTCTAAAGAGTGGTCAAAACATAGGATTTGGTGGAGAAATAAAGGAGTTGTTTTTGGAAGATGTTTCAATTTGCCCATCTTATCTGGACCTTCATTTGCATACAGTTTGAATCCAGATGAGATGCTGTGTAACTTGGTATCTCAGAATTCAAACTGCTTTGTCACGATGTCGATGATTAAAGAAAACAATAAGCAAGTTGAAACTAAAAAAGAAAGCAATTTAAAATAATTTGGGGGAAAAATGCCGCAGACAGGAGATTTAGTTTACATCATATTTTAGCAGGATGAGGGTTTCATAATAACAGCAGTCATACATGTGAAAGGTCCAGTACCAGGGTTGTAGACTAGAAATGTATTTCGGAAAAGTAAATTTTGTTTTATTGCATATTTCTCCACCAATATTTGTCTTGTTGCAACTCATTAGAATCGCCTGTCTAAGGCTATTTTAATGAGTTGCAGCAAGATACGATGTGGCTGAGAAATATATCGGTACAAATATAATCTACAGCCATGCAGTTCTATTCTCATGCCAAATGATTTACACAAACATTGATTGCTCACAATTGTGTACAAATGAACATCAACCATTATACTTAAAATGAAAACAAATTAAATTCATACAGAGTTACAGATAACGGTGCATCCCAAATATTAAAATCGTCATTTCTCTACCAAACCCTATATTGTGACCACTCTTTAGAATCGTCTCGAAGAGATGATTCTAAAGAGTAGTCACAGTATAGGATTTGGTGGAGAAATGAAGGGAGTTATTCTTGAAAATGTGTAAATTTACGAATCTTATCTAGATCTCTGTCATGGCTTGCATAAAAATTTACTTTGTGTAGCCTACAGTTAACCCTGTACTTGATACTTTTTTATGCTAACAGAGTAGACCCGGATTGTATGACTCCTGGAAGAACTGTCTAATCAGGGTCTGCTTTGTTAACTTAGGGAGCTTTACAATTTCTTTTGTGGTCAGAAAATGCCATTATATAATGTCATTTGATCAATAAAACATGATTAGTGACCAGGTAAAGTGTAAAACATAAAAAAATAAGTGAATGTGATTTTGTGAGCTTCACGTGATATTTATTCTGACATATATTTAAAGGTGGGATAGGGGTGGTCATATTTATATATGGGGTGAAGTTTCGAGGAATTTGTGCAATACAAGTTTTGTTTTCTTTTAAGAAGATTACAACTGTAAAAAAGTTTTGTTTCAATCATTTTGCATTTTATTCTTATTTCAATTGGGTGTTTGGACCAGAGAAATAGATCTGAATTTTTGATTTTTCATTTCTTCATACTTATTTGTCATTGCAGTACCCGAGTACAGACTTATAATTATTATAGGAGTTTATCTTTAGTTTGATTTAGATTACAGTATGTTGATTTAGATTACAGTATGTTTATTTAGATTACAGTATGTTTATTTAGATCACAGTATGTTTTTGTGTTAATGATTTCCTAACCTTTTACTCCATGTTACAAATAATGACATCAATTGATCAAATTAATTTTTATAATGGCATGACTGTGAACAGACGAAATTTTGACCATGGCTGAAACTTTAGATTACGTTTATATTATTCCAAAAGCAAATAGAGCAGGCCCTGATCAGACAGCTTCTGCAGGAACCAACTGATCTGGGTCTTCTTCTCTTTTTGCAAAGTCATTAAAAGGCATATCTATGGAGTAAGGGGTTAATGTCAGTTGAAGTTAATATGTTAAAAATCATTTGACCAAGAGTTAGGAATCCCACTGTTGATGAAATACTTGGTATTTTACTTCATGAATATTTATATACAAAACAATGCCATCATGAATATTTATTTGCCGAATTTTTATAATGATATATGAATACAAGATATTTTGGCGTTGGTAGAAACTGTGGTATCATATCTATATAATGTCATAAGCAAACAGCAGATCTGATTAGATGGCTGCTATAGTTGCAGTCTGATCTGGGTCTATTCTGTTTGACAAGATGTCAGAAAGCATCTCTGTCACATAAAGATTAACATAATAGAAATTTTTTGACAGATATGTGTTACTGAAGATGGTCAGAAAGACATGATGGTCATATCAGGTTTATAACTTCCACAAGCATCCTAAATATTGGACCTATAGACTGAGACATGTAAGGTAGTTTAGCCCTTGCAATGTTGGAAACGAGTCGCTAATGTCCTTTGCAAACTGTGTACACTTGGATGAGAGGGCTTTCATCAGAGTCTGCACTGTTTGTCATGTTACACTTTTCTTTTAAAAAAATCACTAAATATTCACCATAAGATTTTAATTTTGGAACAGTCCGATTTGAAAATTTCGGATTGTAAGACCCAAATCAACTGCTCCTTCAAGATGTGTTTGATCATGGTGTACACTATTTGCTACTGAACTAGTCTCGTTTAAAGTTATCAAAATTTTGCTGAATCAACTTATTCAGCATTACACACTGGTGGTGAAAGGAGATTGAGTGTCTCATCCCTTTACTCCATATAAGTATGTCTTTTAACCCTTTCCCTGTTCTGTATGTAGGCCAAATTTCAATACCTACTGAATATTCATTAACCAAATAGCGATAAAGAAATACGGAAGGTGGAACATTGTAGACATTTTAGAAAGTAAAGAAACAGATCTATCAAATTCTATTAGCAAACAGAGTAGACCCTGATCAGACGGCTCCTCTAGGAGCCGTCTGATCTGGGTCTACTCTGTTTGCAAATGCGTGAAAACACGTTTATATGAGGGAAAGGGTTAATGATTGCAAATAGAAAATGTGAGATCCGATGGCCTCTTTAGGAGTCATCTGATCTAGATCTGCTCTGTTTGCTTTTGAAATAACATAGATCTAATTCTACAGTTCCTGCCATGACCAAATAATACAGCCAATATAAAAATTCAGCTAATTAATATTTACGATGCCTTTATTTCTTACATGAATATTCATGGAGTAAAGGGTTAATATAATGAGGGCTTGGTGCAAAACTATTCTAACTCCTTCACTTTGTGAAGGAGTTAGAATAGTTTTGCACCAAGCCCTCAAATTATAGGATAAATATGATATACATGTAGTTGTTGTGCCTGTAATTTACTTAAACTTCAATACAGTCTCTCTGTAGGGGATTGGCAAAGTGATGAAATAAACTTCTGGTTCAATATTGCAAGGTGTTGCATTTAATATAAATCCTTGTCTGATTAAATATTCGCTGTGCTTTTAGCTTTTGTAAGTTTGAGTGAGTGAAAATTAATTTCATTTCGTACATAATTCTTTGTGCATTGAAAAAGAATACAAAAAAAAAAAGTTTTCCTTTCTATTTTTTATTATTATTTATATGTAAGAAACTGGTTATTTTATTAACCCTTTCCACCATAAATACGCCTTTCTACGCCTTGTTAAAAGTCATTTCTTGAAACCATTGTGATAAATAGAGCATTTGCTCCATAGGAGCAAATGCTCTATTTATCACAATGGTTTCAAAAATACAAAATTCTGAAATTTTCCTTTTCTCTAATTAATGCTCCTTTTTGGTAGATTTATTCAAAGCGATAGGATCTAAAAATAGCCAATGAGGGAATGGGTTAACCTTTTCCTCGTAAATATTTTTCAAGAAATAATCACACCATGAACATTTGTTAGCTGAATGGTATTTGATCACTGGATCTTTTGGTTGTGGCAGAAACATAAGGATCATCTCTATATAATTCCATAAGCAAACAGTGCAGACAAACACCTTTAGGAGCTGTCTGATCTGGGTCTACGGTTTGTGCCAAAAGCTCCTATGGAGCAAATGCTCTATTTATCAAAATGGTTTCAATACTACACAATTTTAACATTTTGCTTTTCTCTAGTAAATGCTCTTTTTGGGTAGATTTATTCAAAGAGGTTGGATCTGAAAATAGCCTATGAGGGAATGGGTTAACCCTTTACTCTATAGATATGCCTTTGCAAACAGAGTAGATCCAGATCAGGCGGCTCCTGTAGGAATAATGTCTGTCTGATTCTACAGTTTCTGTCATGGCCAAAATTTCTGGTGTTCACATGTCATTATGTAAAAATGGTCTAATTTGTATGCATGATGTCATTATTTCTTACATTAATATTCATAGAGTATAGGGTTAAATACATTTTTTGAAAATATACAGTAAAACCCCGCTAATGCGACCACCTAAAAGAGGTATAAGTATGGGTGCTAGCTTAATGCAGGGCAAAAGTATGGGTGCTAGCATAATGCAGGGCAAAAGTAATGCAGAAAGCTCCTCTAGGAGCTTTCTGCATTACTTTTGTCCTGCATTAAGCAGTCACCTGCTTATAAAGACAGCCATGTTTATTCATTAAGAGGTCACATTAGAGGGGTTTTATTGTACCCCACTCAGGGCTGAAGATAAAATGTGTAGTAATGAAAAAACATATTTCTCAGACAACTCCTGTCCTATTGCTACTCATTAGAATCTCCTCTGTCTGTCTGAGAAAGCCACCTCGACCGGCCAAGGGTTTACAGTTTTGCCGAGTTTTTGCAATGTTTTATACATGAATGTGGCATAACTCTTTCCAGTAAAACAGTTTAAAGTTTTAGGAGTTATCCCACTTTGTTGAAGCATGATAACATTTCCTTCTGGTTCTTTACAAATAATATAATCTCTAGCTTATTAATCCTTTACTCCATAAATACACCTTTCTATGTCTTTGCAAACAGAGAAGACCCAGATAAGGTGGCTCCTGTAGGAGCCGTCTGATCCTGCTCTGTTTGCCAATAGTATACCATAGATATGATTCTACAGTTTCTATAATGGCCAAAGATTCTTATGTCCATGTGCCATTGAAAAAATGATCGAATTAGTATTCATGATGTCATTATTTCTTATCAAATGTCATTAGAGGGTGAAAATGAAAGGGACACTACCCTGTAACGATTTACTACATAAATCTGCCTATTAACCCTTTCCTCCATAAATACGCCTTTCTACGCCTCTGTAAAAGTCACTTTATGAAACCATTGTGATAAATAGAGCATTTGCTCCTATAGGAGCAAATGCTCTATTTATCACAATGGTTTCAAACTACAAAATTCTAAAATTTTCCTTTTCTCTAGTTAATGCTCCTTTTCGGTAGATTTATTCAAAGTGGTTGGATCTAAAAATAGCTTATGGAGGAAAGGGTTAAAGCCTTTGTAAACAAATGACCTAGCTCAGACAACTCCAGGGTCTGTTATAACAGAAATAATTTCCTGTTGTTTGCCGTGGGAATAAATTTCCTTACTTTATATTTAACCCTTTCCCTTACACAAAAGCATTTTTCACACATTTGCAAACGGAGTTGACCCAGATCAGACGGCTCCTATAGGAGCCGTCTGATCAGGGTCTGCTCTGTTTGCTCATGGAGTTTGATAGGTCTGTTTCTTTAGTTTCTAAAATGGCTACAATGTTCCACCTTCCATATTTCATTATAACTTCATGAATCTTCAGTATATCTGAAACAGGGAAAGGGTTAAATGAATATTGATTTGATGTGTATGGAGTCTTACGTTAATATTCATGGAGTGAAACGTTAAGTTTATCAATGAATTTCAATTTGTATTTCTTTTTAAAGAAACCTTAAGACATCTCTATAGACACAATTCAGTAAAGTATCACTAATGGGACCACATGATTATTGACATAGGAGGCTTTAAATAAAGGTGGTTGCATAATGCAGAGCAAAAATAATGCAGTAAGCTCCTAAAAGAACTTTCAACATAACTTTTGTCCTATATTAACCTACCACCTGTTTTCAGAAATACCAAATTAGGCTTCTTTTTTGTGATCCTATTAACAAGATGTTACTGTTCCCATGGCAACAACTTTCTGTGCTGATTATGTTTGTTATTTGCCAGATGTTTGAGTTGTGTACTGTTTTATTTAGTTTTGATTTTTTATGCTTGACCCTTTATAGTCCTACATAATTGCCAAAACCTGTGTGCTTCCAAGGTCATTGACCTGAGGTAGTTTGTGCAAATACAATTCTTGTTTTTTTGTGACATTTACAGAGAGATACATGGAGCTGCAAGTTTCAAATAATTAAATAGCATAACTTACTCAACGGATATTCATATAAGAAATAATGACATCATGAGAATATAAACTAGATGCTTTTCTTATTATGGCACATGAACATAGAACATTTTAGCCATGGCAGAAACTTCACAATCAGAAATGTTTTATTCCATGATCAAACAGGGCAGACCCAGGGATGACCACTCTGAAGCCCCCTGATCTTGTATTCTCTGTTTGCAAAGGAATTAAAACGGGTATCTCATAAGCTTAACCCTTTCCTCCATAGGCTATTTTTGGACCCAACCTCTTTGAATGAATCTACTGAAAAGGAGCATTTACTAGAGAAAAGGAAAATGTTATAATTGTGTAGTATAGAAACCATTGTGATAAATAGAGCATTGCTCCATTGGAGCAAATGCTCTATTTATCACAACGGTTTTAAGTAGTGACTATTACAGAGGCGTAGAAAGGCGTATTTATGCAGGATAGGGTTAACATCTTTGAGACGATTCTAAGAAATGATCACAACATAAAGTTCGGTGGAGAAATAAAGGAGGTATTCTTGAAATAGTTTTTATTAACATGTCTTACCTTGGCCTCTGTTTAACCCATTCCCACTTAGGCTATTTTTAGACATAACCTCTTTGAAAAAGTCTACCCAAAAGGAGCATTTACTAGAGAAAATAAAATATTAAGAATTGTGTAGTTTTGAAACCATTCTGATAAATAGAGCATTTGCTCCTATGGAGCAAATGCTCTATTTATCAGAATGGTTTCAAAAAGTGATTTTTACAGAGGCGTCAAATGGCGTCAATATGCGGGAATGGGTTAAATGATACATATAGTATGACTCCAGTTGTGTTTATTGTTAGGTAGATTGTATTTGCACAATCTATCACAAGCGAGTAGATAGTGGTAACTGCTTTATTTCAGTGTTGTGCTTTTACGTTACCATGTTTCTCTAGTTTATAGAAGTAACATTTTGCAAGGATTCCTGGGTCCATGCCTAAGGCTCAAATCAAAAACTTGAGAACGAACTCATACTCAACTAAAAAGTTTTATAAGCATGGATACTGAATTCAGTGATAGGGTTAGTGTAGGGTTTTAGAAAGGAAACGGAGCAGACCCAGATCAGACGGCTGCTACCGGAGTGTCTCCTCTGGGTCTACTCTGTTCGCAAAGGCGTAGAAAAGCGTGTTTATGGAGTATAGGGTTAATATGCAAATAGTGTACAACCAATATCAGATAACTCCTAAAGGAGCCATCTGATCTGGGTCTCCTCTGTTTTCATATGCAGTAAAAAAAATGGATCTAATAGGTAGAGGGTTCAAATTGTATTTGTAATGAGTTTATGTTTGATTTGTGACAATCAGTTAGCAATATGGGCGAAATTGTTTGGCATTGTTCACAGAACTGTAAAGAGTTGATAAATGTTACCTGCAAGAGGTACAAAATGTTTTAAGATTTTCTTTTTAAAATGAAATGTCTGTATGTTGCATAATAAATATACATGTATTAGTGATGAAACAATTTTGTGTTGTAAACTAGCTACAACGCTTAATCAAAACAAAGAGCAGGCACCTTTACCATAAGATCATGCTGTAGCTTGGTTTTATTTCACTCTGCATTAGTTGTTTACTTAACCCATTACCTCATTGGCTATTTTTAGATCCAACCACTTTGAATAAATCTACCAAAAAAGGAGCATTAACTACAGAAAAGGGAAAATTTTAGAATTTTGTAGTTTGAAACCATTGTGATAAATAGGGCATTTGCTCCTATGGGAGCAAATGCTCTTTTTATCACAATGGTTTCAACAGGTGACTTTTTCAAAGGCGTTAAAAGGCGTCAATATGAGGGATTGGGTTAAACTTGCCTTTTTACATCTTTTGCAAACAGAGTAGACCCAGATCAGACAGCACGTCAGGGTCTGCTCTATTTGCTTACTGCGTAATAATCACGATCAGAATCCACAGTTTTCTGCCATAGCCAAAATATTTTGTGTTCATATGCTGTTGTAAAAAAAACCTACTAATTACTATTCATGAAGTCTTGATGTCTTACATGAATATTCATTCGGTAAAGGGTAAAATATTTGCATAGGTAAATCAAAACACAAACGCGACCATCAGGAGGCCCTTTTTAGTAAGACACTGGGGGTCTTTGATAACCCCCAGCCCCACCCCAACCACTGTACCTCTTCTTTTCTTTCATTTTGCATTAACCCTTTACTTCATGAATATTAATGAAGGAAATATTTTTGGAATACAATAGAATCTGTCTTAAGTGGCCATTAAAAGATGTCAAAAGGAGACTATTTATTGTCTTAAAAAGCAGGTGGCTGCTTAATGCAGGGCAAAAGTAATGCAAAAAGCTCCTACAGGAGCTTTTTGCATTACTTTTGCCCTGCATTAAGCAGCCATCTGATTTTTAAGACTCCTATTTTCAATAAACAAATGGCCACTTAGGACAAGGATATGTTTGCATACAACCAAAGATATTATTGGCCGTTTACAAAGACTGAAGAATCGGATCTATATTATTCCATAATCAAACAAAGCCGACCCTGGTCAGACAGTGCATACAGGAGCCATCTGATCTGGTACTACTCTGTTTGCAAAGGTGTAAAAATGCCAATAAAATTGAGTAAAGGGTTAAGCAACCATCTCCTTTTTAAGCCATTATTCGATGATTTAACCCATTCCTCCATAGGCTATTTTTAGACCCAAACCTCTTTGAATAAATCTACCAAAAAGGAGCATTTACTACAGAAAAGGAAAATTTTAGAATTTTGTAGATTTGAAACCATTGTGATAAATAGAGCATTTGCTCCTAAGGAGCAAATGCTCTATTTATCACAATGGTTTCAAAAGGTGACTTTTACAGAGGTGTAGAAAGGCGTATGTATGGAGGAAAGGGTTAACCCTTTTCTGCATAAATACCCCTATCTTATAACACACCTTCAAACGCTTTGTTTGCTAATGGAGTAATATAGGTCTGACTCTACACCATAGCCAAACTTTCTTGTGTTCATGTTGCCATTCATCTAATTAATATTCATGATGTCTTTATTTCTTACACAAATATTCATGGAGTAAAGGGTTCTTCTATGATAATTGAATTTAATGGTTGGTGTTGAAAGGATCTGCTATGAACAGTTCTATTTATAAGTGTTTGTTTCAAACAGGATTTGATCTTAAATTAATGGTGTATAGCGTATACTGTGCAAAATGAATAGGCCAGTAATTTTATTGTTTTTATTTAGTTTAGCCATATTTTATTCATAAATATTCAATGGGTTTTAAGTTATTTTTCATAGATATTGTTGAAATGTTTGAAAGGTGCAGTACTGTCTTTACAATATTAGAAGAAAAGTATTGATCTGCTGTAAGTTGAAGGCTTTGTAAGAGTGATATTTGTGTTTACAGTAAAACCCTCTAAACCGGACGTTCAATTTAGAATAAATATTGATCTTTGAAACGGGTGATAGCTTAATGTAGGATGAAAGTCATGCAGAAAGCTCCTCTGGGAGCTTTCTGCAAGACTTTCACCCTGCATTAAGCAGCCACCTGCCTTAAAGTATCTAAATTCTTCTCTACTAAAATTCCTGTTTAGAGGGGTTTTACTATATATAAATGGTAGCTAGTTTGTGTACTACATAAAGTATACAACATTACAGTCAAAAGATTTTTATGGGAACAAATGTTGGTTTACATAAAGCCCTTTAACCCTTTCCTTCATATAAATGCCTTTTCACGCCTTTTTACCCAGAGTTAGACCCAGATCAAATAGCTCCTGTAGGAGGCGTCTGATCAGGTTCTGCTTTGTCTGCTTATGGATTCAGAACTGGGTCAACATTGTTTGCCAATGACTATTAACTATGGCGCAGAAATAGCCCTTTACTTCATAGATATACCTTATAATGCAAACAGTAAGGACTGTCCAATCTGGATTTGCTCTGTTTGCTACGTGGTATAACATAGAACTGGTTCTACACTTTATCTCATCTGGATCTAAACTGTTTGCAAAGGTAATCACTGATTCAAATGTTAACCCTTTCCTTGGTCTATGTTTATTCCAAATTTCAATACCTACTGAATATTCATGGGCAAAATAGCGTTAATGAAATACGGAAGGCTGAACATTGTAGCCATTTTAGAAGGTAAAGAAACAGATCTATCGAATTTTATTAGCAAACAGAGCAGACCCTGATCAGACGGCTCCTATAGGAGCCGTCTGATCTGGGTCTACTCTGTTTGCAAATGCGAGAAAACACGTTTATATGAGGGAAAGGGTTAAATCATGTTGATTGTAGTCTTACTTATGTGTAAATTATGTTATAAAATACAATTTGTTTACCCTTATGACTATTCATGTAAGACATAATGACATCATGAATAAATCGAGGCCTTTGTGCAAAATGATTGTAACTCCTTCACAAAGTGAAGGAGTTACAATAGTTTTGCACCAAGCCCTCGAAATGCTTATTTTTCATAACTCAGTGGCATGAGCAAGCGAAGTGTTGGCCATGGCAGAAACTGTTTAATCATATCTATATAATTCCATAAGCAAACAAAGCAGCCCCTGATCTGATGGCTCCTACAGGAGCTGTCTGATCTGGTTCAGCTCTATTTGCAAAGGCATTAAAAGGTGTATCTATGAAGTAAAGGGTTAAACGACTGCTAAAAGCAGATTTTTTTCTTTCTCTTTGATTTCTGTTCCAAATCATCTAAGTATGTTGTATCTCGTTAGACACAAAGTTACCTGTCCAGTATCAGAATCCAAACTGTTTGAAGATGTTATCACATCTTTACCAAAAGTATTTATTTTTGCAAGAATAACTCTTTCAGTTCTCCACCAACGTATATTGTTTGACCATTCTTTAGAACTGTCTCTACAAGATGATTCTAAAGAGTCACATTATTTAGTGGAGAAACATTATCTTTGGCTCTGGTTCACTTTAAAATAGAGTTATGAGTTTACCTGTTCAATATTTATCTACATGAAAAGCAAACAGAGCAGACCCTGATCAAATGGCTTGTACAGGAGTCATTTGATCTGGGTCTACTCTATTTACAAAAGCATGAAAGGGTGTTTATAGGAGGGAAAGGGTTAGTTTAATGCCAGACCAGCAGTAAAACTGATTTCTTGCCATTTTCGAGTTGTTATTGTATTTATGATTTTAACCCTTCACCAGCATTGCAATATGACAGACTTCTTTTAAACAGCTTTGATCCAGATCAAATACTGATTGGCCATGCATCTGATCAGGATCTAAACTGTTTGATGCTGAGCAAGGATAAAGTTTGAGCAGACATTTTCTGACAGCAAGAGAAGGGTTGAGCTTTGTTATATTAGCTTAGATTAATATCCACATACATGTATAAACTATTGTAATAATTTTCAATCAAATTACAGTAAAACCTGGCTAATAAATATCATTATTAGTTTTACAGACAGGTGGCAGCTTAATGCATGGTTAAGAGTCATGCAGAAAGCTTTCTGCACGACTTTTAACCCTGCATTAAGCAGCCACCTGCCGAAGAAGTTTTCAATTCTTCGTTACCGAAAGTTCAGATCAGCGAGGTTTTTACTGTATTAAATTTTTTTTGGTCATTTTATGCATGACATTCTTTAGAAAGCGAGTGAGCGAGTGACAAATGCATGTACAGTTGGGTTATAATTATGATTGTTGGGTTTGGGGAATATTTTCAACATTTACTCTAAGTACGCTAGTGATGGATCTGTGCAAAAGTTTAGATCCAGATTGGAGGCCAAGTAATTTATTGTCTCATCAGGATCCAAATTATTAGACAATGTTTTTCATTTTTTGGAAGGGAATGGAAAGGACAATTAACCCTTTACCTCAAAGAGACGCCTTTTGACACCTTTGCGTACAGGGTAGATCCAGATCAGACGGTTCCAGTCGGAGCTGTCTGATCCAGTTCTGCTTTGTGTGCTTATTGGATTACATAGGTCCAAATCCTCAGTTTCTGTCATGGCCAAAGGATCTCTCATTAATGTGCCATTGTAAAAATTCAGTTTTAAATCTTTCCATCATATTAATGCCTTTCACGCATTTGCAAAATAGAGTAGACACAAATCAGATGGCTCTTTCTGATCTGGGTCTGCTCTGTTTGCATATTACACGATATAGTAGATATGCATCAGATAATAAATATTCATGATGTCATAATACAAATTTCTTACATGAATGATGAACAGGAAAAGGGTTAATTAATAGTCGTAAAGTCCCAATTTTTACATCAAGATTCATGAAATAAAGTGTGAAATGCTTGAATTATGAGAAGACGATGCTTTTGGCAGAGGTTGGTTACTTAGGGTACTTAGATGATGTTTAACTCTTCGCTTGCTATTCGCGTCAATATACCTACCTGTAAATATGTGAAGACCCAGATGAGACAGCTCCTGCAGGAGCTGTCTCATCAGGGTCTGCACTATTTACAAGTTGATTGTGCAACCAGTGCACTCCACAGCAGTGATTGCACAGCGAAATACTTGTACACAGTAAAGATATATGTTATTATACAACTGGACATGGGTAAAGATGGAGAAATGTATTTCAAAATTCAGCAAGAGAAGGGTTAATAGCGGAGCCCTGCAGATAATTGTTATGTACATATAGTTGATGGTTATGTTTCTGTTCTCTGTCTCCGACTTCTTGAAGCTTTGGTGATGTGATAAAGTATGACTTTAATCTTTAGATTCTTGTATATGTATAATGTTTATTATAAAACAATACTGTGAAAAAAATCTATATATATATTATATATAAATATACATATGAATATATATATGAACTATGAGATGTATTAAACAAAGTGTATTTTATCAATTTTGCGAGACAGGTCTGTATAAGTTGCATGTACTGTATATATATATATATATACTATAATAAACAACTAGTCATCCAAGGGAGGTTATCCAAATCGGGAATTGTGAAAAAGTTATAAATCAATGTTGCCAAACATTTGTTCATCTTAATGCAATCGGATTTGAGGAATAGTAAAATATATTCAGATATAATTGCTAAAGTCCTTTGAATGTACAAATATTAACCCTTTACCTTATATGGAGACACCTTTGGACACATTTGCAGAGTAAACTCAAATCAGATGGCGCCTGTAGCTGTATGATCAGGGTCTGCTGTTTGCTTATGGAATGATATAGATCTGATTCTACAGTTTCTGCCTTGTTCAAAAATTCCTGTGTTCATGTACCATTACAAAAATTCAGTTAATGTTCATGATGCCATTATTATTATATTTTATTTGAATAATTATCTGGTAAAGGGTTAAACACCAGGAATATTCTCAGACATTTTTGCCGGGTTCACAGCTTCTGCCACCAATGTAGACACTTGGAGCCAAGCAAAACTGGTTTTGTGAAGTCATGCAGTAAAAAAAGTGTACCACACACTTTGCAAAGTTATTACAAAAGAAAATTTCAAACAGTTTTCAAAACCATGTTAGCCTAGGTTATCGTATATGCAATCAATTTGTATGTTTTGTTTTAAAATGGCAGTCTGTTAACAGACGGGTTATACATGTAGCTCATTCAATTTTCAGTTCAATGTCAGAAATAAAATATTCCCTTTTATCTGATCCCAATATTGCCAAAGTCTTCTAGGGTACCGGAATATTGTGGTTTAATCAAATCTTAACCGCTTGCTCCATACCCCATTGCCTCATAGACTATTTTTAGATCCAACCTCTTTCAATAAATCTACCGAAATGGAGCATTTACTAGAGAAAAGGAAACTTTTAGAATTGTGTAGTTTTGAAACCATCATGATAAATAGAGCATTTGCTCCATAGGAGCAAATGCTCTATTTATCACAATGGTTTCACAAAGGGATTTTACAGAGGCGTCAAAAGGCGCCAATATGAGGGAATGGGTTAATCTGACCTGTTTATGCCTTTGCAAACAGTAGACCCAGCTTAGACAAATCCTATAGGAGCTGTCTGATCAGAGTCTGCTCTGTTAGCATTTTCCCCTTATTTCAAAGTTTTGACACAAGAACTAAATTAATTCATATTCAAAATGGGTGGAGTCTGTTATGAGTATTTATGTGTCAAAGGAGGAAGTTTCATTATAGATAAAATTTATTAATACTAGTTTACATAGATTTCCTATGCTGAAGAAAAACAATAGTTTTTGGTCATGACTATGCTTCACAACCATTGCATTCATTCTGTGATTCTGTTAACATGGTAAATTCAAAAATAAGTACATATTATCTTTTTTTGAGATCTATGTTTAGTACTTTTAACCCTTTCCCTCATATAAACGTGTTTTCACGCATTTACAAACAGAGTAGACCCAGATCAGATGGCTCCTGTAGGAGCCATCTGATCAGGGTCTGCTCTATATGCTAATGGAATTTGATAGATATATTTCTTCACTTTCTAAAATGGCTACAATGCTATACCTTGCATACATGTATTTCATTATGACAATTTTGTCCATGAATATTCAGTAGGTATTGAATTTGTAATAAACATAGAACAAGGAAAGGGTTAAAATGTTTGTTGCCAGCTTTTGTGGCACATGAAGAGAGTTTGGGCTAAGATTAAGGCATAGAATATTAAAGGAGCGAGATCTTTGAGCCGTTTAATTTCCAAGTTAGATAAAGATGAAATGGGCTGTACTCCATTCAAGTGGATAACAATTTGTTAGTTGATGTTTTTGCACTGGCATCATAAACAAACAATTTTGCACCATCGCAGAAACTATAGAAATGTTATTTCATAAGCAAACGGAGCAAACCCTGATCAGATGACTCCTACAGGAGCTGTCTGATTCGGGTCTTCTCTGTAAAGGTACTGAAAAGCGTCTCCATGGAGTGAAGGCTTAATGAGGTCAGAACTAAGTGGAATTCATGTGTAATATCTACTACTCATCTTCATTGCTTTTGTTGGTGATATTTTGACTCAAAATGGCATCAATATTTACATTGTCAAAGTTGTTTTATGTTGTCATGCAATTGCTTTTGTTACTATGAACCAAGGCCTATCGGCATTTGCATATTAGACCAATCCTTTTTAGTTTTTACCCAAATATGGGAAATATGTAAATGTACAGATAACATTACTGCAATCATTTTGTTAGGATCTAACCCTTTACTCCATAACTACGCCTTTGCAAATAGAGTAGACCCAGATCAGACGGCTCCTATAGGAGCCATCTGATCTGGGTCTGCTCTGTTTGCTTATGATATAATATAGATTTTATTCTACATGTTCTGCCATGACCAATAATTCCTGTGTCAGTGTGCTATTACAACAAATTATTCTAATTAATATTCATGACATCATTATTTCTTACATGAATATTCATGGAGTAAAGGGTTAATAATCAAAAAGGGAAGGAGCATTCACCATTTGTTAACCCATTCTCTCATAGGCTATTTTTAGATCCAGCCTCTTTGAATAAATCTACCGAAAAGGAACATTAACTAGAGAAAAGGAATTTTTTTAGAATTTTGTAATTTGAAACCATTGTGATAAATAGAGCATTTGCTCTTATAGGAGCAAATGCCCTATTTATCACAATGGTTTCAACAGGTGACTATTACAGAGGCATAGAAAGGCGTATTTATGGAGGAAAGGGTTACATATTTAGATAATTTACCTCAATATGGAAATGCTGTTAAGTTTTCACAATTCTCGAGTTGGTTATTTCAGCTATTTTAAATCACCAATATTTTTTTTTTGGTCAATGTTTTTCGTGAAGAAACTGTATATATACAGCTATTACGGCAATGTAGCAGTGAAAGAAACAAAACTGAAATACAGTGAAACCTGTCTTAAGCAACCATTAAAAAAGGACCTGTAACCCAATTTCCCTGTTGAATATTCATGTAAAAAAAAATACCATGAACATTTATCAGCTGATTTTTATAATGCCATATGTACACAAGAACATTTTGGCTCTGACACAAACTGTAGAATCAGATCTATATTATACCATAAGCAAACAGAGCAGACCCTGATTAGATGGCTCCTATAGTAACTGTCTGATCTGATCTGCGTCTACTTTGTTTATAAAAAGTTTGCAAATGTGTTTATATTAACACTTTGCACGCTAGCGGCGAAACTGTGATTACTTATGCAAACAGTTTGGATCCAGATGAAACGCCGCATAATGCGGCGTCTCATCAGGATCCAAACTGTTTGTCATCTTGACCGTATTTTTGCAAAAAAATGAGAGAAAGATTATTTTAAAAATTGAAGCAGACGACAATTGTTGCAGACGAAAAATTACTAAGGTTTAGACAGGTGGTAGATTAATGCAGGACCATCGTATTGCAGAAATCTCACAAAAAGGAACTTTCTGCAATTATTTGCCCTGCATAGAGCAACCACCTGCTTAATGCAGGACCAAAGTATTGCAGAAATCTCATAAAAAGGAACTTTCTGCAATTGTTTGCCCTGCATAGAGAAACCACCTGCTTAATTAGCCTTTACTTCATGAAAATGCATGTAAGAAATAATAATGATGTGAATATTAGCTGATTGTGAACACAGGACGTTTTTGCCATAGTAGAATTTATAGAATGGAATCTATATGATTCCATATAAACAGAGCAGACCCTGATCAGACGGCTCCTACTGGAGCCGTCTGATCTGGGTCTACTCTGTTTGCAAAGGCATGAAAAGGTGCCTGTAACAGGTAAAAGATTGTTCAGCTGGTGGTCACTTAAAACAGGTTTTACTGTATAACCTGCGTCCTTCACCTAGTGAGATGTACATTGGCTATGAGAATACACAACGTCAAGAGAGCTACGACTTTGTTCTTTATTTACTAACCAGCATTTTTATCCCCCCCCCCCCGATCATAAAGGTGGTTGGAGATGGAGGTTGGCTGCCTCCGTTATTGTACAAGGGTATGTTTTCATTTGGATGTGCACTATAGGATGTAGATTGTCCATCGGTAGAAAAATTTCTTTTGTCAGTGACTGAACAGCCAAAACCATTTTGAAAAGACCCCTCATGTAGACCCCCCATCCTCTTACACAAGTGAGACCCACTAGTGTTGGTTTGACCCAAGTTAGAATTGGTAAACACTAAAAGTTACCTTGAGTTTGTCCCTGTATATTAACACATTATCCCCTAGTGACGCATTTTTGCGCCTCTATAAAATTCACATTGTGAAACCATTGTGATAAATATAGCATGTGCTCCTATAGGAGTAAATGCTCTATTTATCACAATGGTTTCAAACTATAAATTTCTAAAATTTTCTTTTTCTCTAGTTAATGCTCCTTTTCGGTAGATTAATTCAAAAAGGTTTGGTCTAAAAATAGCATAGGAAAGAATGAGTTAAAGCTTGACAGTTCATGTTCATTTTGAGATGATCCCTGTATGCTCAGTTTTGACAGTTCAAGTTTATTTTGAGACAACCCCTGCTGTACAAAAGCATGCACTGACTGACGGTCAGTTGGGTAGCCCAGATGTCTACCGCTATCCACATGTGTAGTGTGTATACCTGTAGTTGGATTTGAAAGTGAACTTGTATGAAGCCTATTTGGTAACGACATGTATTCTGCAGTTTCATTGCCATAATCTAACAATAAATTGTCAACAGGCTTAGCACCAGTAATAGGTGTGGAAAATGTAACCTTCTAGGCCCCTTCCACGGGGACATCCCAAGCTAGAGGCTGGGTGGATTTAGCCATTTTATTTGAAAGGTAAATTAAAGGTAATTAATATCAGATACAAAGCCGATGTCAATGATGGTTGTCAATAACATTTAGTTTAACAATATAACCCCAAGTCTGCATGGTTGTCATTAACCTTTAGTTTAACAATATAACCCTAAGTCTACATGGTTTGTTACTAACTTACGTTTATGCGGAAAACAGACTACTAAGAACGGACAACCCCCCAAAATGTAACAGGCTTGCTGTTACCCAGGTTCTTTCAAGTAGTAATATTTACATTCGCCCTGCAACGTCCTTATATAACCTTATTCTAAAAAGAAAGTTGCATAACCTCATGAACACCGGAAGCACGTCATTCATTTCTTAAATATAAGAAATACAATGGAATATAAATATAAGAAATAAATGACGTGCTCCCGGTGTTCATGGGTTATGCAACGCATAGCTTTACGAGCAAAGATTCACGTGAAGCCCTTCGGGCTTCACTAACTTTGCTCGTAAAGCTATGCGTTGCATAACCTCATGAACACCGGAAGCACGTCATTCATTTCTTAAATGAAAACTAAGTATAGTCTAGGGTTTCATCTTTTAATTATGATTATTCTTACCAAGTATTTTACAACGAGAATTGCAAGGAATAACAGTAGAGAGAGAAGAGAGGGGTGGCTTGCAGTGACAAGTAGGTAAGAGCTACATTTGGCTGTCCAGAGCAAAAGCGATGAAACTAGAAAAAGTCAGTCCTTATATAGCTATAAAGTACACAAGGCATGAGGAATCTCATGCTGCACAAGGATTTGTCAAGTAGGTTTTCAACACAATGTGTATACAAGGACTGAAAGGCTTAGAACCAGTGCCAGTTAATCCATTGACCCCTGGAACTTCAAATGGACTATTCCAGTTTACAGACTGACAAACATGGCAGAACCTGATCAGAGGGTTCCAGTGCAAGCTCTTTGATCTGGGTCTATACTGGTTGCATTGAACTAATGTAAAAGGCCAAGTGGAACTGGACCGATTTAGATAATCTCTTTGTTGGGGGGAAAGAACTACTAGTATACATTTAGCAAATTGACTGATGCTTTTCATTGGAAACGTGTTGTCTGCTTAAGATTTGGGACCGATTTTTTTTTTCAAATTCTGAAATACAAACCGGTCTCAAAAGTAAAAACTCCGTCCAGACCGGCGATTTTCCGGATTTCTAGAGCCGTGGGAGGGGGTATTGCTTTTGCTCTGTCTGTAGGTTGGTTCTGGACTGTATAGGAGCAAATGCTCTATCAAAATGGTTTCAAAAGTGACTTTTACAGAGGCGTCAAAAGGTGTCAATATGAGGGAATGGGTTAACTCTTTCCTCAATGATTATTCATGTCAAAAATAATTGCTAAGAAATTACGAATATAAATTAGCTATTTTTTTATGTCATCATGAACAATGGAATTATTCCTGACAGAAAAAGTAGAAATGGATCGGTTAGTAGATCAGAAAAGTTGGCTACTAGTAGCTGGCTACTAGTAACTGGCTACTTGTAGTAGGAAAACTTGGCTACTAGTAACTGGATACTAGTAGTAGGAAAAGTTGGTTACCAGTAGCCAGCTACTAGTAACTGGCTACTTATAATAGGAAAACTTGGCTACTAGTAACTGGCTACTAGTAGTAGGAAAGGTTGGTTACTAGTAACTGGCTACTACTAGTAGGAAACAAGTAGCTGGGTAGATCTAATTATATTCAAGCAAACTCAAACGTATGATATTTTGAGCACAATCTGCTGAAACGAAACAAGTAGCTAGGTAGTTTTATTTAAGCAAACGCAAATGTATGTAGAATTTCGACAAGAGGAAAGTGTCTTCTTTCCAAAAATACCGTAGTTACCTTAATTACTTCATGTAGCTAGGCAGCTACTCATACCTTTTCAATGTCGATATGATTTTCTCAGCGCTATATTCTGAACGAAACAAGGAGCTGGGTACTTATATTCAAGCAAATTCAAACGTATATAGAATTTCTACAAGAGGAGAGTGTCTGCTTTCTAAAGATACCGTCGTTACTTTGCTAAATTCATGTAGCTAGTCATCTACTCATACCTTTAAAATGCCGATGTGATAGTTTGAGCACAATCTGCTGAAACGAAACAAGTAGCTATGTAGTTTTATTTAAGCAAACGCAAATGTATGTAGAATTTCGACAAGAGGAAAATGTCTTCTTTCCAAAAATACCGTAGTTACCTTAATTACTTCATGTAGCTAGGCAGCTACTCATACCTTTTCAATGTCGATATGATTTTCTCGCCACTATATTCTGATCGAAACAAGGAGCTGGGTACTTATATTCTAGCAAACTCAAACGTATATAGAATTTCTACAAGAGGAGAGTGTCTGCTTTCTAAAGATACTGTAGTTACTTTGCTGAATTAATGTAGCTCGTCAGCTACTTGTACCTTTAGACAGCCGATGTGATATTCTGAGCACAATCTGCTGAAACGGAACAACTAGCTGGGTAGTTATATTAAAGTAAACTCAAAAACAGGAAGAAATTTGACCAGAGGAATGTGTCTTCTTTCTAAAGATACCCTAGTTACTTTGCTGAATTCATGTAGCTAGTCAGCTACTCGTATCTTTAAAATGCCGATGTGATATTTTGAGCACAATCTACTGAAACGAAACAAGTAGCTAGGTAGTTTTATTCAAGCAAACGCAAATATATGTAGAATTTTGACACGAGGAAAGTGTCTACGTTCTAAATATACCGTAGTTACCTTAATTACTTCATGTAGCTAGTCAGCTAGTCAGCTAGTCATATCTTTTGAATGTCAGTATGATATTTTCAACACTATTTTCTGAAACGAAACAAGTAGCCGGGTAATTAAGGTAACTACGATATTTTTGGAAAGAAGACACTTTCCTCTTCTCGAAATTCTACATACATTTGCGTTTGCTTGAATAAAACTACCTAGCTACTTGTTTCGTTTCAGCAGATTGTGCTCAAAATATCTCATCGGCATTTTAAAGGTATGAGTAGCTGACTAGCTACATGAATTCAGCAAAGTAACGACGGTATCTTTAGAAAGCAGACACTCTCCTCTTGTAGAAATTCCAAATACGTTTGAGTTTGCTTGAATATAATTAGATCTACCCAGCTACTTGTTTCCTACTAGTAGTAGCCAGTTACTAGTAACCAACCTTTCCTACTACTAGTAACCAGTTACTAGTAGCCAAGTTTTCCTATTATAAGTAGCCAGTTACTAGTAGCTGGCTACTAGTAACCAACTTTTCCTACTACTAGTATCCAGTTACTAGTAGCCAAGTTTTCCTACTACAAGTAGCCAGTTACTAGTAGCCAACTTTTCCGATCTTCTGTTAGTTTATAAGCAAACTGAGTAGACTCAGATAAGATAACTTCTGTAGGAGCCTTCTGATCAGTGTCTGCTCTGCTGCAATGGTGCTAAAAGGTATCTGTGGAGAAAAAGGGTTAACCATTTCCTCCATAAATAAGCCTTTACAAACAGAGTAGACCCAGATGCTTATGATATATAATATGGATCCGATTCTAGTGTTTATCAGGATGAAGTTTTTGTCGATTCATACATCCCTATAGAAATTATGTTAATTAATATTCATGATGTCATTATCTCTTTCATGAATATTCCTGGAGTAAAGGGTTAATGATAGTCCATTCTGTAAACAGCCACCTGTCTAAAAAGACCTCAGGAAGAACTTAACCCATTCCCTCATAGGCTATTTTTAGATCAAACCTCTTTGAATAAATCTACCGAAAAGGAGCATTAACTAGAGAAAAGGAATTTTTTAGAATTTTGTAATTTGAAACATTTTGATAAATAGAGCATTTGCTCCTATAGGAACAAATGTTCTATTTATCACAATGGTTTCATCAGGTGACTTTTACAGTGGCGTAGAAAGGTGTATTTATGGAGGAAAGGGAGGAATTGTGTCTTCTTCATGACATTCCTGTCTTAATTCGGAGAATCAAATTAGCATAAGACTAGAACTATCACTAAAGATGATGAAATACCCCTGCACGGCAGCCTTGATTGCAAATCCGACTACTCGTGTCTGATGTCAAAATGACAAAAAATATTCAAAGTTTAAGGGGATATAATTCTGCAATGCGCAGCAGTAAACGCATGACATTTGTGTCTTGCACATCTACCATTCCTGGTTATTATGTATACCAAATATAAACTGAATAACTTTAAAACTAAAAGGAGTTTGCGACACCATCTACCCATGTTGAATGTGGACGGACCGACAGCCTGCGGAGGTATATCAGTTTGCGGGGGTATAAAAACCCAAAGTAAACCAAATAACCTATTGGAAAATGAAATGAAAAACACAATTACAAAAGCTTTCAACATTGAATATATTATGAATACTACATTTACACATGATTCAAGTGGCTCCAACATCATATTCCATTCATACATGTGTTCACATTAGGACATTTTCCAAATCAGTCATTCAATGCACACAGAAGAATGGATAACAAGACAGCTGGGTAAAAAAACGCCATCCAAACAACGCATTCAAAGTATATATGTATGTAGAAATACCTTGAAAAGTCAAAAAATTGTAGAGTTCATCTTTCATTAAATATAACAACCCTAAGTAAGTACCCAAGTATTTAGACACCAAATCTCCTCTCTCCAGTGGTTTGCTTAACCCATTCTCTCCTAGACTATTTAGACCTAATCTCTTTGAATAATCTACCAACAATGAGCATTTACTAGAAAAAAATTTTTTTTTAGAAATGTGTAGTTTTGAAACTATTGTGATAAATAGAGCATTTGCTCCATAGGAGCAAATGCTCTATTTATCACAATTGTTTAAGAAAAAAAGAAGACTTCTACGGAGGCGTAAAATTGTGTCAGTAGGAGGGTATGTGTTAATCATTTCCTTCGTGAATATTCATGTAAGAAACAATGACGTCATGAATATTAATTGGATTTATTTGTTATAATAGCACATGGACAAAGTAATTTTTGGCCATGAGGCATGACAGAGTCTGTAGAATCATATCTACACTATATCATAAGCAAACAGAGCAGACCCTGATCAGACGGTTCCTAGAGGAGCCGTCTGATCTGGGTCTACTCTGTTTGCAAAGGCATAGAAAGGCTTATTTCTGGAGTAAAGGATTAAGTTAAGACTACCAGAGCAGCTAATACTGCAGACCCAGACTAAGAGGAACATTCAGGATTCGTTAGATCTGGCTCTGCATTATTTGCCTGAGATTGTCCAAATACTTAGGGTAATTAGGGTACGGGAATACAGTATATAAGCATACTTCAAACAAAAAAGTGTATGCATTATCAGCGCAAGACTCCATCATATATGGTATACAAGTACATGTACATTGTACAAATCTGATAAAAACTCTGCTTTTAAGTACAGTAAATCTTTATTGAACCCTTTCCCTGTTTAATATTCATGTAAGGAATAATGCCATCATGGATATTTATTAGCTGATTTTTTTATGATGGCATATGTACAGAGGATGTTTTGGTTCGGGCAGAAGCTGTAGATGCCTATATTATACCATAAGCAATCAGAGCAAACCCTGGTCAGATGGCTCCTATAGGAGCCATCTGATCTGGGTTTATTCTGTTTGCAAATGTGTAGAAAGGCATTTATATGAAGGAAAAGGATTAACCCTTTCACCTCATGAATATTCATGCAAGAAAGATTTTATTGTACAGTAGAACCCTTCTATTGCGACCACTTAATGAATAAACATGGTTGTCTTTATAAGCAGGTGGTTGCTTAATGCAGGACAAAAGTAATGCAGAAAGCTCCTACATTAAGCTACCACCTGCATCTAGCACCCATAATTATACCTCTTTTAGGTGGTCGCATTAGCGGGGGTTTACTGTATTCAAATTACGTATGGAAGAACATATTGAGGGCTTAGTTGAACACGCGTAACTACAATCTATAAGATGAAGATGAGAACTTTGCGAAGATGAGCACTTTGCAAATAGTTTGGATCCAGATGAGACACCACTAAACAGTTTGACAGTCTGGTTCAAAGAGAAATTAAAAATCAACTGACAAGTTCATGAATTAGTCAGATGTGTTCAATGCTTTGCATGGTCAATATTGATATAGGAAATCATTACACAAATTAATATCTTTAACCCATTCCCTAATAGGTTACTTTTAGATCCAACCTCTTTGATTCAATCAACCAAAAAGGAGCACTAACAAGAGAAAAGGACAATTTTAGAATTTTGTAGTTTGAAATCATTGTGATAAATAGAGCATTTGCTCCTATAGGAGCAAATGCTCTATATATCACAATAGTTTCAACAAGTGACCTTTGCAGAAGCCACAGGAATTTTTGGCCATGACCGACACTGTAGAATCCTATCTGTAATATTTCTCAACCCTTTACCTGATATAGATGCCTTTTCAGTGCCTCTCAAACAGAGTACGACCAGATCAGACAACTCCTGTAGGAGCTGTGTTGTGTGATCATAGTCTGCTCTGTTTGCTTATGGAAAAACATACATTGTAGTGGTGGCCAAAATATCCTGTGTTCATCAACATAAAAAATCACATAATAAATATTCATGATGCTAGATTGTCAATAAATTTTTGTTGCACCAGCCCACATTGCAAAGCAACCGGACAGCTAGTGGGTCCTGGAGACATTTTCAACATAATTTTTTCGAAACTGAATAGACCTAAATGCAATTCAAACCGGCCGTTTAGGCTGGCTGCCAGTTTCTATTGACAAATCAGCTAATGTCATTATTTCTTACATGAATATTCATCAATAAAGGGTTAAGCAAACAGAGCAGACCTTGATTTGATCTGGGTCTATTCTGTTTACAAAGGTGTGAAAAGGCATCTCTATCAGATGAAGGGTTAAACTTTTCTTTGTCGATACTGGCACATATTTCAAACTTTACTCTACCCACCATAAATATGCAAAAACACATAAACATGTGCAGATTCTACCCTCGCTGAGTCAAGAAAAAATAATTTCTTAATCCTTTACTCCATAAATCCGTCTTTCCACATCTTTGTAAACAGAGTAGACCCAGATCAGACAGCTCCTATAGGAGCCGTCTGATCATCCGCCTTTCCATGTCTTTGCAAACAGAGTAGACCCAGATCAGATGATATAGCAGCCATCCGATCAGGGTCTGCTCTGTGGAAATGATATAGATCTGATTCTACAGTTTCTGCCATAGCCAATTATTTTTTTTATTAGCCATTATAAAATAAATTCTAAATTATAATTCAAGATGTCATTATTTTTTACATCAATATTCATGGAGTAAAGGGTTACATAATACAATGTATTGGGCCTTTATCTGCCCTCAAAATTGAAACATCATCTTTATGTCAGCTGAGTCATAATTGCAAATAATTATTAACTAATTACCTCATTAATATTCATGTAAGAAATAATGACATCATGAATATTAACTCATTACCGCCAAGGCTATTTTTTAGACCCAGTCTCCTTGAATAAATCTACAGAAAAGGAGCACTATAGAAAAGGACAGTTTTAGAATTATGTAGTCTTGAAACCATTGTGATAAATAGAGCATTTGCTCCTATGGAGCAAATGCTCTATTTATCATAATGGTTTCAATATATGAATTTTATAGATGCGCAAAAATGAGTCACTAGGGGGTAATGTGTTAATTTACTGGGTTTTTTTTTTATTGGCATTGTGAACAAACGAAGTGGAACAAACGAAGTGTTACCATAGCAGAAACTGTAGAATGGAATCTATATCATTCCATAAGCAAACAGAGCAGACCCTGATAAGACAACTCCTACAGGAACCATCTAATCTAGGTCTACTCTGTTTCCATAGGCGTTAAAAAGCTTCCCTACGAAGTACAGGGAAAAGTACAGAAATACAGCACTTCTCTTTATAATTATACCAATCCACATAATCACTGTTAACCCTTTCCCTATTCAATATTCATGAAAGAAATAATATTGTCATGAATACTAATGAACCTATCTTAAAGACATTATTAATTATTATTATTATTAAATATTATTATTATTATTAAATACTTATTTGATAAGCCACATCCTTATACCTTATTAAAGGGTTAATAATGCTTTAACAAAGGAATTTTTGACTGGCAGATCTAAATAAATCCATAAGCAAACAGAGCAGACCCTGATCAGAGGGCCCCTACAGGAGCCGTCTGATCTGGGTCGACTCTGTTTGCAAATGCATGAAAATGTGTTTATATGAAGGAAAAGGTTAACCCTATTCTCCATACATAAGCCTTTGCAAACAAGCTCCGTTTGCTGATGGAAAAAAATACATCTGATTCTATAATTTCTGCCATAGCCAATACATTCTGTGTTCATATGCCATTATAAAATTTCATCTAATTAATATTCATGATGTCATCATTTCTTACATGAATATTAATGGAGTAAAGGGTTAAGGCCTCTTAGAGGCTACATATACGGTGATGAACTAACACACACACAATTGCATTCAGTGTAGACCCAGATCATCCTCTGCATTCAAATGCAGCCTCCAGTCTCCCAACTAAGAACTATTCATACCTAATCTTAACCCTTTACTCCATAACTACGCCTTTGCAAACAGAGTAGACCCAGATCAGACGGCTCCAATAGGAGCTGTCTGATCAGGGTCTGCTCTGTTTGCATATGATGTTATATAGATATGATTAATATTTATGATGTCAAATTGCTCCTCAAGGGGGATCTGATCAGGGTCTACACTATTTGCAACTACATGTACATGTATGTAAGTTTAATTTAAAGTTATCAAACTCGTGTTTCACTGACTTTTATCAGCTTTAAAGATTGTGTGTCTGAATACCTAACCCCTTCCTTCATCTGATCTGGGACTACTCTCTTTGCTTATGAATTTATAATTGATCAGTCTATACGGATTTAATTAATACCAAAATTTCATGTGTACATATATACCATTATAGTAATTCAGCTAATAAATATTCATGTTTTCATCATTTCTAACATGAATATTCAACAGGGAAATGGTTAAGGAAAATGGGGAAATCATACATAAAGAAAAATAATAATTAACAATAGTAATACTATCGTCCCCTCATCCACCATCACAGCAGGGGCTAAAACACCTCTACCAACACCCATATTCTGCAAACAAAAACAAAAACAGAAGATTTTCTAGCACATATGAGGCACAAGAAAAGAAACAAAGAGCAAAGACTTCAACTCATATGATGCGAAATTAATCCTTACAACACTGATTTTTTTCAAATGGACTAATCCAAATTTCAGTTTGTGGTGATATGTAGGGATTTTTCTTGGTGACAAACTGTGCAGACCCTGATGAAAGGGCTTCTCTAGGAGCCCTCTCATCTGGGTCTACACTGTTTGCAAACGACATTAGTGACCCACGTCCTGCACCGTAAGGGTTAAAGACTGCTATGCAAGTCATTAACCCTTTCCTCCAAAAATACGCCTTTCTACGCCTCTGTAAAAATCACCTATCGAAACCATTGTGATAAATAGAGCACTTGCTCCTATAGGAGCAAATGCTCTATTTATCACAATGGTTTCAAACAACAAAATTCTAAAACTTTCCTTTTCTCTAGTTCATGCTCCTTTTCGGTAGATTTATTCAAAGTGGTTGGATCTAAAAATAGCCTATGAGGGAATGGGTTAAAAAAGCTGAGTTTTCAATGTGGAATGGTCAATCAATGTGCATTGGTAGAGTCCATACAGTATGACTGAGTATAATTTGTGAGTGGATTTTGAAAGACAAACAGTGCAGACCCTGATCAGAGAGCTCCTCTAGTAGCTTTCTGACCTTGATCTGCACTATTTGCAAACAGTGCAGACCCTGATTAGAGAGCTCCTCCAGGAGCTTTCTGATACTGATCTGCACTACATGTATTTGCAAATGCCTGTACATGTACTCTCAAAGGGTTAACAAACCAAAAATAAAGTCAACTCAGCATTTCCAAAACATATCTTATCTTTGATTTCCAATCAAATCAAAAGAACATGTCTGAAACACAAGTTTCACCCTGTATCATTGTAAATATAAGTGTTTGTAAACACTTATTTGAAAAGCACCTGCTGGCAGCGGAGTACAGTATATACCTATGTGCAGAACACAAGGGAGATAATTCATATATGCATTTGGGATTAATATATGGAGGGGGGGGGGGAAATTTATGTAGGTATATAGGAGAGAAATTCATGTAGGCATTCATATAGGCATATGGGAGAGAAATCATGCTGGAAGCACGGAGAGTGTACATATAAAATATACATGTATGTGCACAACTGGAGAGAATTTATGTAGGCAGAAAACTTCTAAATTTTTGTTTGACAGAAGTTTGTCAGAGTTCACAAGCATTTTGCCAAATTATGTTTCTTCCATCTATGGTATATTGAATCATCTACTACAAAACTCATGTATATCCCTTATTCCAGCTAAATAACTGCAGATCAAAAGCAGCATTGCAGATTAAAACAAACTCCTGCAGAGATATGCAGTGTCTAACCCTTTTCCCTCATAGAAGCGCCTTTTCACGTGTTTGAAAACAGAGTAGACCCGTATCAGATGACTCTTACAGGAGCTGTGTGATCAGGGTCTGTTCTGTTTGTTTACGATATGATATAGATCTGTATCCATGCCTTATAAAGCTTTTTAGTTGAGTCTGAGTTTGTTCTCAAGCTTTTGATTGGTCAGATTTGAGCCTTTGGCTCAAATCTGACCAATCAAAAGCTTGAGAACTCAAATCTGACCCAGGTTCTACAGGTTTTGTCAAAGCAAAAAATATCCTTGAAAAAAATCCATTTTAAAAATTCAGCTAAAAAATATCTATGATGTCATTATATTGTACATGAATGTTGAACAGGTTAACCCTTTACTTCATGAATATTAATGTAACAAATAATGATGTCATGAATATGTATTAGCTGATTTTTTACACTGGCATATGAACACAGTATATTTTGGCCATGGCAGATTATGCAGAATCAGATCTATATTATTTCAAAAGCAAACAGAGCAGACCCTGATCAGATGATTCCTACAGGAGACATCTGATCTGGGTCTACTCTTTTTGCAAAGGCATAAAAAGGTGTATCTATGAAGTAAATGGTTAACCTTTCACTGCCAATATCAAAAAAATGCATGACAAACAGTGTAGTCCCAGATCAGACGCCGTCTTTTCAAGGCGGCGGCTGATCAGGGACTTCACTTTTTGTCTCAAACTCTATTTCTACATCTGTCGATGATGATCTGTGCTTTATTCCTTTGAAATTTGCATTTATTTATCTCATTTCCTTATTTTACATAATGATTTAACAAAAGTGGTTTGCAGATGACAATTAGGCGCCAAAAGGGTTAAAGTACATGCTACTGTATTGTTACAAAAAATTCTGTATAGCAAAAACTTACATCATACTTTCGACGTAAACTACAATACCTTTTATTGGAATGGTACCAGTTTTCGGGCAAGCTGTTGTAATGGTTAACAGTCCTGTTTTATGACAGGTAGTTACTATTTTTATGATCCGTACTGATGGAAAAGGGGGCAATTGGAAATTTGTGAACAGAGATCAGAGGCCTAGATAAGACACATGAATTACAAGTTTCAAGAATCCTTTATTTCTCCATCAAACTCTATGCTGTGACCAAAAGTCCATTATTTAGAATCGTCATGATGAGAAGATTCTAAAGAGTAGTCACAACAGCGGGTATGGTGGAGAAAATGATGACTAGTATTTAGATAGGCACCTTTATCTACTGCTCCGAGTGATGTCCCACATTGGCTATAAAAGGCCAATGCAGTTTCCCCTCTAAACCCATTTGTAAACAGAATAATTCAATGTTCCACCTGCCATATTTCATTATAACTATTTTGTCAAAGAATATTCAGTAGGTACTGAAATTTTGAACAAACATAGACCAGGGAAAGGGTTAATCCTTTTCCTGATATATATATATATACAGTTGAACCTCTCTATAACGGACACTAAATTACGTCAAATATTTTGTGTCAAAGGCAGGTGGCTGCTTAAAGCAAGGTGAAAGTAAAACAGAACGCTCCTATAGGAGCGTTCTGTTATACTTTCACCTTGCTTTAAGCAACCACCTGCCCTAAACATCAACTAATTAACAGAATTAAGTGGCCGTTGTAGAGAGGTTTTACTGTATAATGACACCATGCTTATAACAGTTGAACCCCTCTAATGTGACCACTTAATGAATAAACATGGGTATCTTTACAAGCAGGTGGTAGCTTAATGCCAGACAAATATAGGATATAGGAGCTTTCTGCATTACTTTTGTCCTGCATTAAGCTACCACCTGCATCTAGCACCCAGAATTATACCTCTTATAGGTGGTCGCATTAGCGGGGTTTTACTGAAATTCACTTAATTTTTATAATGGCATAATGAACATGGATTCTTTACCAAGGTAGATTCAGATATATATTAATTCATAAGCAAACAGAGCAGACCCTGATCAGATGGCTCCTGCAAGAGCCGTCTAATCTGGCTCTGCTCTGTTTGCAAAGGTGTCTATATGAGCCACGGTGTGAACTGTTTCAAAACATCCAAGTTATCCTTTTCCAGCACAACTAGTCAAACATTAACCCTTTCCCTCATAGGATATTTTTAGATCCAACCTCTTTGGATGCATGTACCGAAAAGGAGGATTAACTAGAGAAAAGGATTTTTTATAGAATTTTGTAATTTGAAACCATTGTGATAAATAGAGCATTTGCTCCTATGGAAGCAAATGCTCTATTTATCACAATGGTTTCAACAGGTGACTATTACAGAGGCATAGAAAGGCGTATTCATGGAGGAAAGGTTTAAATAAATGGTCCCTTTTAATCAACAGAACTTGTGAAAAATGACTAAAAAATGGGAAAAAAGGAGAAATAAATATACAGAATTGTAGATAAGCAGCATATTTGCATAATTACGCTATAAAATTTAGTCTAGTGATCAATTATGATTAAGAATCAACAAAATTAAAATGGCCAACTTCCCAATATCTTTACGTCTGATACAAACAAATTTGCAATGCAATTTAGCAATATAGAAAATTAAATTCATTTCCTTTCAATGGATATCAGTTCTAGATTTATTGCCGGTGCGGACAACTTCCGAGAACAATGACCCTTTGTATGTATGTTGAAGCAACTGGTCTATTTTTAACCAACCTATAAATACATGTACCTACTATTGATCGATCAGAGTTACGGAGGTGGCTGTAAACCCTTTATTCCATAAATACGTCTTTCTACACTTTTAGTAGACAAACAGAGTAGACCCAGATCAGACGGCTCCTAAGGAGTCGTCTGATCAGTCTGCACTGTTTGCTTATAAAATAATATAGATATGATTTTACAGTTTAGACCATGACAAAATTTTCTTGTGTACATATTCCATTATTGAAAATAATCTAATCAATATTCATGATGTCATTATTTCTTACATAAATATTCATGGAGTAAAGCGTTAAAAGAATTTTGCCTTCCATGCATGAAAAGAACCCGAACATACCCGGTATTTAGAAGTCCCTATATATGTTAATGGTTAACCCGTTCCTCCATAAATATGCCTTTCTACACTTCTGTAATAGTCACTTCTTGAAACCAAATGCTCCATTTATCACAATGGTTTCAATACTATACAATTCTAACATTTTCCTTTTCTCTCGGAAATGCTCCTTTTCGGTAAGAATCATTCAAAGAGGTTTGGTCTAAAAATAGCCTATGGAGGAAAGGGTTAAACACAGTCAACTACTTACACAGTTGAATCACAAAGGCAACACAATGATGAAGGAACAAAATACAGCAAACAAATTTGTAGATGGCTAAGTGGGCTGGTATATGTATTGTAAAATACCCACTCAATAAAAATCAGTACCAAGTAAAATAAAATTACTCGATATATTATACACCAGTTGATAGTAAACTGTTCCTTCACGTGTTCGACATTCTGCTCGAGTGTCCATATACATGTATACCCTCCTCTAATGAGTTATCCCTTTCCTTCATATAAACACATTTTCATGCATTTTGCAAACACAGTAGACCCAGATCGATTGACTCCTATAGGAGCTGTCTGATCAGGGTCTGCTCAGTTTACTTATGGAAATCTACAGATATGATAATGCAGTTTCCGAAATGTACAATTATATTAATGGGTAGTATTGTGATACAAACTGCAAAGAGGATTTATAGAAATCAATCTTAAGATCAATTAGTATTTAGTAGATACCCAATAAATTTTTTAAAATTTTAAAATAATCGATATCATGGAGTAATAATTACGTAAATATCCAATTCATTTGTAGTAATCTAATTGCTTCGAAAGGTGCAAAGTAATACACACTTGCATCTGAAGCTTATCTACAACTCTGCTATAATCTGCCAGCTTGGAATTCATTTCAATACATAGATGTCTGATGATACTGTGTAAAGCTTGCTTGTGACAAAATACTGATAGTCAATGCCTACATTAGGTTCTAATGAGCTGCTCAACAAGACTCATTGCCCAGAGACCCAGATAAGATGCTTAAAGTAACCCTCTACTCTATAAATACGCCGTTCTACTCCTTTGCAAACTGAGTAGACCCAGATCAGATAGCTCTTGTCTGATCTGGGTCTCTCTTGTTCGCTTATGAAATAATCTAGAACAGATTCTACAGTTTCTGCTATGGCCAAATATTCCTGTGTCCATGTGCCATTATAAAAATAATCTCTTAGAATATCATTAATTCTGACATACATGGAGTAAAGGGTTAACATTCTCAAGAATAGCTCCTTTATTTATCCTTTACCTCATTAACACATTACCCCCCTAGAGACACATTTTGCGCCTCTATAAAAATTTGCATTTTGAAACCATCATGATAAATAGAGCATTTGCTCCATAGGAGCAAATGCTCTATTTATCACAATGGTTTAAGACTACATAATTCTAAAACTGTCCTTTTCTATAATTAATGCTCCTTTTCGGTAGATTTATACAATGAGGTTGGGTCTAAAAATAGCCTATGAGGGAATGGGTTTAATACTAATGTAATGACACCATTTACATTCTTTAGCTAAATGTTTATTATGGTCTGTGAACACAGGATTTTTTGGCCATGGCAGCAAGTAGAATCTGACCTATATAACTGCATGAGCAAACAGAGTAGACCCTGATCAGATGACTTGAGTACATGTAGGAGTCATCTGATCTGGGGCTACTTTGTTTGCATAAGGCATGGAAAGGCGTTTCTGTCAGATACAGGGTTAAGCTGACTTGTGGAGTGAGTTGGGTTTTACGGCACTGCGACACTAAATAGGTCATATAGCGCCAACTGACTTGTGGAAGTTGCAGTCCAAACAAGGCCACAAAAATACATTCAATTACACTTTATATTGCGGTGACATACATAAATGTACCAAACAAAAAGCTGACTACTGAAATTAATTCCTTTTCATCTCAATTCATTCTTTTCAAAAAGTATGGTTGCAGTGTGTAGCGAAAATAATCATTTTCAATGTTTCAATTTCAATAGTCCTGACACAGCAAACTTTCCTCCTGCAGTAACCCATTACCTCATATGCTATTTTTAGATACAACCTCTTTGAATAAATCTACCAAAAAGGAGCATTTACTAGAGAAAAGGAAAATTTTAGAACTGTTGTTTTGAAACCATTGTGATAATTAGAGCATTTGCTCCTATGGAGCAAATGCTCTATTTATCACAATGGTTTCAAAAAGTGACTTTTACAGAGGCGTCCAAAGGCGTCAATATGAGGGAATGGGTTAACCATTTCACTGATGTAAGATACAATGACATCATGAATATTTACTAGCTGAATTTCTATAATGGCATATTTATACAAGTTTTTGGTAGTGGTAAAAACTGTAGTCATATGCAAACAGAGCAGATCCTAATCAGATGACATAGGAGTCGTGTGATCTGGGTCTATTCCGTTAGCAATGGCATTTATATGAGGGGAAGGGTTAAGCCATTCCCTCATATTGATGCCTTTTGATGCCTCTGTAAAAGTCACTTTTTAAAACCATTGAGATAAATACATACATGTAGAGCATTTGCTCCAAAGGAACAGTGCTTTCAAAACTACACAATTCTAAAACTTTCCCTTTTTCTAGGAAATGATTTTCAGTAGATTCATTCAAAGAGGATGGGTCTAAATATAGCTTATTAAATTTATAGGGAATGGGTTAAAGCTATCAACTTCTTCTTCCGACCAAATATTAGTGGTCGCATTGGTGGTCGCATTAGAGGGGGTTTTACTGTTTTATCTCAACTAGTTTATCTACAGTCTCATATCATACCAGTGCAGTATACACATGCAATCATAACACACTGCATATGATGAAAATCTCACATACACAGTTACAAACATATCACTGTTCATTTTTAAAGTAAACAAATAGCTGCTTATATTGTAAGAATTTTTTTTTTTCTGGTTTCAATCTCACTGACACACAAACCTGATACCCTCTGGCAAAAGATTAACCTTTTACTCCATAAATATACCCTTTTAAAACCTTTGCAAACAGAGCAGACCCAGATCAGATAGGTCATGTAGGAGCTGTCTGATCAGGGTCTGCTCATTTTGCTTAACCCTTTCCTCCATAAATACGCCTTTCTACGCCTCTGTAAAAGTCATTTTTTGAAACCATTGTGGCAAACAGAGCATTTGTTCCATAGGAGCAAATGCTCTATTTGTCACAATGGTTTCAATACTACATAATTCTAAAACTTTCCTTTTCTCTAGTAAATGCTCCTTTTTGGTAGATTTATTGAAAGAGGTTGGATCTAAAAATAGCCTATGCGGGAATGGGTTAAGATATATGTATCTGATTCTAAAAGTTTCAGCCATTAATATACAAAAACAAATTATGATCACACATCATTCATCTAATTAATATTCATGATGTCATTATTTAAAACATGAATAATCATGGAGTAAATGGTTAACTGATATACTTTTCCTCCATGATTTTAGGGGGAAATATATTTCAAAATCACATCTCAGGGGGGAAAACCCAAGCATATACAAGTCTACATTCTAAATATTGTATCTGTACACATCAAGAGAGATTTAAATATCTTTATCTTCACATGGCCATTCACTATGGAAACAGAGAATTGTGAATCAATATAACTGTTGATATTAGGCATAAATGTTGACTATAAAGTATTAACCCATTCCCTCATAGGCTATTTTTAGATCCAACCTCTTTGAATAAATCTACCAAAAAGGTGTATTAACTAGAGAAAAGGACATTTTTAGAAGTGTGTAGTCCTGAAACCATTGTGATAAATAGAGCATTTGCTCCTTTTAATAGGAGCAAATTGCTTTATTTATCACAATGGTTTCAAAAAGTGACTATTACAGAGGCATAGAAAGGTGTATTTATGGAGGAAAGTGTTAACCCGTTGCCTCCTAGAGACACCTTTCAACACCTTTGCGACCAGAATGCTCAGATCAGACATCTCCTGAGGAGCCATCTGATCAGGGTCTACTCTGTTTGCTTAGTAATTAGTATAGATATGATACTGGTTTTTCTGTATTTGTAGAATCTGATCTGCTATAATTTCAATTCATAAGCAAACAGAGCAAACCCTGATCAGATGCCTCCTACAGCAGCCGTCTGATCTGGGTTTTACTTTACTCTATTTGCAATTTGTAAAGGCATGAAAAGGTGTTCATACGAAGAACAGGGTTAACAAAAGCCCTCAAAATGTTTTATAATGAAGGATGTATGATAATCCTTTCAAATTCAGGCCCAATTATGGAGATTTTGTTCTCTTAACCATTTCCCTTGTAGAAATGCATTTTTAGGCCTTTGCAAACAGAGTAGACCAAGGTCAGATAGCTCCTGTAGGATCAGGGCCTACTCTGTGAGCTAATGAAATAAAATAGATCTGATTCCAAAGTTTCTTCTATGGACAAAAATGCCCTTGTTCAAGATGCCATTATAAAATTCAGCTAATTAATATTCATACATTCATTTTATGATCTCACATGCATATTCATATCCTCTTGATGTGCACTGATCACCATCTTGTAGTTACAGAAAAACCTCTCTATAATGATCACTAAATTACATCAAATATTTAGTGTTAAAGGCAGGTGGCTGCTTAAAGCAAGGTGGAAGTAAAACAGAACGCTCCTATAAGAGCGTTCTGTTTTACTTTCACCTTGCTTTAAGCAGCCACCTGCCCTAAACACCAACTAATTAACACAATTTAGTGTCCGTTATAGAGAGGTTTGACTGTACTTTCACTACTTTTTATTATGTAAACCACTTATCTTTTATATACCATGTAAAATTCCACCCTCCTTTCAATTAAGAAAACAAACAAAAAATTGACAAAAGGTCGGTAACAAGTCCAACAAATTGGAGCTAAGTCAAAGAATGACCTTAAACATTGGCACATGATTCTTTAAACATACAGCTGGACAGCTGCTTAATACATAGATTACAGATTATATTTATCTCTGTAGCAAAATTCTAGGCATGCCAGAGTCCTATATAAAGATATTTGGGGACATGATTTCTATATTTCTCCTCAACAGCCCATCTTATTTGTATTTACTAATGTGAGAATAATAGGGTTTAGGGTAGAAATAAGACATATCGAGGGTTGACAGGTCCAGATAAGATGCGTAAATTTAAATACTTTAACAAATGACTTCTTCATTTCTTCACCAAACCCTATTTTGCGACCACTCTTTAGAATCGTCTCTTTGAGACGATTCTAAAGAGTGGTCACAACATAGGATTTGGTGGAGAAAAGCAATTTTAGTATTTCAGTACGCACCTTTATCTGTTGCTCTGGGTTGAGCACAAAACTGATGTAACTACAATCTATGGAGCGAACTTGTGATGGTGCTTGCAAACAGTTTAGATCCATATGAGATGCATCATAACTCTGCATCTCATCAGGATCCAAACTGTTTGACACATGATTTAGATTAGCATACCTCTTAACCCTTTACTCCATGAATATTTATGTAAGAAATAATTACATCATGAATACTAATTAGATTAAATGTTATAGTAGCTCATGGACATGGCAGAAACAGAAGACTCATATCTATATTATATCATAAACAAACACGGCAGACCCAGATCAAATGGCTCCTACAGGAGCCGTCTGATCTGAGTCTAATCTGTTTGCAAAGGCGTATTTATGTAGTAAAGGGCTAAACATTCCTCTTGTCTACACCTCTGGTCATCCCTTCATACTATTAGCAATAGCATTAAATACAGTTGAAAGGCTTCAGTGTGACCACTTTGACAACAAACATGGGTGTCTTTAAAAGTAGGTGACTTGCTTAACCCTTTACACCATTAAAATTTATGTAAGGAATAATGACATCATGACTATTACTTAGATTAATTGTTATAATAGCCTATAGACACAGGCATGTTTGGCCATGGCAGAAACTGTAGAATCATATCTATATCATATCATAAGCAAACAGAGCAGACCCTGATCAGATGGTTCCTGTAGGAGCCATGTGATCTCAGGCTACTCCGTTTGCAAAATTGTATAAAGGCGTATTTTTATGGAGTAAAAGGTTAATCCTTTACATGATTAAGACTTCTTAGGTCACATTTTGCAAACAGAGCAGACCCAGATCAGACAGCTCCTGCAGGAGCCGTCCAATCAAAGTCTGCTCTGTTTGATTATAGAATATCATTTATCTGGATCCATGCTTATAAAGCTTTTTAGTTGAAACTGGGTTTGTTCTCAAGTTTTTGATTGGTCAGATGCTCAAATCTGACCAATCAAAAGCTTGAGAACAAACTCAGACTCAACTAAAAAGCTTTATAAGCATGGACACTGATTCTATACCATTTGTCATAAAATTGTACTCACTTGGATTACACAACAATATCGAAATTTAGGTAATTAACTCTTTCCTCCATAAATACACCATTCTATGTCTCCTATCACCTATTGTGATAAATAGAGCATTTGCTCCTATAGGAGCAAATGCTCTATTTATCACAATGGTTTCAAACTACAAAATTCTAAAATGTTCCTTTTCTCTAGTTAATGCTCCTTTTCGGTAGGTTTATTCAAAGTGGTTGGATCTAAAAATAGCCTATGAGGTAATGGGTTGATGTTCATAATGGTCAGAGTCTACCATGAATATTCATTTGACAAGTATTAAGTACTGAAGCAGAGAGATTGTTGACTACTATTGGATGATCACTGTAATGAGAATACTGTAAAACCTCTCTATAACAGCCACTAAATTGTGTTAATTAGTTGGTATTTAGGGCAGGTGGCTGCTTTAAGCAAGGCGAAAGTAAAACAGAATGTTTCTATAGGAGCGTTCTGTTTTACATTCACCTTGCCGTAACCCTTTCCCTTATCGTAAGCGCATTTTGACGCATCTGCAAACAGAGTAGACCCAGATCAGACGGCTCCTATAGGAGCCGTCTGAACTCTGATCAGGGTCTGCTCTGTTTGCTTATGGTGTAATATAGATCAGATTCTACAGCTTCTGCCTGAGCCAACATATGCTGTGTTCATATGCCATTATAAAAAATAACCTTGAACACAAAATACTTGATGTAATTTAGTGGTCGTTATAGAGAGGTTTTACTGTATGTAATTACATTCTTCACAGCTTATCATTTTTATGCCTAATAGTATGATGCAGTAAGACATTACAAAGCAGTTTTTAAATTACAACACTGTAACCATTTACCTGATAGACACCTTTGCAAACAGAGTAGATCCAGATCTGACGACTCCTGTGGGAGCAGTCTGATCAAGATCTGCTCTCTTTGCTTTATATGCAATAATATATATCTCTTTCTACACATTCTGCCAGTCAAAACTGTCTGTGTTCATATCACACAAATATATCAGATAACCAATGCATGTATGCCATTATAAAAATTCAGCAAATAAATATTCATGATGCCATTATTTCTGACATGAATATTCGTACGGTAAATGGTTAATTTCAAATTCCAGTAAATTCTAACAAAACGTTTACCCTGTCATGGTGTAGAGGAAGACGGAATTCCTTTTTACATGAATATGCATGGAGTAAAGGCTTAATTTCAAATTCAAGTAAACAGGACATGCTATTTCGAGTTTCTTACAAAACGTTTACCCTGTCGGGCTGTAGAGGAAGACGGAATTCCTTTTTACATGAGTATGCATGTAGTAAAGGGATAACACTCAATTTTGGTGCTGTTCTACTTTATCCCTTTGCTCCATTAACCCATTCCCGCACAGGCTATTTTTAGATCCAACTCTACCGAAAAGGAGCATTAACTAGAGAAAAGGAATTTTTTTAGAATTGTGTAGTTTGGAAACAATTGTGATAAATAGAGCATTTGCTCCTCAGGAGCAAATGCTCTATTTATCACAATGGTTTAAAAAAAAGTGACTTTTACAGAGGCGTAGAAAGGCGTATTTATGGAGTAAAGGGCTAATATTCATATAAGAAAAAATGACACCATGAATTAATTAGCTGAATTCTTATGACACATGAACATAGGATATTTTAGCGATGGCAGAAAATGTAGAATCAGATCTATATTGTTTCATAAGAAAACAGAGCAGACCAAGATCAGACAGTTGCAATAACAGCTGTCTGATCCGGGTCTACTCTGTTTACAAAGGCATTAAAAAGGCGTATATAAGGAGCAAAGAGTTATACATTTTCAAATACAATGTATCAGTCTCTAAGTAACATCTTAGTCCTTTATCAGAACCTTGTGTCTATACATTGATCAGTAAAACCCCTCTAAACCGGATTTTTAGTGAAGGACAGTTACAAATAAATGCTTAACAAGACGATTCATCCCCGATTCTTGGCTAGATTAAACCGCTTTCCCTCATATAAACAACTTTTGGCACTTGCAAATAGGGTAGATCCAGATCAGACAGCTTCTGTAGGAGCCATCTGATCAGGGTCTGGTCTGTTTGTTCATGAAATAATACAGAGATCTTATTCTACAATTTCTGCCATGGTAAAAAAAACAAGTTTTTTATAGTGGCATTGCTACTAATTTGAGTTTTCAGTTTAGTGGAGTTTTACAGTATATGCACATCCCATGTCTCTTGTCTGGACTCCTTCCTGGTCAATCATCTTGGCCAGCCCCTTCTTGTTGTATGTGGTCTTTGTTCATTTGGCATGCTGAAAATACAGCCACAAAGTCTCTGGTACGCACTGTGTTAACACGGCTTACAACATGACAGCTCAAGCAATGTCTATGCTGCGACGCAAGCCACATGGTGCAAGGCTGCAACTCACTGGTTTCAAATGCCGTTGACACTGTACCGGATGGACACTTATAAGGATCAGCCAAGCATTTTTTTTAAAAATTAAAGTAAATGAAGTCATGCTAAGTTTCTACAAGTATCATCCATCCAGGGGTTTACCGAGATAGACCATCGTGACTTCCGTGTTACCATACACAGCAGATACTGAGGGATACAGGTCTTTATCACTAGGCAGGCCACGAAACGCTACTCCTGAAACAAAGAACACTCACAAATTCAAGACCTGCTTTAACCCATTACTCCTGAATATATGTAAGAAATAATGACATCATGAATATTAATTAGACTAATTGTTATAATAGCACAGGGACACAGGAATACTTAGCCATGGCAGAAACTGTAGAATCACTCAATCAGGTCTATATTATATCATAAGCAAACAGAGCAGACCCTGATCTGGGTCTACTCTGTTTGCAAAGACATACAAATACATAATAATGGAGTAAAGGGCTAAAATATAAAAAATGCAACAGTCAGATTTGATAAATGTGGGTTATATTTTTCTGGTTAAGTTCACCCGTTACTCCAAGAGTAAATGTTTTTGTTATTCATATTACAATGTACTTAATTGTTATATAATGTTCATAGCCATGCACATCTACATTTAATCTTCAGCAAATTGAAGGTGGCCATTACAAAGTAGAAGTAGAGAGTGAGACGCTATGAAGTCACATCTTATTTATATGTTACATAGCATTGAATTTCACAATAAGTTTCAATGACTAGGGCCGAAGCCATATGGTAATTTAGGAGATAACTTCTCCCAAATCACACTATACTTCTCCTTGACGAAGAGCTCCAGCTTGAGCCCTCATGACTATCATTGTTTTCCTCATAATGATACTTGCTGGCAGGTACAGTAATTGATATTTCCACATTAAGAATTCTTTGAAAATCAAAGATAGTTTCAGAAGATACAAAACATACTGTTTACTAGAGCATTGCATGCAGATGCCAACACTTCAATATTTTGAAAACTTTCAAAAACAATAATTCTTAAAACATAAGTTTTACGACCTCTTACGTCCTTACCTGGTAACCAAATTGTACTTATTAAATCATAAATAAATGTGCTGACCCTGATCAGACAGTTCCTTTTCGATCTACACGTACCTGGTCTGAGTCTACACTGTTTACAAAATAGCAATAATGTGATCAACATGAGAAAGGTTAACCCTAGATGCTGTATTAATATTAATAATTAATTCTTTTGTGTGTTTTATACATGAATACTTTCTCCATGCATTTATGAAAGTCAGCTTTAAAAGCTCTTCACAGCTTGTGTTTTAAACTCAGTGTGCACATTGTGCCAGATGTTTGTATACCCAACTTTATAAAAAAATATTACTTAACTTGACTAAAGATGGTGAACAACAGTGTGAATTTTGACTTTGGATAGCTGCATTGATTTCAAATCACTCATACCCCCAGCTCTATGGCAATTTATACCTTCTGCAAATTGAAATATTTCCATATTTTTCTTCATATCTTACAAATATAGCTCAATTCTGATGAAGTTATACCTGTATGCAGTGAAGTTATATTTATGATCAGAGAAAAATAGTACGAAATATACAAACCTAAAAACTCATAATTTTTTTCAAACGCTAGGGTATTATCATCACAGTCTAAAATCACTCGTATCCGTTCACCAACCTGCAACAAGAAAATACATACATACTGAATGAAACAGTCCCGTCTCAGCTGAAATATCAAGAATATTAAAATGAACACAAAGCAATTATTTCCACTTAATACAAACCTGTCAATTCTCTTGGAACTATTATCACCCCCCCCCCCCCCCCCCCTTGCTTGCCCCCTCAAAAAAGAAGAAGAAAAGAATACATGTCCCTGGATTCTGAGAACCTGTCACGGCAGTACTTTTTCATTCTGAGTATCAAACAAAGGAGTTACTGTACCTATTTTGATGTCTTCGATATGATGTGGACACCATTCAGATGTCCAGATAAGGTGCGAAAATTAAAACATTTTCAACTATAACTTCTTTATATCTCCACCAAACCCTATGTTGTGACCACTCTTTAGAATCGTCTCAAAGACACGATTCTAAGAGTGGTCCCAACATAGGGTTTGATGGAGAAATGACGATTTTAGTACTTCTGTATGCACGTTTATCTGTAGCTCTACATCATTGTGGTTAAAAATGAACAAGGAACATTAACCTCATAATCAAACACTGTTGACTAGTGCTGAAACGGTCATTGGGAATTTGTAACCAGTTAATCGAGAGTATTAACCACGATTAACCGGTTAATTTGAGCTCTTGTCACACAATCATTCAAACCTGGGTTAATCGTACATCTTTTTACTAAATGCGTCGTTTCAAACTGCTACTGAAGAAGAAAATTGATTGGTTTGGTTAAATAGAAAAACAAACAAATAAAAAAGTTTTGAAACAAATACATATATATACTTCAACTGTTTTAAACATGAAAACAAATTTGAAAGTCTTTTTATGACCTCTGTAACCTTAAGCACTCTACTGGCGAATCAACCAAATTGATAACAACTAAGGGAAGTAACCAATCCGGTAAACCAGTTACGGATTTTGTAACCGGTTAATCGCCATTTCGTAATCGTTAACTGGGTAATCGAATCAGCACTACTGTTGACCAATAATCAAAGTGGCCATATAGAATGGAACTATAACTTTAAATTGAAACTAAGCTAGGATGTCATAATAAAGAAATAAAGAAATCAAAACAACTTGATGACCATAAGGAAAACATAAAGGAAGAAAATTACCTGGTATTTTGGAGCATTGTTCAACAATGGGAAATTCCCTTGGGAATCCCCATTGTGCGTTAAATGATTATCTATTAAGTTCCAACCCCATGACTGGTCATCTGCTCCAAGTAATGAAGAGTATCCATGACACTGCAAATTTGCATTCTTAGTAGCGAGACCAATCACTGCTATTGTACCTAGTGGCCCCTCCCACACAACCTCCCAGCAGTGACGACCCTGTTTGAACCCCAGTTTACCCCTACAAGCGTCTGTACTTTGCGCAACAGGGTTTCTGTGCAATGTAAATCCATTTTGCTTGATATAAATATTTCTAGAGCAGTCATTTGGATTCCAAGAATGATAGAAAGCACGTAATTTCGCCTTGTAAGTCGGGCAATTGCTCAAAATGTCTGATTTTAAGGCTTCCTCTGCGAGTTTCCGTACACAATGAAGCCGCCAGACATCATTGTTCTCGTCATTTAGGAATTTATACCACGATTTGCACACCAATGAACAGTTACGAAGGTCGTTGATGTCTAAATATGAAAATAAGTTTTCTAACACACTGTGAGGGAGACCTTCGGCAGCCATTTTCAGACTGGTTTCGATATTAAGTCGATAAGGAAAAGATCAAACAAGTGCCAAGAAAATAAATGATGAAAAGAGACTGTGTTTATTTAGCAGCAAGAGAGAAAGATTATGCAAAGAAAAAACCAAGAAGGAAGATATATAGGGAACGACAAACTACACCAAGAAATAATGTATTAACCCTTTCAATGTTGTGATTTCAAATGGACTATGCAAATAGGTCAAACTTACTGTGAATATTCAGGGCTTGTTTAAAAGTAGATCTACAATAACATGACAATGCAGACCCTGGTGACATGTCTCCTGTCATTTAGCTCTACACTGATTGCAATTTATTTATTTATTGACATTTAAGGTCAATCAGCATATATACAAACACATGGAAATCAAAAATCATAAAATATCACAGTAATCACAGAAATACCAAACTCGTTAGAGACATTCAAAATAAGACTTATTCAGATAGAATAAAAGAATTAGGAATTCCATCATTAGAATACCGCCGACTCAGAGCAGATATGATCCAAGTGTTCAAAATATTAAGAGGCTTTGACAAAGCAGACAGAGAGCAACTTTTCACACAAAATCAAAACACAGTAACAAGAGGTCACTCTCTGAAATTAAGAAAGAATACTTTTAGACTTGATATCAGACGCCACTCGTTCTCGCAACGGATAATAAATTGGTGGAACAGTCTTCCAGAAAAAGTAGTAAGCTCAGAAACACTAAATATCTTCAAAAGCAGATTAAATTTTCATTGGAAGGACCTAAAAATTAAATTTCAGCCAGATTGCTACGAACCATACACCCAAACCGGATTAAGAAATTATTATAGAGACGGCTCGGAGAGTTACCCAACTATTATATGAGCTCGACAACAGGTAGAACAGGTAGGTAGAATAAAGAATTATGAATACGACTAAGAATCTAAGAGTAGCTTTAAGCTACTTTTCCTATATATATCTCGATATTATTGATGGCCAGCTTAAATTATGCATAAATACCTTTAACAATTTAACATTGTGTATGTGCTAAGTAATAAATGCTTATGGCCTATGGATAACACATTAAGCTAAAAGCTTATTTCCAATGGGGTCCATTTGTAAGAGGTTAGTAAAATTTATAAACTTGAAATAAATCAGCAATAATTTGGTTTAGAACAGGATTATTAAAAGTATGCATTTCAAATCCAATACAGCTCAGGTTTAAGTCATATATATCACATGCGAACTGGTTAGTGGGCGAAACGTCTGGTCACCTATACCACAGTTAAATATATTACCACACATAATTACCACAGACATATAGATCTAAACAGCACAGACCAAAGTCACATGATTCGTAACCATGCTATGTGTTTCAACTATCTCTGCGCTAACATCGCTTAGCCCTTTATTCCCTGAATATTTATATAAGAAATGATGTACGTCATCTTGAATGTAAAAGGGTCAATTTTCAAATGGCACATGTGTTAATGAGATTTTAGCCGAAGTAGAAAAACTACAGAATCAGATCTATATCACTCAACAAGCAAACACAACAGACCCTGATCAGTTGGTTCCTTAAGGAGCGGTCTAATCTGGGTCTACTCTGTTTGCCAAGGCGTAAAACTGCGCATTCACAGAATAAAATGGTCAAAGGCGATTAAAGGCCATTTCTAAAACAGTTTGGGTATTGATCAGATGTTTCATACCGCGGCGTCTGACTGTTTGACACACAGACTTTATAATCCAAAGGGCATTAGTGACTCGTTTCCAGCACTGAAAGGGTTAAAATATCTGCCTTTTCAAAAATGGTTTAGATCTTATCTGATTGTAATATCGTTGGACAACTAGAGACATATATTAACCCTTTCCCTCATATAAACGTGTTTTCACGCATTTGCAAACAGAGCAGACCCAGATCAGACGGCTCCTACAGGAGCCGTCTGATCAGGGTCTGCGCTCTGTTTGTCAATGGAAATTGATAGATTTGTTTCTTTACTTTCTTAAATGGCTACGAGGTTCCACCTTACATACTTCATTATAACTGTTTTGTCCAAGAATATTCAGTAGGTATTGAAATTTGGGATAAACATAGAACAGGGAAAGGGTTAAGCGAAACATTCTAACACAGCTGAACTTAACCATTTTCTCCACGAATATCCATTACAGGTAAACGGTTGACTAAGCCATTGATGAAAATGCTGCATTTGATATTGTATGCATCTGATATAATTTTAAATGAATTTGTGGAAAATATACCGTTCATACACTGTTCTACAATATCTGTCATGGCAAAATTTTCGTGTGTACATTTGCCACTAAGAAAACTATTTTAATTCATATCCATGATTCCATTATTTCTGACAAGAATATTCATTAAGTAAATAAAGTAGAACCTATCTAAAACGACCAATCATTTATTGAACATTTACAAAAATCTTAAAAGCAGCTGGTTGGTTAATGCATGGCAAAAGTAATACAGAAAGCTCCTATAGGAGTTTTCTGCATTACAATTGACTCGCATTAAGCTGCCACCTGTTTTTTAAACATACCTATAAATAGACATCTTTTTTATGGCCACTGATAGGTTCTTCTGTAGATCTAGTTATGTTGCTCTATTTATCACAATGGTCTCAAACTACAAAATTCTAAAATTTCCTTTTCTCCAGTTAGTGCTCCTTTTCGGTAGATTTATTCAAAGAGGTTGTATATAAAAACAGCCTATGAGGTAATGGGTTAAATGTCTGCTCAACTATGGATCTGGTGCAAAGTCGACTACTTCCTATTCGAACAAACTATTGACTAATTCTCATGACACAGGCCTTTGAGAAACCATTGACTAATTGTCATGATACAAGCTTTTGAGAAACTATTAATTGTCATGGTTCAAGCCTTTGAGAAACGATTGATTAATTGTCATGTCACGGCACACACTTTTGAGGAACTGTTGACCAAGTGTCATAACACAAACAAACCTTTGAGAAACTACTGACCGAGTGTCACGACACGAGCTTTCGACAAACTATTGATCAAGTGTCATGACACAACCCTTTGAGAAACCAAATATTGACCAACTGTCATGGTGCAATCTTTTAAGAAACTATTGACCAAGTGGCATGATACAAGCTTTTGAGAAACTATTGACCAAGTGTCATGGCACAATCTTTTAAGAAACTATTGACCAAGTGGCATGATACAAGCTTTTGAGAAACTATTGACCAAGTGTCATGGTGCAATCTTTTAAGAAACTATTGACCAAGTGTCATGGTGCAATCTTTTAAGAAACTATTGACCAAGTGTCATGACACAAGCTTTTAAGAAACTATTGACCAAGTGTCATGGCACAATCTTTTAAGAAACTATTGACCAAGTGTCATGACACAAGCTTTTGAGAAACTATTGACCAAGTGCCATGACACAAGCTTTTAAGAAACTATTGACCAAGTGTCATGGCACAATCTTTTAAGAAACTATTGACCAAGTGTCACGACACAAGCTTTTGAGAAACTATTGACCAAGTGCCATGACACAAGCTTTTGAGAAACTATTGACCAAGTGTCATGGCACAATCTTTTAAGAAACTATTGACCAAGTGTCATGGCACACGCTTTTGAGAAACTATTGACCAAGTGTCATGGCACAATCTTTTAAGAAACTATTGACCAAGTGTCATGGCACAATTTTAAGAAACTATTGATGAAGTGTCATGGCACAATCTTTTAAGAAACTATTGACCAAGTGTCATGGCACACGCTTTTGAGAAACTATTGACCAAGTGTCATGGCACAATCTTTTAAGAAACTATTGACCAAGTGTCATGGCACACGCTTTTAAGAAACTATTGACCAAGTGTCATGGCACAATCTTTTAAGAAACTATTGATCAAGTGCCATGGAACACGCTTTTGAAAAAACTATTGACCAAGTGCCATGGCACACACACTACACAAGAATTCGTCCCGAATTCTTACTCAAAGAACACTCCACGACTGTTTTATTATTACATTTTTTTCTCATATAAATCATCCTGCGGGTTATCTACGTTGGGTGCCAAATGCAGCATGTTGAAAAAGTTGTGACTCGACTGGGACTTGAACCCAGGGCATTTGTCTTACAATGCCAACACTCTACCGACTGAGTTATCACTCCACACAGTCTAAAGCCTATCAACAGTTTCGCCATAATCTCTACCCGGCTACATCAATTTAACACTTTCCTTCATATCAACACTTATTCACGCATTTGCAAACAGAGAGTACTTAGATCAGACGGACCCTGAAGAAGCGATCTGATTTGGGTCTTCTGTTCTGTCTGCGTATGAAATCATGATAGATCTGGACCCAATGTTATAAAACTTCTGAGTCTGGGAGCATTCTCAAGTATCTGATTGGTCAGATTCTGAGCAAGCTCAGAATCTGATCAATCAGGGTCCATGCTTATAAAACTTTTATTTGAGTCCGAGTTTGTTCTCAAGTTTTTGATTGACCTTTGGCTCAAATCTGACCAATCAAAAGCTTGAGAACTCAAATCTGACCAATCAAAAGCTTGAGAACGAACTCAGACTCAACTAAAAAGCTTTATAAGCATGGACCCTGATGCTTGGGAATGATCTCAGACTCAAGCAAAAAGTTTTATAACATCGGGACCAGACTACAGTTTATACCAATACAACCCCCCCCCCCCCACACACACACACACACACAAAACAGTCCTGTGTATATATGCCACTGTAAAATCTTAGCTTATAGATGTTCATGATATATCATTCTTTCTAACATGAATATTCAATGGGGAAAATGGTGAGACGTGTTTTATTGCATAGTATATAATATACACCACTGCTACAATGTCCAACAATTTTACATGGATTTGTCCTCTGTCATGATCTGTGTATGTGCGTGTACCTATCCAGGGGTATAGCTAGCAATACGCACTGGCACACTTGCGTAACATTAACCCATTCCCTCATATTGGCGACTTTTGACGACTCTGTAAAAGTCACCTTGTGAAACCATTGTGATAAATAGAGCATTTGCTCCTATAAGAGTGGTTTCAAACTACAAAATTCTAAAACGTTCCTTTTCTCTGGTTAATGCTCCTTTTCGGTAGATTTATTCAAAGAGGTTGTATCTAAAATAGCCTATGAGGTAAAGGGTTAATCTGAAAGGTGAAAACATGAGTATGGCCAAAACGGAACAAAAATCGAAGGCTAAGGGGGTAGGCTTTATGAAATGTTCTGTCTTGTCATGTAACCGTTGACTCATTCCCTCATATTGACGCCTTTCGTCGCCGCTGTTAAAGCCACCTTTTGAAACCATTGTGACTATAGGAGCAAACACTCTATATATCACAATGGTTTCAAAACTACACAATTTCAAATTTCCCCAGGGGAGCATGCCCACGGACTCATATAGCCACGGTGCGTATACTACATTGGATTCAGCTCGGTTCTTGCTATCTAATCATTTACTGTATAATCTTGTAAAGTTACGCCTGTGCAAACATGATATAGACATCAGAATCATGTCTTTTTATGCCTTTGCAAACAGAGTATACCTAGATTAAAATGGTCAATGTTATCATTTAGAGAAATAAGCCAACACACTAACCTAACGAACATTACGATGAGCGACTCCACGTATATTGTTTATCATGCTATATCAGCTAGATACCTCTTAGACATACATATAGACATAGAAACAGACAAAGACTACACAGAAACAGACATGGGCATGGAAATAGACATGGACATAGATATAGATATAGACACAGACATAGACATTAGACATAGATATAAACATAGACATAAACATCGACATAAACATCGACACAGACATAGACATAGACACAGACAATGACACATACACAGTCAGACACCTACATAGACATAGATATAGACACAGACAATGACAATGACAATGACACATACACAGACACCTACATAGACATAGACACAGACAATGACACATACACAGACACCTACATAGACATAGACACAGACAATGACAATGACACCTACATAGACATAGATATAGACATATACATCGACATATGCATAGACACAGACACATACTGCACAGACATAGACATGGGCATAGGACATAGACAAAGACATAGACGTAGCCACAGACACAAACGCAAACATCGACATCGACAAAGACATAGACATAGACATAGCCATAAACACAGACACAGACAAAGACACAGTCACAGACACAGACTACACAGACATAAACATGGGCATGGAAATAGACGTTGAAATAGACATAGACATGGACATGGACATAGACATAGGCATATACACAGACAGACATTAATACATACATAGATACAGACATAGACACAGGCACAGACACATACACATATCTATATAAATATCGACAAAGACATAAACACAGACATGGCATTCTTCATTTAACATAAAACATACGCCCTGGTGGGCTGTTATTCAGACAAAACAAATGCAGACCTATATAAAATAAACACGAAAGAAATACATAAAAAGCTAGATATATAGACATGTAGATATACATAAAGCTATTGTTAGCTAAACATGAGAAACGGTTATTAAGCACATGGTATTCAATACACTATGCTATTTTTCTAGATAAAATCACGAATTAGTTTCTGTTACAAAACGTGTCAAATGCTAAAAAGAGATTATATGTATCACAGCTGCTGCTGCACATCACCTGGTTAAGAAAATCACGCTGAATTAGTTAGCAACATGAAAGAGTCATACGCAGTACACGTTTTAATGTGGCAAACATAAAGCACATAAAAGTAAAGGTTCAATGCGAGTTTGATTTAGCAGCTTTAATTTTGAAAGTAAAAAAGTAGATCTAGATCTAGACTAACAGCAGCAAAAACATTTTTTTCCGATTAACCATTTTAGTCTATCTTTAATCTCTATTTTTTTTAAAAGATAGATCTTGTTAACAGATAGATCTATTATTCTGACATATTTTTTCAGAAAACATACTCTGATCTGCCGAATAAGCAAGAAGAGAGAAAATATATGTATTATAAAGTCGGCAAAATAGGACAACACATCTTAACATAAATAAGAAATGCAGGAGTTGCTGCCACGTGCTTTGCCCATTTCGTGATAATACGTGATCTAGTAAAATAATTAAAACCAGTCTCGAGATCTATGCAACCGGAAGTAGAAAATCCAAAATGTCAGCGCCCAGATGAAAATAATACACATTTTCTTGAAAATGTTCTGACATTGGGTGAAAGTCACTTCATATTGCAAAATATCAACGGCATGTCTTACTTAATCCATATTTCCACTTGTTCAGTTAATATCTAGCTGAGAAAATGTTGCAATCTCTGGTATCTCATAAATGCTTTTATGTTTGACAGCAATAAAATGATTGATAAAAATGCAGTCTGCTTGAAATAATTTTTTCTCTTAAATATACAAGTAAGAAATAATATGAATTAATATTGTACATGTATTTAGCTGAATTTTTATAATTCATATATACACATGAATGTTGACCATGGCAAACACTGTAGAATCAGATCAATATTATTATAGAAAACAGAGCAGACCCAGATCAGACATTTCTTAAATGAGTCTCGTGATCTGGGTATACTCATGACTCTGTTTGCAAAGATATATATATATACAGTGAAACTTCATTACAATGACTGTTCGTTTCTAGACATTTTGCCTGTATACTGAAGGTGCAATAACATAAGAAGTGCAGAAAGTTCCCTCAGAAAGTTATGCATTAAGCGGGTCGTCTGCATTAAGCCAGTCGTCTGTCTTAAAGACCATTTTAACTAATCATTTGGTGGTCGTTTCTAAAGCTTCACAGTATTTTGGTTTCAAAATATACTGCCGTTATAAGGAGGATGCTGTTGCAGTGTTTCTGCGAGAGCGTGTTTTCTGCGTTTTTGGCACACTTTTCGGACTTGACGCAATGAAATTCGGTCTGTGCGTTTTCGCTGACGCAGGAATTTTGTTTGTCGCCAAATTATTCACAGTCGCGAATTCCGTGTCCCAGTTTACCGGATTTTAGTCATACCCAACCCGTTCCCGGTCGGTAGACACTTCATTATTGCAGACATATAAGCGCCTAGGCGAGTGTGTTGATACATGTATTTTGTCATATTCCGCAAAAAGAAATACACACTGTCTGCTCCAAAGCAGCTCAGATTGACAGCCTTCTTTTATAAAGAATCACCTTGTTACGTAAACAATTGTGGTAAAATTGATGATTTACCGACTGAAATGGTTCCCCGAGCTGGCAGAAACACTGGGTGCACATTATCATACATGTGATAACTACCGGATTCTGCGGGAGACTACCGGATTTGAGCCCAACTCCCGCATGTCCCGGCCGGGAGACGAAATCTCCCGATTTCTGAATAAAAATGATTTTATTTTTTTCCCACCCCATTTTCTATCATTTTTTGTCAATAAGCGCTAGCCAGACGCCTCAAAGAACCAGTGTTGTTGACTTATTTACTGCCCTGTTTATCATGGCAGGCACAGCGCCGTGTCCCTTTTGTAGTACGTCGCCATGTTGCCCCTTATCAAAGACCACCGCAGCATGCCCAAAATACCATGCTGTGTAATTGTGGCCCCAGCAAAAGGGATTAAATGGTCAGCAAACTCAGCATGGTGTGTTATTTACCTTGGCATGTGTGTATTCCGTAACATAAACATTTGTGTATGCATATATGTCTCTGGTGTATTACACTGTCGTCATTACATGCTTTTTTCTTCACGGTCAGGTTCTACTAAATTTCTGTTGAAGACGATCTTATTTTCTGAGACTAAACATCTAGATAGTTACTTTATTAAATTAATTTAGGTTCTAAGTTTATTAATAGATGTCCACATGGCATAACTGTAATGAAAATGTGCTTTTATCAGAAAAAATAAAATAAAAAAAATTGGTTGCCTCAAACCACGGATTTTTCGAACGGTGAAATGTGTCATTTCATAGAGGCAAACACAAATATTGTTTTCCACAGACATTTGGTAACATATTCAAAAGAAATTGTGTTTGTATTGAGTATAGAATGTATGGATGTCAAATACACACAATTTGGTGAGATAGGAAGCACTTTTCAAACCAAAAATGAAACTACAAAATGCAAAGATAGTGTACTAGTGTTTGGATAGTACCATATTTCGGACAGAAAGTGACAAATGTATTATGTTTATTTCAGAATATAAATTTCTGGATATATTTCATTACAAAAATGAATTAAAATAATAAGAACAATAATGTCAATAATAATATAAGAATGAGAATAATGTAAATAATGATAGTAAAAATAATAATAATAAACACATGTCTATCAATTGGCCAGTTAAAATAATAAACACAAGTCTATCCATTGGCCAGAATGGAATGGAATAAAAAGAAATGGTAATTAGAAGAGAGTACCGGTATATGGAAATAGATAATAGCATTCATACACACAAAAAAAATAGAATAGAAATGAATAGTAATTAGAATAGATTATATGAGCACAGAATAGATAATGGAATAGAATGGAATGAAACACAAAGGGATTAGAATAGATAAGAGAATGGGATGGAATGGAATAGAAAGGAATGGGAAATAGAGTAGATGTTGATGGATGTAGAACAGAGAATAGTACAGAATAGAATAAGGAATAGGATATAAAATAGAATTAATACAAACTAAATTACACAGATGTAATTTGCTAGATAGGCAAAAAAAATGCCCTAGTAATTCAGATGGTTTGTCGCGCATAAAAGTGCTTTTATCATACCTCCTCCTTTCAAACCAGGTGTGTGTGTGTGTGGGGGGTCTTTTCTTGCAGATATTTATGTAATATAAATATAGGTCTCTGGCCTATTATACCATCAAATAACCATCCGCATAAATCTCCCTCTTTGACACCCAATCTCCCTCATTTGAAAAGCTAATCTCCCTCTTTGCCTCGAAAAAATTATCACATGTATGCATTATACTCGGCAAAAAACTAAATATTCATGAGGTAAAGTAGAGCAACAGATAAAGGTGCATACTGAGCCGAGATCTACGTTTAGAATCGTCTCAACATTGTTCATAAAATAGGGTTTGGCAGAGAAATAAAGAGGTTATTCTTGAAAGTGTTTTAACCCATTCCTTCATAGGCTATTTTTAGACCCAACCTCTTTGAATAAATCTACCAAAAAAGGAGCATTTACTAGAGAAAAGGATCATTTTAGAATTTTGTAGTTTGAAACCATTGTAGGAGCATTGTAAACCTCCTATAGGAGCATATGCTCTATTTATCACAATGGTTTCAACAGGTGATTTTTACAGAGGCGTAGAAAGGCGTATTTATGGAGGAAAGGGTTAATTTAGGCATCTTATCTAAACCTCTGTAAAGGGTATTGTCTTATTACTCTTAATTTCATGAGAACAATATGATCCTAGAACACAGTTATTGTTGAAACTTACTGTTGTATGGGCTTGAATCATGCACTTCATAGGAAGTACATGTATGTATACACTATGATAAACAAAAACCAAAAAACAACAAACAACAGTTTGATAATTTCAGTGTGATGCCAATTTCAGGGTCAAAAATTAATTTTTGTAAATATATTTTCAGCAGTTTCATCATGAAGATCCCTCTTTCAATATGTCGTGGTGGACTTGGCCTGATTCGGAGGAGGTCTTCTGTAAGATGTGTATCTACGCTGTCGCCCTTGGGTTCAGCATTCAACACTCTTCCATCGAAAAGCTTTAGAAATAGATTGACTCAAGCTAATGTGGTGGGTATATCAACCAATACAGGTGACTTTGAAATGATATTGAAACAGATTATTGGCTCTTTCTACATGGGTGTGCACTGCTTACCTGTTAAATAATATGTGCATACATTTTCCTGATTTCCTAATTTATGTCCCCCCTTTACTTTATAGAAACGTGTTTTCACACATATGCAAACAGAGTAGACCCAGATCAAGACAGCTCCTATAGTAGCCATCTGATCAGGGTCTGCTCTGTTTGCTAGTGGAATTGGAAAGATCTGTTTCTTTACTTTCTAAAATTGCTATACTGTTCAACCTTCCATATTTCATTATACACATGTAACTATTTCGTCCATGAATATTCAGTAGGTATTGAAATTTGAAATAAACACTGAACAGGGAATGGGTTAATTGTTTTGTACCATTCAGTTGGTCGATCAAACAGTTTCAGATTAATAACTCACAGGTCTTGTTACCTAAGTAGATGACCCATATTGATTGTAGGTGAAGATCTCAGTGTCACACACTCCATGGTCAAAGGTCAGAATTGGAATTGCTTTCATTATCTCACTTACCTGAGAAACTAACATAGATGAGTTGCAGCTAAATGCTCTTGTAATAAAAAAAAACTGCACCTTTGCATGATGATAGGATACTACTGAGATACAAGAAAATTACACCAGCAATTAAATAAGAAATGAATGGTTCATTCGTGAAAACACAACCATGTTGATTAATAGAATTTATTAATTTCTTGTACAGTGAAACCTCTCTAAAATGGAATTGAAGTAGAGAAGAATTTAGATACTTTTAGGCAGGTGGCTGCTTAATGCAGGGTGAAAGCGATGCCGAAAGCTCCTAAAGGAGCTGTCTGCATGACTTTCACCTTGTATTAAGCTGCTGCCAGCTGTCTCCAAGACAGAAATTTATACTAATATATTTAACATCCGGTTTAGAAGGGTTTTACTGTACTCATTTCAAAAGCAAAGTTATATGTGTGCAGAGTAAAGTAGACCCTGTAAAAGGTTGTCACATGGCCATGTAATTTTTACGGCCAGAGCTACAGATAAAGGTGCATACCAAAATACTAAAATTGTCATTTCTCCACCAAACCCTATAATGTGACCACTCGTTAGAATCGTCTCTTCGCGACGATTCTAAAGAGTGGTCACGTTATAGAGCTTGGTGTAGAAATAAAGGAGCTATCTTTGAAAATTTACGCATCTTGTCTTTACCTCTGATGGCTATCTTCAAATCTCATCTGCATCCAAGCTGTTATCAAATTTCAGCCAACACATGCTAAGTATGAAAGGGCTAACCTTTGACATAGTTCGGATATAGTTGTATTTATATATACAGTAAACCCCCTCTAATATTTTGTATGAAATGCTTCTGTTAGTGGGCCCTGGGGTAGATTAGTCTGTTGACTAACCGGGTAACCCTCTTTATTCACAAACCGGAATTCTAGTAGAGAAGAATCAAGATACTTTTAGGCAGGTGGCTGCTTAATGCAGGGTGAAAGTCATGCAGAAAGCTCCTAGAGGAGCTTTCTGCATGACTTTCACCCTGCATTAAGCAGCCGCCTGTCTTCAAGGCCGATATTTATACTAAATTGAACGTCCGGTTTAGAGGGGGCTTACTGTATCATTGCAAACGGGTTGGTCAGACTTAATGCAGTATAAGTAGGCGTTTCATCAGGATTCAAAATGTTTCCTTTAGAAAGTAGGCTAATACAGTGAACCCTCATTACAACGGAGGTGATTGTTTCCAGACATTCTGCTGTTATAACGAGGTTGCCGTTATAACGAGTTTAAATATGAAAGGAACCATTTGGCCAGTTTTAAACTAGTACCAACAGGTGATCACTTAATGCAGAGCAGGAGAAGTGCAAAAAGCTCCCTTAGGGAGCTTTTTGCACTTCTTGTGTTCTGCATTAAGCAATCACCTGTGCAATCACCTGTGCTATTGGCATTGCGGTTGTTTCAAAGAATTAACGGTGATGTTGTTTCAGTGCATATTGCCGGTATAACGAGGGTGCCATAGTAACGAATGCCGGTATAACGAGGGTGCCATAGTAACGAATGCCGGTATAACGAGGGTGCCATAGTAACGAATGCCGGTATTACGAGGGTTCACTGTATTATTTTTAAACTTTCGGGAGGCTGTAAAGTAAATTTTTTAAGTTCTCTAAATTGAGAAGGTTTTTTTTCAATCTTCACCAAACTTGAAGTTTAGAAGAACTTATTGTCTATTGACATAATACTTTGTTCATGTTCAATAATGAATTATATTATTTTAACTTTTTTTATTTGGTTATGTCCCTTTGCAAAAAAAATTTCTGCAGGTTTGTACCAAGGATGTGCAAATTGTTTGTCAGTCTTGTTTGTTATTTGTTATGTTTTTCTCCTATTTTTACAGGGCCTGTTCTGTATACCAGAGCTTACAGATTACACTAAGTTCAAGGTGCTGGAGGAGAAGCTGATAAATGAAGTGGAGAATCTTGTGGGGGAGATGTGCAGCAAGAATCGCACTAGGAAGATGGTGGTCATCTTTGACGAGCTGTCTGACTGTATTTGTAGGGTAGCAGATATGGTAGGTTCTAAATTTAGCCCAAAACCATTACCTGATGAATATTTATATAATAAACAATGACATCATGAATATTAACCCTTCGCTTGCTGAATTTGAAAATACATTTCTCCTTCTTAACCCATGTCCTGTTGAATAATTACTTATATCTTCACTGTGTACAAATGTTTTGCTGTGCAATCACTGCTGTGGAGTGCACTGGTTGCACAATCAACTTGTAAATAGTGCAGACCCTGATGAGACAGCTCCTGCAGGAGCTGTCTCATCTGGGTCTTCACTATTTACATGTAGGTATATTGACGCGAATAGCAAGCGAAGGGTTAACCCATTCCTTCATAGGCTATTTTAAGACCAACCTCTTTGAAAAAAGTACTGAAAAGGAGCACATGCTAGCAAAAAGGAAAAGTTTAGAATTGTGTAGTTTTGAAACCCTTGTGATATATAGAGCATTTTCTCTACATATCACAAAGGTTTCATAAAGTGACTTTTACAGAGGCATTAGTATGATGGAATGGGTTAATTAGATGACGTTTTAACAAGGCATACAAATTTAGGCTTTTTACAAAAAATGTTACTATAATCAAACTATATTATGGCATAAACAAACAGATCAGACCTTGATCAGACGGCTCCTAGGGGAGCTGGCTGATCTTGGTCAATCTGTTTTGCAAAGCTTTGAAAAAGGCAACTCTTATCAAATAAAGGAGCACTTGCAGGGCTGACTAAATTAATATGGTTTAGAGTAGAATCACTTTAGAATGGCATTTACAATAAATCCCCTCTTAAGCAACTAATTCTGGGTCTTAAAGGTAGATGGTAGCTTAATGCAGGATGAAAGAAATGCAGAAAGCTCCAGCAGGGAGCTTTCTGTATTACCTTTATCCTGCATTAAGCTACCACCTGGTTTTAAGGGCATATATGTTCCTTAACCCTTTACTCCATAAATACGCCTTTCTACGCCTTTGTAAACTGAGTAGACCCAGATCAGACGGCTCTTAAAGGAACCGTCTGATCAGGGTCTGCTCTGTTTGCTTAGGACATAATATAGATCTGATTCTACAGTTTCTGTCAGAGCCAAAATTTTAAGTGTCCATGTACTATTATAACATTCAAAGTCCCTGGACACTTTGGTGTTTTTGATAGAGTGCCCATCCATTTGAAAGAATCTGGTCTTAAAAAAAGGTTCAAACGTAAATTTTTGTGTTAAATTACATTTTGTTTTTAAATCGGTGAAAACGAAAGTAGGTTTAAATTTAGAGACTGTTTATTTCTACATTTTCTCTCCTCTTCTGTGACGATTTATTTAGAGACCGGTTTCATGATCCCACTTCAGTTTCCAAGAGATGCCTTATTACATTGTTTTATATCGAGATGTGCATGCGCTAAGTGTTTGCTATATTTATAGCGAATATTTATTAACCCTGTTGTATTTTTTTACAGCTGGAGTTTTATTGTTGTTTCTCAACAGAAAACGATCAAATAAAAAAAAATGTTTAAATGGTATACTGAAGGGTACATTCACATATACATGTGTATTTATGTTTTAATGGAAAGGCGTTCAGGGACTTTAATCTACATGTAATTAATATTCATGATGTCATTATACTCCCACAAACTTGTTTAAGGGGGATATTCTGGAATCACCCTGTCCGGCGGTCGGTTGGTCAGTTGGGCGGGCGGGCTGTTGGTCGGTCTGCATTTGAGCATGGGTAGTTCGTGTCGCGATTTATATTTGGTAGTTTATATTGGTACCTAATGACCACGAATGGTAGATGTGCAAGACGCATGTGTTTACTGCTGGCCATTGCAGGATTTTCTCCCCCTGAACTTTGATTTTTTTTGTCCTTTATTCATGATGTCACGAACTCTTTCTTCAATCTGAAAGTAATTTAGTTTATATTTGGTATACATATTTGGTAATTAGGGTAAACAGCACTTTTATACTGTGTGTCCAAATATTGGTAATTAGGGTGAACAGCACTTCTGTGCTAAGTGTCCGAATGCTTAACCCTTCGTTTGCTATTCACATCAATATACCTACCTGTAAATAGTGAATACCCAGATGAGATAGCTCCTGCAGGAGCTGTCTTATCTGGGTCTGCACTATTTACAAGTTGGTTGCGCAACCAGTGCACTCCACAGCAGTGATTGCACAGCGAAATACTTGTACACATTGAAGATATATGTAATTATACAACAGGGTATGGGTAAAGAAGGAGAAATGTTTTTTAAAATTCAGCAAGGGAAGGGTTAAGTTAAATAGGATATGCAGTCCTTTTGTAGAAAGTCTTGAAATTCAGTTGAAGACAATGTCTTTAGTAAATTAAGGTTTGCTCAGTTGTTTTACCTCTGTTTTGGCATAGGATAATCAATAATTAATTTTTATTGGTAACGGGGGCATTAAATTTTTTTAGGTAACGGGGGCATTAAGTTTTACCCTTGTCCGTCCGTCCTTCTGTACGTACGTCCGAAATTTTCATCAAGGATTTCTTGGCCTGTGTAAGGTGGAATGATTTGATATTTGGTCTGAAGCATTATCATAGTGAGTTGTAATGTGTCTCCCCTTTTCAGGTCTTCGTCTATCTACTTCCTGTTTGCCGACACTTTGATTGAATTTTGGTGATTGTTTAATAACAAAAAAATTTGTCAAAGATTTCTTCGCTTGTGTAAGCTGCAATGATTTGATATTTGGTCTGAAGCATAATCGTAGTGAGTTGTACCCTGTCTCTCCTTTTCAGATGTGTCGTTCATCTACTTCTTGTTTGCCGGCAGGGGCATCAGTGTCCCATGGACACATTTTCTTTTATTGCTTGAACTAGGACCTTAATCTATTCATTAGAGGGTCCTTAGGACACCCAAGTTTAAAGTTGTACCGGAAATCCTGTAGGAGTCGTCTGATCAGGGTCTGTTTTGTTTGCTTATGAGATTATATATATAGATCTGATTTGATATATTAAACCGTTTGTATTTTGTATACGCAGGCTGACTTCATAAGAATGAGCCATCCACAAACGCATTACATGGAAGCTGCTGAAGAAATCTGCTTGAAAATGGGACAAATTGTTGAAACGTAAGTGTTCTTACTGTTACATCTAGAGTAACAGATAGACATGTGTACTCAAATACTGTATAAATGTTTTTTTACGATGGACGCAAATTTCACGAATCTACCTCAAATTAATTTTTCACGTCTTTATTATTCTCGGAAACTGGGTGAAAATCAATTTTTCATGGAAGCGAAATAGAAATCGTTCATTTCATACCATGTTGTTTTGTATCTTTTCAGCAAAACAGCCATTGCAAATGGCGCACTCTGAACTAAGGGAAGTAACTCTAAGTAACTCTGATAATCAGAGAGAAGTATATCAATTTACATGACGTTTTATAAACTAAATAACATTCACTCATATGGGCATGTTGGTTGTTTAAACAGTTTGAATAATTATCTGACACCAGTTATTGTTCATCCCACATAACACTGTAATTTACACCTCAGACTGATAAATATGACTTCAATACAAAAACTCTTAATTACCATGCAAACAGACACTTTGTAGAGCTTACCTAAAATGCAGTCAGTTCAAACTCATCTTAAGAAACTTATATTTAAAAAGAATAAATAGGAAGAAAAGTTGGAGCTTTCTACATGACTCACACTGCATTTAGCTGCCATCCAAGCATAATGCAGGAAGAAAGTTATGCAGAAAGCTCCTATAGGAGCTTTCTGCATGGCTTCTGTCCTGCATTCAGCAACCACCTGCAATTAAAAAACCCAACAATGCCTATTCTTTAAGTGGTATTTTCAAACATCTATTCCATCAGTCAGTTGATTCGTTGATAATATTTTTTGTGTCATATGTCAGTTAACCCATTCCTTTATTTAACCCTTTCCCTCATAAATACGCCTTTCTATGCATCTGTAAAAATCACTTTTTGAAACCATTGTGATAAATAGAGCATTTGCTCCAAAGGAGAAAATGCTCTATTTATCACAATGGTTTCAAAAAGTGACTTTTATAGAGGCGTAGAAAGGCGTATTTGTGAAGGAAAGTGCTAATATTAAGTCTATTACTGTGACACTATGTGCATTATATTTGTGACTTGATATTTTATTTGATGAATGTTAGATGCATGTTTTAACTGCCATGTACATTTTAATACAATTAAAATCTATCTATTTGAACACAAGATATTTGGGCCATGGCAGAAATTATAGACTCAGGTCTGCATTATTTCATAAGCAAACAGTCTGATCTGGGTCTTCTCAGTTTACAAAGGCATGAAAGAGGTGTTTCAATCTATTAAAAGGTTAAATGATTGAAATCTACTTCAGATTGAATACAGATGTGGATATACACAGGGCTTTGCAAGCTGTGATTCAGAACGGTGACATAGTAGAACAGACAGATGTCGACAAACGTGTCGGAGAATTGTTCATGTTTGACTTTGAACAGAGCGGCATACACCTGGAAGAAGAAGCGGTAAATCCATAACCCTATCCCTCATATAATCCATAACCCTATCCTTCATATAATACATAACCCTATCCTTCATATAATCCATAACCCTATCCCTCATATAATCCATAACCCTATCCCTCATATAATCCACAACCCTATCCCTCATATAATCCATAACCCTATCCCTCATATAATCCACAACCCTATCCCTCATATAATCCATAACCCTATCCCTCATATAATCCATAACCCTATCCCTCATATAATCCATAACCCTATCCCTCATATAATCCATAACCCTATCCCTCATATAATCCATAACCCTATCCCTCATATAATCCACAACCCTATCCCTCATATAATCCATAACCCTATCCCTCATATAATCCATAACCCTATCCCTCATATAATCCACAACCCTATCCCTCATATAAACTTTTTCACTTCTTTGCAAACAGAGTAGACCCAGATCAGATGGCTCCTGTTATAGTAGATCTGACTCTTCAGTTTCACCTACTCTGTTTGCAAAGGCATAGAAAGGCATATTTATGGAGGAAAGGGTTAATCAATAAAAACTTGTTTTTCAAAATCAGCTGATTAATGTTGGCAGACAGTAAATCAGAAAACTCTTTTGGGAGGTTTCTGCATTACTTGGTTCTTGCATCATACTTTTGTTCAGATTAATATTAGTTTTAATCCTTAACCCATTCCCCCATTGCCTATTTTTAGATTCAACCTTTTTTAATTAATCTACCGAAAAGGAGCATTTACAAGCGGAAAGAAAATTTTAAAATTCTGTAGTTTTGAAAGCAATGTGATAAATAGAGCAGTTGCTCCTATGGAGCAAATGCTCTATTTATCACAATGCTTTCAAAAGATGACTTCTGCAGGGGCATCAAAAGGCATCAATATGAGGGAATGGGTTAACTTGATGAATATTCTTGTAAGATTATAACATATTATATATTTATTGAATTTTCATAAGAAATATTGTATATTTATTAGATGCATTTCAATAATGACAAAATGAACATAGAAGTCATTTGACCATTAATAGAAACTGTATAAATGGGTCTGTATAATTCCATAAACAAATAGAGCAGACCCTGATTAGACCAGTCTGATCTGATCTGGGTCTACTCTTTTGCAAAGGCATTATATGCATCTCTTTGAAGTACAGTGAGCCCTCATTATACAGGTATTCATTACAATGGCACCCTCGTTACACCAGCAGTATGCATTGAAACAAAATTACCGTTAACAACCACTGAATAAATAGGTGCAATGCCAATAAGACGGGCCCATTGCTGAATGCACATTGCTTAGTGCAAAAAGCTCCCAAAAAGGAGTGTTTTGCACTTCTTGTGTTCTTCATTAAGCGTTCACCTGTTGGTACTAATTTAAAACTGACCATATGGTTCCTTTCATATTTAAACTTGTTATAACGGCAACCTCGTTATAACAGCAGAATGTCTGGAAACAAATCACCTCCGTTGTAATGAGGGTTCACTGTATTGAGCCTTGCAAAGAAAATAACAAATTTACTTATAAATACAGTAGGACCTGTCAGAAGCGGCCAGTCATTTACTGAAAATAGGAAACTTAAAAAAACAGGTGTTAGCTTAATGCAGGGCAAAAGTAATGCAGAAAGCTCCTATAGGAGCTTTCTGCATTACTTTTGCCCTGCATTAAGCTACCACCTGCCTTACAGACCCATATAATTAGACCTCCTTTTGATGGCGGTTGAAGACAGGTCCCACTGCAGCATATGCCGAAGGTTACTTCAGGTTAGCTGCTTCGCCCCAAAACAGGCTCTCAGATATTGCTTACAATGTAGACCCAAATTGGCTAAAGGTATTTCATTTGAAATAGAGGGTATGACAAAAGTCTACAGTGTGCCTGCAGTTGCTTTGTTAACCCTTTCCTCGATAAATACGCCTTTCTACGTCTTTGCAAACAGAGTAGACCCAGATCAAAGAGCTTCGATAGGAGTCGCCTGATCAGGGTTAAAAAGTAAAGTACAGCAAATCTCGATTATTCGAACACTTAAATACATATCTTTATTGATCTTTAAGACAGGTGCCACCTGCCAAAAATGGTCTAAATTCTTCTATACTAAAAATTCGAATAATCGAGGTTTTACTGTTTCCTAGTAACTTTCAGTCTGAAGGACTGCTCAGCCGACTGTACATTTGCTGCCCTGTTTGCTTGTGATATGGTATAGGTATGATTCTACAGTTTCTGCTATGGCCAAATTCCTGTGTCCATGTGCTCGTAAAACAATTAATCTAATTAATATTCATGATGTCATTATTTATTTCATGAATATTCATGGAGTAAAGGGTTAACCCTTTACATGATGAATATTCATGTCATGAATATGTCATGAATATTAATTAGCTGGAGTGTTATAATGACACAATGAACAAGGGGAGTGTTTTATCATGACAGAAACTAGAATCAGACACGGATTATGTCATAAGCAATCAGAGCAGACCCTGATCAGACGGCTCTGGGCTACTCTGTTTGCAAAGGTGTAGAAGGATGTAATTATGGAGTAAGGACCATCACTCTGCATGCAACATTTTTTGAGTTATTCCCCTTTGATCTGATTTCATTGCAGCATATTAACAGTTTTTGTGTCAGCTGCGAGCAGGTGTTCCTTCGAACATTCTTGTTATGCTCGCGTTGACGATAGTCAGGGGGCATCATGTTTTTCACCTGTCCGTCCATCTGTCCATCTGTCTGTCTGTCTGTCATGCTTGTACCTGCAGTTGGTTGTCACAGTTTTTTCATTGTCAAGCACCACTACGGGGCATCGCTGTGTCTTACAGACACTATTTTCTAGTTAACTCTTTACTCCATAGATAGCCTTGCAGAGTAGGCCTGTAGGAGCTCTCTGATCAGGGTCTTCTCTGTTTGCCTATGAAATAATATAGGGGATTCTACAATTTCTGCCTTCATAATTATATAAGAGATCAGTTACTTTTAAGTACATTTCAATATAATCTAGACATTTTATGTCGCGATTTTCTAAGATAGAGCCCAACTGAAGGTTTTCACACCTTTGAAAGGCGATAACTCGATCAATTTCACACCTTTTTGAAATAATTAACCAGATTTCAACTCGTCTCGACAAATCCTTTCCAACAATATATGACATGCCATGATTGAAGAAATTTCATTTTTTCACCGATTAGTAAGGGTCCCCCCTGTCGAACATGGGTCAAATTCTCAAAAACATATTTTCGCCCAATCTTCACATATATAAGAGATAAGTTACTTTTAAGTAAATTTCGATATAATCTAGACATTTTATGTCGTCATTTTCTGAGATAGAGCGCAACTGAAGGTTTTCACATCTTTGAAAGGCGATAACTCGATCAATTTCACACCTTTTTAGCTCACCAGAGCACAAAGTGCTCAAGGTGAGCTATTGTGATACCCCTGTGTCCGTCGTCCGTCTGTCCGTCTGTCTGTCTGTCTGTCCGTCTGTCAGTCTGTCCGTGCTAACAAATGGGTAGTTGTGTGACTTTTTCCTTTGATCTTTTCTTGTGTGACTAGTCCCACAAGAAAAACTATTTTTGGCTCTAACTTTGGAAAAGAATGATCTGGAAGCTAACCCTAACCCTATGTCCCACAACTGGCCAGGTTAATGTCACAAGAAATGGCCAGGTTAATGTCACAAGAGATGGCCAGGTTAATGATTTTACTTGTGGGACTAGTTAGAAAAAGTCACACAACTACCCTTTGGTGAGTGCGTCCGTCTGTCTGTCCGTCAACAATTTCAAACGACTTCTTCTCTGAAACCGACTGCACAATTGTAACCAAACTTGGTCAGATACATACTGTGGGTGGGTGCTTCAAAAGTTGTTAAAAGATAGTGGGCGGGGGCCATCGGTCTTGTTGCCATGGCAACCGGACACAATATCTAGAAAAATCTTCTTCTCCAGAATGACTTGTTGGATTTGAATATAATTTTTACCAAAATGTTTCTCAGTTGATAGACTTTAAAAGTTGTTAAAAGAATTTTGATCGGGCAAAAAACATGGCCGCCAGAGGGCGTGGTCAATATTTCCATATATGGTAATATGGAATTTTCATAGGAAAATCTTTAAAAATCTTCTTCTCTGAAACTGTAAGGCTTAAACCTTTGATATTAGGTATGTAGCATGATCTTATGGTCCTCTACAAATATTGTTCAAATTATGACCCCTGGGCCAAATATGGCCCCGCCCAAGGGCTTATCAGTTTTTCATAGGAAAATCTTTAAAAATCTTCTTCTCTGAAACTGTAAGGCTTAAACCTTTGATATTAGGTATGTAGCATGATCTTATGGTCCTCTACAAATATTGTTCAAATTATGACCCCCGGGCCAGAAATGGCCCCGCCCAAGGGCTTATCAGTTTTTCATAGGAAAATCTTTAAAAATCTTCTTCTCTGAAACTGTAAGGCTTAAACCTTTGATATTAGGTATGTAGCATGATCTTATGGTCCTCTACAAATATTGTTCAAATTATGACCCCCGGGCCAGAAATGGCCCCGCCCAAGGGCATATCAGTTTTTCATAGGAAAATCTTTAAAAATCTTCTTCTCTGAAACTGTAAGGCTTAAACCTTTGATATTAGGTATGTAGCATGATCTTATGGTCCTCTACAAATATTGTTCAAATTATGACCCCTGGGCCAAAAGTGGCCCCGCCCAAGGGCTTATCAGTTTTTCATAGGAAAATCTTTAAAAATCTTCTTCTCTGAAACTGTAAGGCTTAAACCTTTGATATTAGGTATGTAGCATGATCTTATGGTCCTCTACAAATATTGTTCAAATTATGACCCCCGGGCCAAAAATGGCCCCGCCCAAGGGCTTATCAGTTTTTCATAGGAAAATCTTTAAAAATCTTCTTCTCTCAAACTGTAAGGCCTAGACCTTTGATATTTGGTATGTAGCATGATCTTATGGTCCTCTACAAATATTGTTCAAATTATGACCCCTGGGCCAAAAATGGCCCCGCCCAAGGGCTTATCAGTTTTTCATAGGAAAATCTTTAAAAATCTTCTTCTCTGAAACTGTAAGGCCTAGACCATTGATATTTGGTATGTAGCATGATTTATGGTCGTCTACAAATATTGTTCAAATTATGACCCCTGGGCCAAAAATGGCCCCGCCCAAGGGCTTATCAGTTTTTCATTGGAAAATCTTTAAAGATCTTCTTCTCTGAAGCTGTAAGGCCTAGACCCTTGATATTTAATATGTAGCATGATCTTATGGTCCTCTACAAATAGTGTTCAAATTATGACCCCAGGGCCAAAAATGGCCCCGCCCAAGGGCTTATCAGTTTTTCATAGGAAAATCTTAAAAGATCTTCTTCTCTGAAACTGTAAGGCTTAAACCTTTGATATTAGGTATGTAGCATGATCTTATGGTCCTCTACAAATATTGTTCAAATTATGACCCCCGGGCCAGAAATGGCCCCGCCCAAGGGCATATCAGTTTTTCATAGGAAAATCTTTAAAAATCTTCTTCTCTGAAACTGTAAGGCTTAAACCTTTGATATTAGGTATGTAGCATGATCTTATGGTCCTCTACAAATATTGTTCAAATTATGACCCCTGGGCCAAAAGTGGCCCCGCCCAAGGGCTTATCAGTTTTTCATAGGAAAATCTTTAAAAATCTTCTCTGAAGCTGTAAGGCCTAGACCCTTGATATTTAATATGTAGCATGATCTTATGGTCCTCTACAAATAGTGTTCAAATTATGACCCCAGGGCCAAAAATGGCCCCGCCCAAGGGCTTATCAGTTTTTCATAGGAAAATCTTAAAAGATCTTCTTCTCTGAAACTGTAAGGCCTAGACCTTTGATATTTGGTATGTAGCATGAACTTATGGTCCTCTTCAAATATTGTTCAAATTATGACCCCCGGGCCAAAAATGGCCCCGCCCAAGGGCTTATCAGTTTTTCATAGGAAAATCTTTCAAAAAATTCTGAAACTGTAAGGCCTAGACCATTGATATTTGGTATGACTAACATGATCTACTGGTCCTCTATAAATATGTAGCTGTGGCTTGTGGTCCTCTGCCAAGAATGTTTAACTTACGGCCCTGACCACAGGGCGAAACTTGGCCCTGCCTCAGGGCTTATCAGTTTTTTCGATGGGAAAAATATGAAATATTACTTTTCTCTGAAATCATAAGGCTTAGACCTTTAATTAATGGCATACTGCTTTGCCTTGTGGTTCTCTACCAGGTTGTCCACATGATTTCTTGTGGTCAAAAAAGGCCCTGCCCCTGGTGTTATCTCAGGTGAGCGCTTCAGGGCCTCATGGCCCTCTTGTTTCCATATATGGTAATATTGGAAAATCTTTGAAAATCTTCTTCTCTGAAACTGTAAAGCCTAGACCTTTGATATTTGGTATGTAGCATGATCTTATGGTCTCTACAAAGATTGTTCAAATTATGACCCCCGGGCCAAAAATGGCCCCGCCCAAGGGCTTGTCAGTTTTTCATAGGAAAATCTTAAAACATCTTCTTCACTGAAACTGTAAGGCCTAGAATTTTGATATTTGGTATGTAGCATGATCTTATGGTCCTCTACAAAAGTTGTTCAAATTATGACCCCCGGGCCAAAAATGGCCCCGCCCAAGGGCTTATCAGTTTTTCATTGGAAAATCTTTAAAAATCTTCTTCTTTCAAACTGTAAGGCCTAGACCTTTGATATTTGGTATGTAGCATGATCTAATGGTCCTCTACAAAGATTGTTCAAATTATGACCCCCGGGCCAAAAATGGCCCCGCCCAAGGGCTCATCAGTTTTTCATAGGAAAATCTTTAAAAATCTTCTTCTCTGAAACTGTAAGGCCTAGACCTTTGATATTTGGTATGTAGCATGATCTTATGGTCCTCTACAAATGTTGTTCAAATTATGACCCCCGGGCCAAAAATGGCCCCGCCCAAGGGCTTATCAGTTTTTCATAGGAAAATCTTTAAAAATCTTCTTCTCTGAAACTGTAAGGCCTAGACCTTTGATATTTGGTATGTAGCATGATCTATTGGTCCTCTACAAAAGTTGTTCGAATTATGACTCCCAGGCCAAAAATGGCCCCGCCCATGGGCTTATTAGTTTTTCAAAGGAATATCTTTAAAAATCTTCTCTGAAGCTGTAAGGCCTAGACCTTTGATATTTGGTATGTAGCATGATCTTATGGTCCTCTACAAATATTGTTCAAATTATGACCCCCGGGCCAAAAATGGCCCCGCCCAAGGGCTTATCAGTTTTTCATAGGAAAATCTTTAAAAATCTACTGAAACTGTAAGGCCTAGACCATTGATATTTGGTATGTAACATGATCTAATGGTCCTCTACAAATATGTAGCTGTGGCTTGTGGTCCTCTGCCAAAAATGTTTAACTTACGACCCTGACCACTGGGCGAAACTTGGCCCTGCCTCAGGGCATATCAGTTTTTCATGGGAAAAATATAAAATATTATTTTTCTCTGAAACCATAAGGCTTAGACCTTTAATTAATGGCATACTGCTTAGCCTAGTGGTTCTCTACCAAGGTTGTACACATGATTTCTTGTGGTCAAAAATGGCCCCGCCCCTGGGGTTATCTCAGGTGAGCGCTTCAGGGCCTCATGGCCCTCTTGTTTAAATATTTGACCTGATTTCAACTCGCCTCGACAAATCCTTTCCAACAATATATGACTTGCCATGATTGAAGAAATTTCATTTTTTCACCGATTCGTAAGGGTCCCCCCCTGTCGAACATTGGTCAAATTCTCAAAAAAATATTTTCGCCAAATCTTCACATATATAAGAGATAAGTTACTTTTAAGTAAATTTCGATATAATCTAGACATTTTATGTCGTTATTTTCTAAGATAGAGCCGAACTGAAGGTTTTCACACCTTTGAAAGGCGATAACTCGATCAATTTCACACCTTTTTGAAATATTTAACCAGATTTGAACTCGTCTCGACAAATCCTTTCCAACAATATATGACATGCCATGATTGAAGAAATTTTATTTTTTCACCGATTCGTAAGGGTCCCCCCTGTCGAACATTGGTCAAATTCTCAAAAAAATATTTTCGCCCAATCTTCACATATATAAGAGATAAGTTACTTTTAAGTAAATTTCGATATAGTCTAGACATTTTATGTCATTTATTTGAAAGATTAGGAAAACTAGGACTTGGTAAAGTAATAATTACATATATGCAATAAGGATCAGACTCAGTAATAAGTCCACTTTCTATCAGTACCACAAGTGGTCTTATCCCTTTACTCCATAATTACTTGTTTCGTGAGCTAAAACATCTTGTGTACACATGCTATTATAAAAATTCAGCTAAAAAATATGCATGATGTCATTATTTCATTTATGAATGTTAAACAGAGAATGAGTGAATTAATTGTATAATGTAGTTAAGATGCCCCCCTTCCCCCCCCATCCCAAAGCCAGTGGGAGCCAGGGGGTATTCGATTGCCTTTCTGTTACTGTTCTAGTTCTTTTAATAAAATGAATAATCATGTAGTAAAGAGTTAATACAGTGGCCACTAAATTGTGTTAATCATTTAATATTTAGGGCAGGTGGCTGCTTATAGCAAGGTGAAAGTAAAACAGATGGCTTCTATGGGAGTGTTCTGTTTTACTTTCACCTTGCTTTAACCCTTTCCTCCATAAATACGCCTCTCTACACCTCTGTAAAAGTCATTACTTGAAACCATTGTGATAAATAGAGCATTCGCTCCATAGGAGCAAATGCTCTATTTATAATTTATCACAATGATTTCAAAACTACACAATTCTAACATTTTCCTTTTCTCTAATAGATTCTCCTTTTAGGTAGATTTATTCAAAGTGGTTGAGTCTAAAAATAGCCTATGAGGGAATGGGTTAAGCAGCCACCTGCCTTTTACACTAAATACTTGATGTAATTTAGTGGCCGTTATAGAGAGGTTTTACTGTAGCAGAACGCTACTGTGTAAAAATTCAGCTACCTTAATATTTATATATTCATTATTTCTCACATGAATATTCATGAAGTAAAAGCATGAAAGGTGTACCATTTCCATGACACTGTTAGAGCTGTAGATAACGGTGTGTGCTCAAATACTAAAATGGTCATTTCTCCACCACCAAACCCTATGTTATGACCACTCTTTAGAATCGTCTCAAAGAGACGATTCTAAAGAGTGGTCACATCATAGGGTTTGGTTGAGAAATAAAGAAGTTATACTTTAACATATTTCAATTTACGCATCTTATCTGGACCTCTGCAATGTAGAAATGTTTTTACTTGTATTTCAGAGGTACCAATTTGTCAGACTGAATGAGTCTATAATGAGGCTTGGCAACCAATTTGTCCATAACTCACTGCAGCCAACACCATTGGAGGAAGCCTTGTCAACAGATCACCACAATATGTATGTGCATATATGTATGTTAACCCTTTCCTCCATAAGTACACCTTTCTACGCCTCTGTAATAGTCACTTTTTAGCTTGTCTGTTTCGAAGAAATCATGAGCTATTGTCGTAACTTTGGCATCATCGTTGTCGTAGTCATTGTCGTCCGAAATCTTAACATTGACCGTAACTTGTTCAATTTTTCATTTACAACCTTCATTTTTGGTATGCATGTTCATCTTGACAATGACGACAGACGAGCATTGGCACCCGCTTGCGATGCTCTTGTTGAAACCACTGTGATAAATAGAGCATTGGCTCCTAAGGAGCAAATGCTCTATTTATGACAATGATTTTCAGAACTACAAAATTTAAAAAAAACATCTTTTCTCTAGTTAATGCTCCTTTTCGGTAGATTTATTCAAAGAGGTTGGGTCTAAAAATAGCCTATTGAGGAAAGGTTTAACCCTTTACTTCATAGAGAGAAGATTTGACATTTTTGCAAACAGAGTAGATCCTGATCTAATGACTCCTGTAGGTTGCTTATTGAGTATCTTATATGTGACTCTACAATACTTGGCATAGCTATATACTCATTTGTTAGCTCATCTGCTTTTGAAGAAAAGAATTGAGCTATTGTGATCACTGGGTTGTACGCGTTGTCATAGTTGTAGGTGTTTGCGTTGTCATCGTCGGCGATGTGTAAAAACTTTAATGTAGCTGATTAATCAAAAAGTATAAGAGGTATCAACATGAAACGTCATAAGTTGGTAGATCTCTTTGACAGCTGACAAGCACCAAATCAGATGAGTGATGGCCTCTCTAAACCGGATATTGAATTTGGTATAAATATTGATCTTGGAGACAGGTGGCAGCTTAATGCAGGGTGAAAGTCATGCAGAAAGCCCCTGAATTAAGCAGCCACCTACCTAAAAGTATCTAAATTATTCTTTACTAGAATTCTGGTTTAGAGAGGTTTTACTGACATTTTCTTTTTCAGTATATATCTGGCAATCTCCAGATACCCATTACCTGGTTGAGACGTCTTTTGATACTTTTGGTACCTTTGCACAAACAGTGTGAACCAAGATCAGGCGACTCCTATAGGAGGGGTCTGTTCTGTTTGCTGTTGGAATTATATAGATGATCTGATTCTACAGTTCTGTCATGGCCAAGCAGTCCTGCGTTCATAAAACATTATGAATGTTAAGAAAATAAAAATTCATGATGTAAAGGGTTAAACTAAAAAAAGCGCAGAAGTGTTTTCCTAATTTTTCGGCACCATATCAGCCAACATTCACTTTTCAAAGTCTGTGGTGGAGAAAAAAGAACCTTTAAATCTGAACTTCTCCCCTGAAATGAAACATCCCCCTGAAATTCTCCACTGAAATACTTCCCTGAAAAACTCAACTGAAACACTTCCCTGAAATACACCACTGAAACATTCCCCTGAAATACTCCTCTGAAACACTCCCTTGAAATATTCCACTGAAACACTTCACTGAAACAATCCACTGAATTACTCCACTGAAACACTTCACTGGAATACTCAAATGCCCCACTGAAATACTCAGGTGAAACACTCCTCTGAAATACTCCACTGAAACAATCCATTGAAACAATCCACTGAATTACTCCACTGAAACACTCCACTGAAATACTCAGGTGAAACACTACACCGAAAAAAATACTCCACTGAAAGACTCCACTGAAACAATCCACTGAATTACGCCACTGAAACACTCCACTGAAATACTCAGGTGAAACACTTCACCGAAATACTCCACTGAAATACTCCATTGAAACACTCCACTCTAATACTCCACTGAAATACTCATTTTAAACACTCTCCTGAAATACTCCATTGAAACACTCCCCTGAAATACTCCACTGAAACACTCCACTGAAATACTCCATTGAAACACTCCACTGAAATACTCCACTGAAACACTCTACTGAAATACTCCATTGAAACACCCCTGAAATACTCCACTGAAACACTCCACTGAAATACTCCACTGAAACACTCCACTGAAATACTCCACTGAAACACTTTACTGAAATACTCCACTGAAACAATCCACTGAAATGCTCCACTGAAATACTCAGGTGAAATACTTCACTGAAATACTCCACTGAAACATTCCTGTGAAATATTTCAATGAAATACCCTGAAATACTTCACTGAAACACTCCACTATACTGAAATACTCCACTGAAACACTCCATTGAAATACTCCACTGAAATACTCCACTGAAACATTCCTGTGAAATATTTCAATGAAATACCCTGAAATACTTCACTGAAACACTCCACTATACTGAAATACTCCACTGAAACACTCCATTGAAATACTCCACTGAAACACTCCACTGAAACACTCCCCTGATATACTCAGCTGAAACATTTCCCTGAAATACTCCACTTAACCACTCTTCAAAATTCTCCTCTGAAACACTCCACTGAAATACTCAACTGAAACACTCTACTGAAATACACCATTGAAATACTCTGCTGAAACACTCCACTGAAATGCTCAACTGAAACACTCTATTGAAATTGAAATTCTCCACTGAAACACTCTCCTGAAATACTCCACTGAAACTCTCCCCTAAAATACTCCACTGAAGTACTCTGGTGAAACATTTCACTGAAATATTGCCGTGAAACACTCCATGGGAGTTCCACTGAAACACTCCTGTGAAATACTTCACTGAAAACACCCCAGAAATGCTCAATTAAATACTCCCATGAAACACTCCACTGAAACATTCTCCTGAAATACTCCACCGAAACATTCTTGTGAAATACTCTACTGAAACATTCTCCTGAAACACTCCACTGAAACATTCCCCTGAAATACTCCACTGAAACATTCCCCTGAAATACTCCACTGACACATTCCCGTGAAATACTCTACTGAAACAATCACCTGAAATACTCATGATTTTAATATTTGAAATACAGCCATTTGTTTAGGACTCAGAGTGACCCTTAGTGGGGTTACCCCTTACAACGACTTAATACAGTAAAACCTCTCTACAGCAACCATACAATACAGGTCTAACTCTGGTTTTCTTAGTCAGATGGCAAACTTAAGTTACCCTTTCCCTGTTCAATATTCATTTAAAATATAATGTCATCATTAATATTTATTAACTAAATCTAATTAACTTGGGACATGAACACAGGCAGTTTTTGTGTGACCTGCCAAGAGGCAGTGTGTCACATAGGGATCTCTTTTCCGTCGTATGTTTGTCTGTCCGTCTGTCTGTTCGTCTGAGCAAACATTTGGGGTTTAGGGGGTAAAAGAGACTCAGAGAGCAATAGCAAACAATAGGTTCAGTCTGTTGGCTCCTAATTTCTTTGTTCTTTAGGGGCTGTTCTTTTATTAGCTCACCAGAGCACTTTTGTGCTCAGGGTGAGTTTTTGTGATCGCCGTCTTGCGTCTCCTGATGTCCGCCGTCTTCCGTCGTCGGGCGTCAACAATTTCAACCTTTAAAAATCTTCTCCTCTGAATCTACAAAGTTCTCAGCTTTCATCTTTGGTACATAGCATCATCTGTAGGTCCTCTACAAAAGTTATATAAATTATGCCCCTGGGGTCAAAATTGGCCCCGCCCCAGGGATGTTCAGTTTTCAATAAAAACATATAGTGGTCCTCTACAAAAGTTATATAAATTATGCCCATAGGGTCAAAATTGGTCCCACCCCAGGGATTGCCAGTTTTTTGTAGCTGACTGCTTAAATAGCCCATCGGATCACTAGTTATGCATAGGAAAAACTTTAAAAACCTTCTTGTCAAAAACTACATGTCCCAGAGTTTAGATATTTGTTGTATAGATTTACTTAGCATACCTTTATGAGTTTTGTTAATATCATAGTTCTGAGGTTAAAATTGGCCCTGCCCTGTGTATATAGACTTCTTCATATCAGAAACAACAGTTTAAGAGTTCCCCCTTAAACCAGACTGAGACTAGCCAGTGTGAGTGCTGATGTAATCACCCTTAGCCTGATCAGTAGAGTAGAAATTGTGTTTAGACAAATAACACACACTCATTTTAGATTGAGAAAACTATTTGGATAATTCTCAAAATGCAGAAAGCTCTTAAAGCTTTTTTTCATACCTATGCCTTACATTAAGCTGCCAGCTATCAATATAGAGCCTATCAGTGTATCTGTTGTGAAGTTAGCTTAATACAAGTTCCAGTATTCTATGCACTAATACCCATTCTTTCAGTACTGTGATGTTATCTGCTTCAGAATTGTTGTCTGCTTGTTTAAGTTTGTTCACACTGTTTTTAATACATATCAATCTTACAGTTAACTCTCTTGTACAAACCACATATATGACATATGAAGTTACATATGTGTCAGATCAGAATCCAAACTTTGTGCTAAATTCAGTCAAGTCATGCTCAGCAGTCACAGATAGGGTTATAACACTGAGTTTCTGTCATCTGTTAGAAATGATAAAGTGAAAACTTTGAAAATATTCTCTGAATCTACAGGGTTCTCAGCTCATAGCACCATGTTTCTGTCCTCTACAAAAGTTATATAAATTATGCCCCTGGAGTCAAAATTGGCCCGCCCCAGGGGTGGTCAGTTTTCAATAGAAACATATAGTGAAAACTTTGAAAATCTTCTCCTGAAGCTGGAATGTATATTTGCCACATATCATCATGTTCAGGTCCTCTACAAAAGTTATATAAATTATGCCTCTGGGGTCAAAATTGGCCCCGTCCCAGGGTGGTCAGTTTTCAATAGAAACATATAGGGAAAACTTTGAAACTCTGCTCCTCTGATTGTCTGGCCCTCTTGTTCTAAATTCAAAAGAAATAGCCGATAAACCCCAAATGTATGTCTGTCTGTCTGTCTGTCTGTCTGTCCATCAGACTTTTTTTTTATCTAATACTTCTCCCAGCAGGTGACACATGTGTTCCTTTGAACACTCTTGTTAGCTTTGTAGACACTGTAGAATCAGATCAATATTATTTCATAAACAGCAGACCTTGATCAGAGAGCTCCTATAGAAGCTGCCTGATCTTGGTCTTCTTTGTTTGCAAAGGCCTGAAAAGGCATTTATATGAACAGAGCTCCAGATAAGATGTGTAAATTTAACCCTTTCCCTGTTCTATGTTTATTTCAAATGTCAATACCTACTGAATATTCATGGACAAAATAGTTATAATGAAATAAGGAATCTGGAACATTGTAGTCATTTTAGAAAGTAAAGAAACAGATCTATCAAAATCCGTTTGCAAACAGAGCAGACCCTGATCAGACGGCTCCTAGAGGAGCCGTCTGATCTGGGTCTACTCTGTTTGCAGATGCGTGAAAACACGTTTATATGAGGGAAAGGGTTAAACATTTTCAGCAAAAGCTCCTTTATTTCTCCGCCAAATCCTATACTTTGACCACTCTATAGAATCGTCTCTTCGAGACGATTCTACAGAGTGGTCACAGTATGGGGTTTGGTGGAGAAATGACGGTTTTAGTATTTGGGTACGCATCCTTATCTGTAGCTCTGTATGAAGGAATGGGTTAATGCAGGACAAAAGCTAAGCAGAAAGCTCCCTCAGGCATTTTCTGCATTAATTTTATTACGCTATATCAATCTCATGAATATCCATGGAAAATATAATGACATGAATATTAATCTGCTATTTTATAATGGAATTATGACCAAGGAAAGTTTGACCATGGCAGAAACAGTAAAATAAAATCTGTATGATTTAATAAACAAACAGACTGATCAGACGACGCCTACAGCCATCTGATCTGAGTCTACTCTGTTTGCAAAGGGAATCTCTATCAGGTATAGGGTTAGGCTGCCACAAGCTTTTAAAGACACTGGTGTTTATTATACCCCCACGAAAGATGGGTTTTTTTGGGGGGGGGTATACTGGAGTCACCATGTCTGTCCGTCCGTCCGTCTGTTCGTCCGTCAGGCTGGTCAGGATCATAACTTCCAAAGTATAAAAGCTATTGACTTCAAACTTCATATACAGACAGATCACATTGACCGCAAATGCAGTGCACAAGGTTCGTAACTCTGTCTAAAGTATTTTTTGAGTTATTGCCCTTTGTTATTTTTCTCAAAATCTGGCTTTTACGGATCATAACTTTCAAAGTATTAAAGCTATTGACTTCAAACTTCATATACAGATTGAACACATTGACCACAAGTGCAGTGCACAAAGTCCATAACTGTGTCTTCAGTATTTTTGGAGTTATTGTCCTTTGTTATTTTCCCTTGCCATAGGCAGAGGGATATTGTTTTGGGTTCGTCCGTTCCGTCTGTCCGTCCTTCTGTCCAGTTTCCATCCGATGCCATATCTCTGTAACGGATTAACAGAATTCAATGTAACTCAACATGTATATATGTTATCACTGGGGCACCGTTCCCATGTATTACTTTTCCAGATCGCTTTCGGTATTTAGGAGTTATTGCCCTTTTATACGCAAAAATGACATTTTTTCCATCCTGTACCATATCTCTGTAACGGATAGACGGAATTCAATGAAACTAGAAATTAATATTTGTTATCACTGTTGCATCATTCCTATGTATTACATTTCGAGATCGCTTGTGGCATTTAGGAGTTATTGCCCTTTTATATGTTATTTTTCCCCATCTGATGCCATATCTCTGCAACAGATTAATAGAATTCAATGAAACTCGACATGAATATTTGTTATAACTGGGGCATCATTCCCATGTATTACATTTCCAGATCGCTTGCAGCATTTAGGCGTTAATGCCCTTTTATACGCAAAAATGACATTTTTTTCAAACTGATGCCATATCCCTGTTACAGATTGACCGAATTCAGTGAAACTTGACATGAATGTTTGTTATCACTGGGGCATCGTTCCCATGTATTACTTTTCCAGGTCACTTGTAACATTTAGATGTTATTGCCCTTTGATTCTCAAATATCATATATTTTTTCCGTCCAATGCTATATCTCTGTAATGGATTGACAGAATTCATAGAAACTCGACATGAATATTTGTTATTGCCATGGCATCGTTCCCATGTATTACATTTTCAGATGGCATGCGGCTTTTAGGAGTTATTCCCCTTCGATACACAAAAATCATATATTTATTGCCCTTATCCCCTGCTGAAAATAGACAGATACTGTTTTGCATTAAGTACTTGAATATGCTTTATACAGCTTTCATATTCAAGCAGTGTCAAGATAAAATAGGCCTTATGAATCAAACAGTTCAGAAACAGATCAGCAACCACGTCACCAATGCAGCACCCAATCGGATATGTAATGATTCACAATATCAGAATAAACTGTATAGTATATACAAACTACAACTAATGCAAAAAGTAGTAGATTGGATCAGATGCCATAGCCGAAATGCAGCATCCAGTCTAGGTCTATACTTTTTGTAATACAATGAGGCACATTTCTCCTTGCTGTGGCTTATTCAGTATCAAAACATGTTCACTATTATTAAAGATTGTCTTAGAAAGCAGTAATTTGGCCCTATATTCATAAAACTGGTCAAAATATCTATTTAAGGTATGTATCAAAGGCAAGTAAAACCTGGTTGAGCGATCCAGGGCTGTCATAGCCCTCATGTTTTAAATTGATTATCTAAAGATTCCCCCCACCCAATTGTTTCCGTTTTACTAGGTAATACCTTTGGCAGGGGATATCAATTCTATGAATTTGCCAAAATCTAGCTTGTTTTAATAAATGAATTTTTTTTGGGACCTTTTCTCTGTTATACATCAACAGAACTTTTTTAAATTTTGCAGTATTGTTGAACACCATCTGGAGTCCTGTACCTGCGATAAAGGTTTTGATTTGTCGCTTCGTGCATGAATAATTGATCTCCCTTTTCGTAATTTAACAAATGAAAATTGAGCGGTCGGGAGCCTTATTTCTATAACCCCATCTCTGTGTCAAATGTGCTAGTGGGGGTATTAATCACCTTTAGTGGTAGTTCTAGTTCATTTAGAGGATAAAATGGGTCTATTGTATTGATAAAACAAAACAATATTAAATGCTGAAATCATACTAACTGTATCTTTCTATTTCTAGGTTTGCAAAGGAAGGGCCAAGAATGTTTTTGAACTCTCTCCACTCAGAATGCCAAGATGAAAGGGTGATGTTTACATATATTTAGCTCATGTTTTACGTTGATGTAAACATATATTTAGCTCATGTTTTACGTTGATGTAAACATATGTTTAGCTCATGTTTTACGTTGATGTATACATATATATAGCTCATGTTTTACGTTGTTTAAAACATATATTTAGCTCATGTTTTACGTTGATGTATACATATATTTAGCTCATGTTTTACGTTGATGTAAACATATGTTTAGCTCATGTTTTACGTTGTTTAAAACATATATTTAGCTCATGTTTTACGTTGATGTATACATATATTTAGCTCATGTTTTACGTTGATGTATACATATATATAGCTCATGTTTTACGTTGATGTATACATTATTTAGCTCATGTTTTACGGTGATGTATACATATATTTAGCTCATGTTTTACGGTGATGTATACATTATTTAGCTCATGTTTTACGGTGATGTATACATATATTTAGCTCATGTTTTATGGTGATGTATGCATATATTTAGCTCATATAAGGGGGGGGGGGGGCATATTGTTTTTGCCCTGTCTGTTGGTTTGTTCCCAACTTTACTGTTTGTAGCCATTGCGCATACATACTTTAAATTTGGTATACATGTGCAGCATATGGAGGTGAACATTTTTAGGGGTGACTTATTACGGTCAAGGTCATCTATCCAGGTCAAAGGTCAAATTACGGGTCAAATTTTGATTTGAGATAATTTTGTCGTCATTCAACATACATCCTTCAAACTTGGCATGCCTGTGCAACTTATGGAGGCAAACATTTTTAGGGGTGACTTATTAAGGTCAAGGTCATACATCAAGGTCAAATGTCATATCGGGGGCATAGTGTTTCACAAACACATCTTGTCATAATGGCATATGAATGCAGGACATTTTGACTACAGCAGAAACTGTGGAATCAGATCTATACAATTTCATAAGCAAACAGAGCAGACCCTGATCAGACAGGCCTGTCTGATATGGGTCTTCACTGTTTGCAAAGTCCAAAGGCATATTGAGTAAAGGGTAAACTCTTGCCTGCTGGGCAACAATCTGTGATTACATTTGCACATCATTTTGATTATTCAGATGAGAAGTGGAGTGACATGGAGTAGTATCATCAAGATCCAACCTATTCCAAAATTCCCCAAGATAAATACAATTTGAAAACTGGTGAAGACTGCAATATAAACGTATTTTCACGCATTTGCAAACAGAGTAGACCCAGATCAGACGGCTCCTATAGAAGCCGTCTGATCAGGGTCTGCTCTGTTTGCTAATATAATTTGATAGAGCTGTTTCTTTTCTTTCTAAATTGGCTACAGTGTTCCACCTTCCATATTTCATTAAAACTATTTTGTCTATGAATATTCAGTAGGTATTGAAATATGAAATAAACAGGGAAAGGGTTACAATGTATTTCTCAGCAGATTAATCCTTTAGGTATGGGAAACAAGAGCACTGTAGTTTACAACTAGTACTGTACATAGAAGCCCCTCTGATCAGGGCTGACATACTGATCATTCATAATCATCTCTGACACAAATTATACCCTTTCATACTATTTAAAGTGGAATCTACGGACGACCCATTACCTCATAGGCTATTTTTAGATACAGCCTCTTTGTATAACTCGTCCGAAAAGGAGCATTAACTAGAGAAAAGGATTTTTTTTAGAATATTGTAGTTTGAAACCATTGTGATAAATAGAGCATTTGCTCCTATAGGAGCAAATGCTCTATTTATCACAATGGTTTCACAAAGTGACTTTTACAGAGTCATCAAAAGTCGACAATATGAGGGAATGGGTTTATTCCTTTACTCCATGTAAGAATTAATGACATCCCAAATATTAATTAGATTAATTTTTATAATGGCACATGAATTACAGGCCATAGCAGAAACTGTAGAATCGTATTTATATTACATCATAAGCAAACAGAGCATACCCTGATCAGACGGCTCCTACATGAGCCGTCTGATCTGGGTTTACTCTGGTTGCAAAGGCATAGAAGGGCGTATTTATGGAGTAAACGGTTAAACAAGTATGGAGAATTCCACTTTGAGATTTCACATTGCTAAATGTAAAACATGCACTGTTGCAGGTACGAGAAGCTGCCTACAAAGTTTTCCTGTATCCAACAGAAGCATATTCACATGTGTTAGAGGACTTGTTGGTTGGTAGAAGACTGTTGGCCAATCTCGTTGGTTTCCCTACCTGGTCCCACAGAGCCCTGCGGGGCACCACTGCAGAGACCCCAGGTATTAGCCCAGTGGCCTGCTTTATCTGTAGTATGCTAAGTACTTGTCTGCAGAACATTGCTGCAGTAATTACATTAAGCTAAGCTTTACTACATAAATACACCTTTTTATACTCTTTGCAAACAAGAGTTGACCCACTAGAATATACTGTAGAATCTGTCCTAAGCGGTCATTCATTTATTACACATAGGAGTCTTAAAAAGCAGGTGGTGGCTTAATGCAGGGCAAAAGTAATACAAAAAGCTCCTATAGGAGCTTTTTGTATTACTTTTGAATGGCATTAAGCAGCTATCTGCTTTGAAGATCCATAGTTAGACCTTTTTTATGGCCGCTTAAGACAGGTTCTGATGTAGATCTTATTCTACAGTTTCTGCAATGACAAAAAAGCCTATATTAATGAGCTGTTTTAATAATTCATCTACAGTAACGATTGTTTATAATGTTTTGCAAGGGACCATGGTAAAGAAAACGTTATAACCAAGAAACGTTATTAGTAGTTTATCTCTCATTCTAAGCAACAAGTGACTACTGTGCCTTTCACTGACTTTTGTCACTCAGTTTGAATGGATATTTTTCTCTCCCCCCCCCCCCCCCCCCCTGGATCAGATCTGGGGGGCATATTGTTTTTGCCCTGTCTGTTTGTCTGTTTGTTTGTCACCAACTTTAAACATTGGTCATCAATTTTGAGCCAGTACAGATAGAGACTTTAACATTGGTCATAACTTTTGAGCCAGTACAGATAGAGACTTGAGATTTGGCTTGCATATGTATCTCATGAAGCAGCACAACTTGTCTGCAGAACATTGCTGCAGTAATTACATAAGTTATGCTTTACTCCATAAATATACCTTGTTGACCCACTAGGATATACTGTAGAACCTTTCCTAAGCGCCCATTCATTTATTGCACATAGGAGTCTTAAAAAGCAGGTGGTTGCTTAATGCAGGGCAAAAGTAATACAAAAAGCTCCTATAGGAGCTATTAGCGGTTTCGAACAAGCTCACTCAACCATTCAAAGCAAGGAAAAAATTCAAAGCCGAAAAAAATGTATCTGATCTTTTGCAATAAAGGTTTAAAAAAAAAGACATTTGGCCGGGACTTACCAATCGGAACATTTTATCCAAGGAAACGCTTAACCCTTTCTCTTTTCTATGTTTATTCCAAATTTCAATACATACTAAATATTTATTAGCAAAATAGTTACAAAGAAATATGGAAGGTGGAACATTGTAGACATTTTAGAAAGCAAAGAAACAGATCTTTCAAATTCTATTAGCAAACAGAGCAGACCCTGATCAGACGGCTCCTCTAGGAGCTGTCTGATCTGAGTCTACTCTGTTTGCAAATACGTGAAAACACGTTTATATGAGGGAAAGGGTTAAGCAAGAATGTTCTATCCAATCAAGAATGTTCTATCCAATCTTTACTGTAATTAACATTCATGATGTCATTATTTCTCACTTGAATATTCATGGAGTAAAGGTTTGTTGTTTCTTCCGTTTTCTTGCAAAATACCTTGTCAAACGTTTAGGATACTGAAGTGATAGTGAGTACCGGTAATCTGAGATCATATCTGTATCCAAACTGTTTGCATAGGTCCGCATTTGAGCATTGGTAGTTGGGTGTCACAAACGCCTCCTTCAATTTCAGAGCTATTCAGTTTATGTTTAATAACCACGAATAGTAGATTGCAAGACGCAATTTTCATGTGTTTAGTGGCAGGCATCACAGAATTAAGTCCCTTTGAATATTGAGTATTCATCTCATTTGGACCAGTTACATGGGTAGCTGGTGTCTACATGGGTAGCTGGTGTCGCAAAATCCTCCTTCATTTTGCAAGTTATTGAATTTATATTTGGCATACATAATAACCAGGGATAATTGATGTGTAAGACGTAATTTTCATGTGTTTAGTGCCAGTAGTTGCAGAATTATCTCCCCTTGAACTTGTAGTATATTTTGTCATTTGGTCCTGTAACATGGGTAGTTGGTGTCAAACTCCTCCCACATTTTTTTCTACACATTTCAATGAAAGTTTATAAACATGGTCTTTATGAAGTGTATTTGTGCATTAGCCCTTTCCCTCATATAAATACATTTTCACGCATTTGCAAACAGTTATGCACAAACTTGTCAATTTGTTTTCACATGTTTACCATCCAAGTTTCAATAGGGGCACTGATTTAACCTTTAGCCTCATAATAGACAAATCGTGATAACCATTTCTTTTGCAGACAGTTTCGATCCAAATAAGACCCCGAAGTTATAAATGAGTAGTAACTTTGTTGCTTACATTTCCACCATTTCATCAGTAGACCGGTGTGTCACGCTGTGCCATAACCCCTAACTTGCCGACGATTTAAATTATTGTTGTGAATAAAGTGGGCGGGGAATATTTTCTGTCGGGTTGAGGTTTTCATTAGCCAGATGAATCATGTTTTTCACACCTTTTGGCACATAACTTAGGGCAATTATAATAGTAAGCAGTAGAGACTGCCAAATGTTTGTTTTCTTGCAGCCAATCTGTCTATTATGGCCCTTAATATCAGTTAAACCAGACCACCTGTGGATTAAAAGAGCATTGCGAAAACCGACACTTATGTTGATTGCGCAACTGTTATATAATACCCCTGAATTATATTACCTAACTGTGTATATGTGTCGGTGTAATTAACATGATTAGTCTAGTTACCTATTTAAGGACTGGAGAAAATATGACAGGACAATTTTGATACATTTTTATACGCCTGAAGGTAACTTCGATGGTATGGCGCTTGTCCATCCTTCCGTCCGCCCGTTAGCCACATCTTAGGATGGACATCAGTAGGAAGGTTGGTCATGGCCAGTAGATGACCCCTATTGATTTTGAGGTCAGTTGGTCAAAGGTCAAGGTCACTGACCTTCAATTAAAAAATCTTGTCTGCTCAATAACTTGATACGTATTTGACGTGCTGTCTTCATACTTAGGAGGAAGGTTGGTCATGACTAGTAGATGACCCCTATTGATTTTGGAGTCATTAGGTCAAAGGTCAAGGTCACAGTGACCTTCAATAAAAAGCATATCCGCTCAATAGCTTTATAATTATTGGGTGTGCAGTCTTCATACTTAGTAGAGAGGTTTGTCATGGCCAGTAGATGACCCCTATTGATTTTTAGGTCAGTTGGTCAAAGGTCAATGTCACAGTGACCGTCAACTCAAAAATCTTGTCCGCTCAATAACTTGGATGATTATTAGGTGTGCTGTCTTCATATTAGTAGGAAGGTTGGTCATGGCCAGTAGATGACCCCTATTGATTTTGAGGTCAGTCAGTTGAAGGTCAAGGTCACAGTGACTTTCAACTCAAAATCTTGTCCACTCAATAACTTGATGGCTATTGGGTGTGCTGTCTTCATACTTAGTATAGAAGTGGTTGGTAATGGCAAGTAGATGACCCTATTGATTTTGGTTAAAGGTTAAAAAAAACTGATGGGCAAATTCACTGAATACAGTAGAACCTGTCTTAACCCATTACCTCATAGGCTATTTTTAGTCCAACAACTTTGAATAAATCTACCGAAAAGGAGCATTAACTAGAGGAAAGGAAAACTTTAGAATTTTGTAATTATGAAACCATCGTGATAAATAGAGCATTTGCTCCTATAGGAGCAAATGCTCTTTTTATGACAATGGTTTCAAGAAGTGACTATTACAGAGGCATAGAAAGGGGTATTTATAGAGGAAAGGGTTAAGAGGCCCTCAAAAAAGGTCTAAGTATGGGTTTGTAAGGCAGCTAGTAGCTTAATGCAGGTCAAAAGTTATGCCCTGCATTAAGCAACCTCCTGCTTTTAAACACTCCTATGTTCAATGAATAAATGACAAGTTCTGGTGTATTCAGCTTTCAAGTTGTTATCAGTTTGTATTGTTGATCAAACTGACCTTAACCTATTACCTCATAGGCTATTTTAGACCCATCCTCTTTGAATAAATCTACCCAAAAGGAGCATTAACTAGAGGAAAGGAAAATTTATAAGAATTTTGTAGTTTTGAAACCATTGTGATAAATGGAGCATTTGCTCCATAGGAGCAAATGCTTTTTTTATCACAATGGTTTCAGAAAGTGACTTTTACAGAGGTGTAGAAAAGCGTATTTATGGAGGAAAGAGTTAACATCATTATTTTACTTCCTTTTCAGAAAATGTGATGAAACTTCTAGAAACAGTATCTGAAAATATAAAGGAAGGGTGAGTCACTGTTACTTATAACTCTTGACCTAACACTGATGAGTTTTGACACCTTTGCAAACAGAGTAGATCCAGATCAGACGGCTCATGTAGGAGCCGGTTAATTAGAGTTGTACTCTGATTGCTTGTGGAATTATTATACCCCTGCAAACGAAGCTTGAGAGGTGGTATATAGGAGTCAGTGTGTTCGTCGGTCGGTTGGTCTGTCTGTCTGTGGCACAAATCCTGGTCATGACACCAAAATGTCCTGTCAATGGAACCAAAATGTTCGATTTTCGATCAAGGCAGCTGAGTGGGGGTATTCCATCACCTTTAGTGATAGTTATAGTTTAGATTTGATTTTAGAGTTTGTCCCATGGTCAAAAAGTCTCTTGATCATAGCACTATAATAAATACAATAAAGCCCTTCTAAACCAAAATTCCAGTTGAGAAGAATTCAGACACTTTTAGGCAGGTGGCTGCTTAATGCAGGATGAAAGTCATGCAGAAAGCTCCTAGAGGAGCTTTCTGCATGACTTTCACCCTGCATTAAGCTGCCACCTGTCTTCAAGACCGATATTTATATGAAATTGAATGACCGGTTTGGAGGGGATTCACTTTACTCAGCTTATTGATATTCATACTATCATTCCGTTTATGTGAATACTCACCAGATAATGGATGAAAATTAAATGGTATTTTGGAAATACATCAAAATATCTTCCACAGATGTAATTCTTTAACTGACATGTAATCTGACAGCAAAATTTGGGCTCTTTCTTAACCCTTTCCCTGTTCCATGTTTATTTCAAATTTCAATACCTACTGAATATTCATGGACAAAATAGTTAAAAGAAATATGGAAAATGGAACAATGTAGACATTTTAGAAAGCAAAGAAACAGATCTATCAAATTCTATTAACAAACAGAGCAGACCCTGATCAGGCGGCTCCTCTAGGAGCCTTTTGATCTGGGTCTACTCTGTTTGCAAATGCGTGAAAATACGTTTACATGAGGGAAAGGGTTAAAAAGTATTGGTCCAATCAACACCAAACTTTACACACATGTTTGTGGCCATTATATCTTGGTCAAGTTCGATAGTCATGTTAATTGCTTCAGTCGTTTAGGAGTTGCGACCCTTTAATTGCAAAATTGACTTTAAAAATATCTTGTCCAGACTATTTCTTGGAAAGTATTTGTCCAATCCTGACTAAATTTTACACACATGTTTGTGGCCTTTATATCTTGGTCAAGTTTGATAGCCATGTAAATCGCTTCATTCATTTAGGAGTTGCAGCCCTTTATTTGCAAAATGGCATAAATTGCTTCAGCCGTTGCATACATGATTATGACCCTTATTTTCTGTGACAAAAAAATTGAAGTATGGGGCATCAGTGTCCTATGGACACATTTCTAGTTTCGTTCCTTTTTATTTCAAAACAGTCTTAAAGTTACTGGGCATTTGTTGGATCTAGACATTGCAAAAATATTTACAAGTCAGTCCATAGCATGCTATTGATAACAGTACAGTGCTCCCTCCCTACAACGACCCTCTCAATAACGATTCCCTCCTTATAACAACGCCTGTCACTGTTTCCGAAACAACAAGGCTCCAGACACAACGTTTTCCATCGTATTTTCTTTATGCCTCCATCAAACCCTATGTTGTGACCACTCTTTAGAATCGTCACTTTGTGACGATTCTAAAGAGTGGTCACAACATAGGGTTTGATGGAGGCATAACGGTTTTAGTTCTCGAAATACACCTTATCTGGGGATCTGCAAACAAGCTAATTATGTTTGATTTTCCCTCCCTATAACAACTCCCTCTGAACAACACATACAATCTTCGTATCCCAAGGGGTGTCGTTGTAGAGAGGGAGTACTGTACACCACAATAGATGTTTTTTGCACACCTGGGAAAGACCCAGATCAGATAGCTCCTATAGTAGAACCTTATACTTCATGAACATTCATGTAAAAAATAATAACATCATTAATATATATGTCCCCCAAACGAAGTGGGTGGACATATTGTGTTTACTCTGTTTCTTCTTCTATTATTATTAGCTCACCAGAGCACAGAGTGCTCAGGATGAGCTTTTGTGATCGCCTGATGTCCGTCGTACGGCGTGCGTCGTGTGTCATGCGTAGAAAACAATTTGAACCTTTAAAAAATCTTCGACTCTGAATCTACAAGGTTCTCAGCTTTCATCTTTGGGACATAGCATCATCTGTAGGTTCTCTGCAAAAGTTATATAAATTATGTCCCTGGGGTCAAAATTGGCCCCGTCCCAGGGGTGCCTTGTTTTCTAAAGAAACATATAGTGAAAACTTTGAAAATCTTCTCCTCTGAAATTGGAAGGTTCTCAGCTTTCACATTTGGAACATAGCATTATGTTCAGGTCCTCTACAAAAGTTGTATAAATTATGCCCCTGGGGTAAAAATTGGCCCTGCCCCAGGGGTGGCCAGTTTTCTAAAGAAACATATAATGAAAACTTTGAAAATTTTCTATGAAACTGGAAGGTTCTCAGCTTTCATATTTAGCACATAGCATCATGTTCAGGTCCTCTCGAAACTTGTATAAATTATGCCCCTGGGGTCAAAATTGGCCCCACCTCAGTGGTGGCCAGTTTGCAATAGAAACATATACATGTAGTGAAAACTTTGAAAAATCTTCTCCTCTGAGACAAACTTTAATATTGCTATAACTTCTGAACGACAAATGCTAGGCAATTCATCTTTGGTATACAAATGTCTTTGGTAAAGGCCTTTCAGTTGATATAACGGTATTTGAAATTAGGTCAAGGTCAAGGTCACTATTTTGACAAGTTGGCCATCATTGAAAAAATTCAACATTTTTTCTTAACTGCTGAACCTCATATGCTAGACAATTCAGATATGGTATTGGAGATATCAGGTCAAGGTCACTACATGTATTTTGAAACATTGGCTGTCATTAGAATGTTGTTATAACTTCTGAACTACATGGGCTAGACAATTTATATTTGGTATGCAGATAGCTTGGGTAAAGGCCATTACATGAAATTGGGTGAAGGTCAACACAAAAAAAATCTGGCTTTAATGCGGTTTTCGCATTTTTTTGCTTGTTATTTTTTTGTGGCATATATTAACCATATTAGATATACTCGTTAGGGTGAGGGGTTAGCTACTTACTGTCTTTAACTCTTTGCACTGTAATGGCGAATATGTGATTTCCTATGCAGACAGTTTAGATCCAAATGAGACGCCAAGTAACTTGACATCTCATCAGGATCCAAACTGTTTGACACCCTGGATTTTTGAAAGGAAATATAAGAAAAACACTTTTTATACCCCTCACAATGAAGTGTAAAGGGGGGGGGTATACTGGAATCACTCCGTCCGTCTGTCTGTCCATCCGTCTGTAGACGGAATTTTGTCCGGAGCTTAACTCTGCCATCCTTCAATGGAACATTTTTAAATTATGCAGTATTGTTGATCACCATCTGAAGTTGTGCACCTGCGATTGCAGTTATGATTCGTCATTTCCTTATTGAATTATCTCCCTTTTCGTAATTTTGATACATGTATATGAAATTTAGTCCACAGCTTTATTCTGCCATGCCTCAACATATTTTTTTTTAAATTAAGTAGTATTGTTGAACACCATCTGAAATTGTGCACCTGCAATAGCTTTTGAGTTGATTCTTCATTCATGAATTATCTCCCTTTTTTTTTTAAATTTTATAAATTGGCTGGAGCTTTCCTCTGTCATACCTCAACAGAACTTTTTTAAATTTTGCATTATTGTTGAAGATAAACTAAAGTTGTGCAACTCCTATAAAGGATTTGATTTGTCGCTTCGTGCATGCATGAATTATCTCCCTTTTCATAATTTAACAAATGAAAATTTAGCGGTCTGGAGCTTTACTCTGTCATACCTTAATAGAACCTTTTTGAATTTTTAAGTTTTATTGAACACCATCTGTAACTGTTCACCTGCGATTAGGGTTTTGATCTGTCTCTTCTTTTCGCTAATTATCTCCCTCTTCTGAAGTTATCAAATGAAAATGAAACAAATGAAATGCATACACACACACTTCAATGGAACATTTTTTTTTAAAATTTGCTGTATTGTTAAATACCATCTGAAATTGTACTCCTGTGATTTTTGGTTTAACTTCTTCACATCATTATTGAATTATCTCTCCTTATATTAAGTTACAGTTTAGACCCTGAGATAGGTATAATAATATCTTAGTTGATGGGGTAGTCCTGCATTGACCCCATCTCTTTGTCAAATGTGCTAGTGGGGGTATTAATCACCTTAAGTGATAGTTCTAGTTAAGAATAGTAGTGGAAGACCATTTTCTTGACAGAAATAATTTACTCAGCATACAAAGAGTTAAGAAAACCATTAAGCATATGTTGAGTGGTAGATTTAAAAATGTTTTATTGACTTATTGTTTCAGTGCCCAGGAAGATTTTGTCCAGATGAAGGCAGTTAAGGCAAGCTACAGACAAACCAATCGAAAAGATGTCCTCCATAATGTGAGTTAACACTAAATTTCTCATTTCACCCTTTTCTTCATGAATATTCATTTAATAATTTATGACATCATGAACTTTGATTATCTAATTAATGGCATATAAGCACAGGATGTTTTGGCTATGACAGGAACTGTAGAATCAGAGATACATGTATATACACTGGAGACCCGTTATAACGCGGTGGTTCGGGGACACAAAATTCAACCCGCGGTAAAGTTGTATATCGGTGTTTTTTTATCCGGGTACTTACATAAACTTACATAAACCCCCATCATCCTAAAATAAACTAATTTCGAACGAAACTGACTTGTTTACTTTGTTTCCCCGCCCACTCACGTACTGGAAAGGTTCAACGTAATTATACAAAATTACAAATTAAATTGAGCATGATTTCAAACAACCAAGTATATTTCATAAAACAAGCCTGTTGATAAGTTGTTAATTGCGTAAGGGAGAAATGTTAATTGCCTCTGGGCCTGTCAAACCCCTAATCCTATTAAACCTGCTGTATAAAACAATAAATATGGCTGTCACTGTTTTCAGAAAATGAAAGGTCACATGTGATGTCGCGTGTGATTTATTTGGGTTTTAGATTTCATTTGATTGGTCAAAAAGTACACACCCTTTTCTGCATTAGCATATAACCTCCAACCCCGCACTGAGTTAGGGGTTAAGATTTCTAATTATGTTTGTTTTTCATAATTAAAGTGCAAACTTTGGTGGCTTTGACAGTGAAAAAATTCAGTACATGCGCATCTCAAATATACACACAATTAATTTGTAACGAAAGTTATGCAGTTAAGATTTTTCTGGTTCCCGTGCTATTAGGGCATCATGTGCATGATACGAGCTAGTAATCAGCTGTGTATTACATTCATGGCGGCATATATACGAGTTGATAGTTGTCAGTTTTTCACACGTAAGATTGTCTTCAATTGTTTATGTAGGGACCGGTATTTGTTTTTTCCTTTAGCCTGCTGCGGGCGGATAAGTTTACCTAAGTTTATTTTATGTTTCATTGCGATATTCAATCATATTATAAATTAGGTATTTACAAAAAACTAATCGGCGACTCAGACCACCCGCGTTATATCGGATACCACGGTAAAACGGTCCGCGTTATAATGGGTGTCCAGTGTAATTCCATGAGTAAACAGAGAAGACCCTGATCAGACGTCTCCTGAAATACAATGTATATAATTCCATAAGGAAACAGAAAATCCTTTCTACGCCTTTGCAAACAGAGTAGACCCAGATCAGACAGTTCCTATAGGAGCTGTCTGATCTGTTCTACTCTGTTTGCATATGGAATAAAATAGATCTGATTGTATATATAATAGGCTCACAAAAAATTCACGTCTTAATATGCCAATTTAAAATATTAATCTAATTTATATTTATAATGTCATCATTTCTTACACGAATATAAATGGAGTAAAGGGTTAAAGCATCACATTATTAAGTGCCAATCTCTTCTTTTTTTTTCTATATTTGAAAAATCTGGTTACTGTCGATTGGGTCATACTGAGTTATCGGATAAAGGCAACTCAAATTTAGGTCTGAGACAAAATTTCATTGAAATCTTAATGTTTTTTTATTGGAAATTGGAAACTAAAAACAGAGCTACAGATAACGATGCGTACTCAAATACTAAAATTGTCATTTCTCCACCAAACCCTATGTTGTGACCACTCTTTAGAATCGTCTCGAAGAGACGATTCTAAAGAGTGGTCACAACATAGGGTTTGGTGGAGAAATAAAGCTGTTATTCTTGAAAATATTTTAATTGACGCATCTTATCTGGACCTCTGTAAAAATCCCTTTTACCAAATCAATGATCCCAATTTTGTACATTTGTACGCATGAAATAATCTACAATTACTTGTAATTTACTCTGTAAACACCTACAGTATAATGATGTTATTCTGACCGTCGTTCTTCTGAGACAACTGCCTATTCTGAGGAAATCACATTGAAAATACCTGCATTAATCTGTATACGGTTAATCCTAAAATTCGAGCTTGTGAGCCTTGTAGACTTGTAGAATGTGACTTTTATTCGAAGAACATAATGATGAGAATTTAATGAAACTAATTTAATAAGAGTCATTATCAAAATTTGCAGGTGTTCGCAAACGTGTTGCGATTTCTCTCAAAATTTGTGAATGGGTCGGTGCCGCTGAATGTATGCAAAATAGCATTGTTTGCCTTAAAACTGTGAAATTGTTCAGTGTTTTTCGAGTAATACTTTGAATTTCACTATATTTTCTGATATTTTTAGACAGTTTCGTTCAACCAGACTATTGCTACAAGAGATGAATGAGAACATCTTTTAGTAGTATTTCAGATGAACATAGAAGTTCTGATTAATAATTCATTTCACAACTGGATCAACTGGCCCCAATTTTCCTTACCATAAAACAAGACAGGAACAAAACAATAATGTTAGTTTTTGTACTTAACCCAATGCACAACTAAATAAAGGCAATGAATGGAAAAGTAGGCAAATATAAAATCCATTAGCATAACGAAATAAGTAATGATGGTTCTTGGGATATGTCTGACTGTTTGAAACAAATTTCGGGTTTATTATGGAGGGGTCCGTTCAATGGATAGTGAAAGATTGTTCACTGTTGTGAAGGCTCTGTTTATATAAGGAAAGAATTGCCGCATTATATATGCATTAACTCTTTCAGCGCCAATGTCGCCTGTTGGCACCATTGAAAACAGTGCAGTCCCTGGTCAGATGCTGCCTTTTCAAGGCGGCATCTGACCTGGGACTTCACTGTTTACTGTATTATTTTAGCCCAAGCATACAGGTTTTTAAAAACAAAGGTTTTACTAATAAACCTTTATTATTTAGTTTAGAATTATATTTAATATGAAATTATTATTGCAGACGACACTTTTAAATTTGGCGCCGAAAGAGTTAAACAGTTTTTATTCCTCAACCTAACAAAGATGGTCGTATATTGGCGTGGCCCTGTCTATCCATTCATTCATCTGTTCATTCGTCCGTCAACATTTTGTTTTTCCGCCGTTTTCTTGGAAAACTATTTGACAGATATTAATGAAATGTCACACAAATCTTTAATGCATCAAGACCTGAAGCTGAGTCACTTGTGAGATTCATTTGATTTGTCGTTACGGAGTTTCCCTTGCACTTGCACTGGAAAAAATGCAATGCAAATATGAGGATGACCGATAACTTTTTTTTAAAATCATATTTACTTCAATTGATTTATATGATATTACCTTGATATGGATTTTCACATATTTTGCGGGGTTTTTTGATACATGTACATCATTTTAATTTGAAATTATGGCCCTTGAACTTTGTGTGTTCGTTGCTTTGTTTGTTGGTCAACTTTTGGTTTGTCTGTTGTTTTCTGGGAAAACTATTGAAAGGATATTAATGAAACTTCACACAAATGTTTTATGCAGCAAAATCTGAGGTTGAATTGAATTTGAGGTTCATTCAATTTGTCGTTACAGAGTTTTTAATTGAATAAAATATTTGCTTCAAATTTTTTTATATACACTTGAGCTCCGTTTTACTGCGGATCGTTGTAACGCGGTATCCGATATAACGCGGGTGGTCTGTGTTGCCGTTTTTTTTTTTTGTAAATACCTTATAATATGATTGAATATCACAATGAAACATAAAACAAACTTCTAAAGGTAAACTTATCCACCACCAGCAGGCTAAAGTATAAAAACAAACACCAGTCCCTACATAAACAATTGAAGCCAATCTTACGTGTGAAAAACTGACAACTATCAACTGGTATATATGCCACCATGAATGTAATACACACAGCCGATCACCGGCTCGTATCATGCCAATGATGCCCTAATAGCATGGGAACCAGTAAAATCTTAACTGCATAACTTTCATTACAAATTAATTGTGTGTATAATTGAGATGCGCGTGTACTGAAATCTTTCACTGTCAAAGCCACCAAAGTTTGCACTTTAATTGCATGGCGTCGGGTGTTAATGAAAAACAAACATCATATTAGAAATCTAAACCCCTGACTCAGTGCGGGGTTGGAGGTTATATGCTAATGTAGAAAAGGGTGTGTACTCATTGACCAATCAAATGAAATTTAAAACCCCAATAAATCACACGTGACATCACATGTGACCTTTCATTTTCTGAAAACGGTGACCTTTCATTTTCTGAAAACAGTGACAGCCATATTTATTGTTTTACACAGCAGGTTTTAATCGGATTAGGGGTTTGACAGGCCCAGAGGCAATTAACATTTCTCCCTTACCCAATTAACATCCTGTCAACAGGCTTGTTTTATGAAATATACTTGGTTGTTTGAAATCATACAATTTTGCCGACTTTGATTTAATTTGCAATTTTGTATAATTATGTTGTACCTTTCCAGTACGTGAGTGGGCGGGGAAACAAATTAAACAAGTCAGTTTCGTTCGAAATTACTTTATTTTAGATTGATGGGGGTTTATGTAAGTTTATGTATGTACCCAGATAAAAAACCGCTATAATGCGGTTCCGTATTTACCGCTGGTTGAATTTTATGTCTCCGAAGCACTGCGTTATAACGGAGCTCCAGTGTAATATCATCTTAATATGAAGATCAAGATCTGAAGCACAAATTAGAAAATGTCAACACTTATAAGGCTTATTGAATCAGAGAAAGTTTGCAAGTGGGAGTATCATGTACCGTACTTTGTACTCTTGTAATGATAATGTTAAAACAAGAGGGCCAGAATGGCCCTGACATCGCTCACCAGGCAATCAGAGGAGAAGATGTTCAAAGTTTTCACTATATGTTTCTAGAGAAAACTAGCCACCCCTGGGTTAAAACAAGAGGGCCAGAATGGCCCTGACATCGCTCACCAGGCAATCAGAGGAGATGTTCAAAGTTTTCACTATATGTTTCTAGAGAAAACTAGATCCAAGGGGCATAATTTATACAACTTTTGTAGAGGACCTGAACATGATGCTATGTGCCAAATATCGCCACGTTAGTGGTAAAAGGTCGTATGTGCAGTTTTCAAACTTTCGAGAAAATTGAGTTTAAAGGTTTGGTTGCTTATGAAAAATCAGGGATGAAAGTCACACAAATGACATTTTAACTATTAGTGTGTAATGTTGAAAACTCGATATTGATAATACTTTCAACACCAAAAATTGACTACGTCATTAATTATAATTAAATTTGCAGATACGACCTTTTACCACATACATCTTTTCATGATATTGAAAAATGAAAAGGTCTTATCTGTCAAATACGGCCTTTTACCACAAACACATTTCAACGATTTCAGCGATTTGTAGGTTGTAAAAGGACGTATTTGGCAAATACAACCTTTTTCCATTACAATTTAATGTCAAATGAATGTAAATAAATAGCATATAAAAGTCTTTTCTAAGCAAAACTGAACTGGATACTTTTAAGTTTTCACTGATATGTCAGAAATAAACAAGACTTGTGAAAAATATTGAATTATGTCCCTGTTCCTGTGTTATTCTAAATCTATGTGTGGCATTTGTATTTAAATAATGGATTCAGATGTACAACGGATCTTGAAATTTGCTTTTAGCCTAATACATTTATATAAAGTGACCACCAAATTGTTTTAAAAGAAAACGATTATGCCCATTCACACAGCCAAACAATACATAATATAGTCTAAATTCAAAATAAATGCTGTATTCAAAACGGAATATGCATTTGTTATACAAATGTAAATACATTATTGTGAATTTTAGCCGATTTTGGGTATGTGAGTTTGGTTTTACGGCACTGGGACACTGAATAGGTCATATAGCGCCAAGAATGATGAGATGACATGATCATGAGGGGTGGTTTCAGGAAGATGAACGTTTTGAGCTATCAGTACCGTATCAACAATAATAATTCAAAAACCTACTTGTTCAAACAAAATAATCTTTGATTGAACCTGATTATGCATTCTATAATGCCTGACTGAGACAAAATGTCTAAATTATTATCATTGTGTAATTAGTTTGTCAGAAGGGTATAGTCACACAAAACACCGTTAAAAAGATATAACAATTATTAGTCTACTATTTTTGCCAGCCAACATGTGCCTTAATACATGTACATGTAACTCGAAACATGATTTGAAAGCAACAATTATCACTAGTTTTTGCTTAACCCTTTCCCTCATATAAATGTGTTTTCACGCGTTTGCAAACAGAGTAGACCTAGGTCAGACCGCTCCTACAGGAGCCGTCTGATCAGGGTCTGTTCTGTTTGTTAATGGAATTTGAAAAGATCTGTTTCTTTACTTTCTAAAACGATTGCAATGTTCTACCTTCCATATTTCCTTATAACCATTTTCCTATGAATATTCAGTAGGTACTGAAATTTGGAATAAACATAGAATAGGGAAAGGGTTAAACTAGATCGTAAGCAGACTTTGTGAGTCAACTAATGTGCGTTAATTACTGTCAATGTCTTCAAACTCTGAATTTTCTGGTATTCTGCATATTTTTAGTCAGGTGACAAATTTGTGAAGTACACGCTAAAAACAATGCGGTATGATTTCCTTGTGATAAATGTGTACCAAACCTGCCTTCTTTTGGTTCGATATTGGAAGGCGAGATAGGTAATACATGTCCATGTCCGAGTCTTTAGTGGGACAAACCTATGGATGACCTTTGTTGCGTGTTGACACTTTCTGTAATGTGTCAACAGTGATGAACTGACTCTCGTCAAATGTATTATCAACGTCTGCCTTTATCGTATCTGTGACAGTCCCGGCTTGCCTATGCCTCTCATACTTGGCACACAAGGAACATTGGTCGTTTGAGGCTTGAAAAAAGATAAGCTGAATTTCTCGCAGAATATTTTTCTGTACATCGTTTGCTTAACTGGTGTATGGCCTTTTGATTTACACTAGTCTGTATATCGGGTGTATATCTTTTTTAATATTCAAGTCGTGATACAGGTATTGTTTTTCTGTCTCTTTCCTCGTATAATGCGAGTCCATTCTGTTGACATGCTCGCATACTTGGTCTACTCTGTCAGACTGTCACTGCTTATTTTTGTCGACGGGACCGCTCATCCTCTACCTTGAAATACACCTTGGTGTTTTCTATCCAACGTGTCCAGCGTGTCTATCCAGTTTTCTTTTCCTTTTCTACTTGCTAGGTTTTTTTTCGAAGTTACAAATAAAACATCGTTGCCGTTCATAGGTTGGAAGTGCACAATGCATGTAAAATATCTTCTGCCTGTTTGACTCACTAACTCTAGTGCAACATCTGAATCTACAACGCTCGCAGTCTTGTTACTGTACACTAAATCTTCTTTCCTTGACCGATTTACCAGTCTTTGATAAATAGGACTTGCATTGGCATCTCTGTCGTTTATGCGCTGATGCTTTCCACAGAGTTTCATTTCGTTTACGTTTTCAGCTTGAGAGTTTCTTTTTTGAGCTTTCCTAATTGGGTCGTTTATGAGGCGTTACTTGGTTAAAGTCAGAGCATGATGCATTTGTCGTCTGCGGATTTGAGGTATCAATTTGTAAGGACACATTTGTCACAGGTGTATCTGCATCATAATGCTCACCCTGTCGAATTGCAATGTATACCCGCCCAACAAATTCATAGGAACTGCCCTCTTCCCAACCAGACAGTTTAACCATCAGCAATACTTGCCTTCCAGTGTCCACTTTTGTCAAAATTTGGTCACTTCTTCAAAAAAACTTTTATTTGTTCTCGTGTTTCAACTTCTAAGTGTCACAAAGGGCAAGTATAGTGGTCATAATAGTCACCAATTTACTTTCTTAGCTCCTCTTTCTTAAATTTGAAACGAAAGAAATGGCAATTTCGAGTTCTTAACCCTTTCCCTCATATAAACGTGTTTTCACGCATTTGCAAACAGAGTAGGCCCAGATCAGACGGCTCCTAGAGGAGCCATCTGATCAGGGTCTACTCTGTTTGCTAATAGAATCTGAAAGATCTGTGCCTTTACATTCTAAAATGCCTACAATGTTCCACCTTCCATATTTCATTATAACTATTTTGGCCATGAATATGCAGTGGGTACTGAAAAATGAAATAAACATAGAACAGGGAAAGGGTTAATACTTTTATTCATGACCAGTTATGAACCACTCTGTTTTGCTAAATGACCGATAAAAGCATTGTTAGAACACCAATCTAGCGTTATCAAAACAGAGCCTTCATAAATAATTACTTCAGCGATAATCCAACAAAAACAGGCCTCAATACACACACAGTTCTCTAATTACAAGATTGATGACAAGGTTGCTGTATATTACATTATTCAAAACCATTTAGAGGTATAAGGTCTTATCTGTCATATATGACCTTTTCGTTCTAAACTGTAAGGATTTTTAATAAATTCATTAGAAGAAAAAGGTCGTATTTGGCAGATGCGACCTTTTACCACAAACTTTACATCAAATACGACTTTTTACCACGAAGTTTTTTTCATATTTGCAGATACGACCTTTGATTTTTTATCAATATCTCAAAAAGTATTTTGAATATAAGTTAGATATTTTAACAGAAGTTGCTACAGATAAATTAGATTTGAAAAATGAAAAAAAGTCATTTTCTGAAAAAATGTCAGATACGACCTTTTACCACTAATGTGGCGATATGAAAGCTGAGAACCTTCCAGTTTCTGAGGAAAATATTTTCAAATTTGACACTATATGTTTCTATTGCGAACTGGCTACCCCTGGGGCGGGGCCAATTTTGACCCCGGGGGCATAATTTATATAACTCTTGTAGAGGACCTGAACATGATATTATGTGTCAAATATGAAAGCTGAGAACCTTCCAGTTTCTGAGGAGAAGATTTTCAAAGTTGTCACTATATGTTTCTATTGAGACATGGCTACCCCTGGGGCGGGGCCAATTTTGACCCTTGGGGCATAATTTATATAACTTTTGTAGAGGACCTGAATATGATCCTATGTGCCAAATATGAATTCTAAGAACCCTGTAGATTTAGAGGAGAAGATTTTCAAAGTTTTCACTATATATTTCTATTGAAAACTGGCCACCCCTGGGGCGGGGTCAATTTTGACCCAAGGGTCATAATGTATATAACTTTTGTAGAGGACCTGAATATGATGCTATGAGCCAAATATGAAAGCTGAGAACCTTTCAGTTTCAGAGAAGAATATATTCAAAGTTTTACCATATATTTCTATTGAAAACTGGCTACCCCTGGGGCGGGGCCAATTTTGACCCCAGGGGCATAATTTATATAACTTTTGTAGAGGACCTGAACATGATGCTATGTGCCAAATATGAAAGCTGAGAACCTTCCAGTTTCAGAGGAGAAGATTTTCAAAGTTTCACTATATGTTTCTATTGAAAACTGACCACCCCTGGGGCGGGGCCAATTTTGTCCCCAGGGGCATAATTTATATAACTTTTGTAGAGGACCTGAACATGATGCTATGTGCCAAATATGAAAGCTGAGAACCCTGTAGATTCAGAAGAAAAGATTTTCAAAGTTGTCACTATATGTTTCTATTCAAAACTGGCTACCCCTGGGGAGGGGCCAATTTTGACCCCAGGGGCATAATTTATATAACTTTTGTAGAGGACCTGAACATAATGCTATGTGCCAAATATAAAAGCTGAGAACGCTGTAGATTCAGAGGAGAAGATTTTCAAAGTTGTCACTATATGTTTCTATTGAAATCTGGCTACCCCTGGGGCGGGGCCAATTTTGACCCCAGGGCCATAATTTATATAACTTTTGTAGAGGACCTGAACATGATGCTATGTGCCAAATATGAAAGCTGAGAACCCTGTAGATTCAGAGGAGAAGATTTTCAAAGTTTTACTATATATTTCAATAGAAAACAAGGCACCCCTGGGGCGGGGCCAATTTTGACCCCAGGGGCAAAATTTATATAACTTTTGTAGAGGACCTAAAGATGATGCTATGTACCAAAGATGAAAGCTGAGAACCCTGTAGATTCAGAGGAGAAGATTTTTAAAGGTTCAAATTGTTGACGCCCGACGACGCACGACACACGACGCACCACGACGGACGACGGACATCAAGCGATCACAAAAGCTCACCCTGAGCACAAAAGTGCTCTGGTGAGCTAAAAAAGGTCAAACCGACTGCGAAGTAGTATGCTTCCTATCGTCTTCGAAAATGACAATCACAAAATGCTCTCGAGTTTTTCAAGCAAAGGGATAATCTGAGGTTTTTGGCCTGGGTTGGCTTGCCAAGCCAAATGCCATTGTAGTCATGCCAAAATTTCAACCCCTATCCACGCATTTCCAAAGAAAACCGAGAAAATCGAGGAAAAGTGTGATTTACCGCTTGCACAATATGCCAATACGCTATTAAAAGCAAATAGATCGGTGAAATTCCAATTTGTTTCGGCTTCAACACTTGAAGTTTGTTAACATAAACCAATAAAACTTGGTAATAATGAGATTTTAAGAGTGAAAAAAATGAGTGGGAGTTTGGCATATAAATGAATTATTTCATACCTACAGATTTCTACGCACAGCATTGTGCACCAATATAATGTGGAATTGTATGGAAATGTCCGATTACTTACAGAAAAGCATGGTTGTGCACTTATGCGGAATTGAAGGGAAATGTATTGAGAACAATAGATAACGGTAAATTCTATTCATCCCGTCTGTATTGTTGAGTACTGTTGTGCCATTGTTAGGTACATTTAACTCATTCCTTCCTAGACTATTTTAGAGCCAACCTCTTTGAATTAATCTCCCGAAAAGGAGCAGTAACTATTGGAAAGCAGAATTTTAGAATTGTGTAGTTTTGAAACCATTGTGATTAATAGAGCATTTGCTCCTCTGTATCACAATGGTTTCAATAAAAGAGTTTTACAGAGGCGCAAAAAGGCGTCAATTGGACTGAATTAGTTAATTAAACAAATGAAATACCCAACAAGTATCCATATGTTAGAACGTCCGTCTGTCCGTCGTCTGTCTGATTTTACTTTGTCCACGTGGTTTCTCCATAACTTTTGGTCAGATTTTCATCGAAACTTCATAGGATTGATCAGCACCATGCCTAGTTGTGCTTATCTTATTCCTGTTCCAGTTTGATGATTTTCTGCAGAGTTGTTGAAACTTTTACATGGAGTTTTGAAAGTTTTACATGGACAATTTTGTCCGCGCTGTTTCTGGAAAACGTTTGGTAAGATTTTGGTCAGATTTTCATGAAACTTTACAACATTGATTAGCATCATGCCTAGTTGTGCATTTTTTTTCCTGTCCCGGTTCGATGACTTTCTGGAGAGTTATGGGACTTTGAAATTTTTACATGGAAAAGTTTTGTCTCTGCAATTTCTCAAAAGCCTGTAGTAGGATTTTCCTGAAACTTCATAGGATTGATCAGCACCATGCCTGGTTGTGTATATCTTATTCCTGTCCGGTTCGGTGATTTTCATTAAAAATCTTGTCTGCTGGGTTAGGGTGGCGAAGACATCAGTTTTGTATAAAAACAATTCTAGTTCTATATACATGCTTAGTTAAAACATGTTTATGTTAATCAATTTTGAAACAAGTCCTTATAACGATATAGATCTTGATTCGGCTCCTGAGAACTACACCAGTACTTGTTTCGAATGTGTTGGTCAATGAAAAATCCCACAGTTGACACCTACACCCACGAATCAAACCCCAAAACTTCTTGAACACATGATCAACCCTTCTGATGCCCAGGCCTACAGCGCATGCAGCGCTTTGATTGTTGATCCTCGTCGTCCTCAAAATATTGCAAATATTCAGTAATTACATTTAGATTTACACCTTAGTTGGCTGGTGTACATGACAACAGATGAATGAATGTTGTAATTAAGCCTATACTTCATAGATACACCTTTTAACACTTTTGCTAACAGAGTAGACCCTCATCATATCTGGGTCAATGGTTTCTTGTTTCCTTCCATGAAGATAACATAAGGCTTTAAACCTTTACCCCATGAATATTACGGCAAGAAAAAATGACATCTTGAATATTAATTAGCGGAACTTTTATAATTGCACTATAAACAAAATATTTTTTTGGTCATGACAGACATTTAGAATTATATCAGAGTTATATCTATATCATATCAAGACGTAGAAAGGCATATTTATCGAATAAACGGTTAAATATTTAATTTGAGTTTATTGAAGTTTTAACAGAAATGTGTATTCACTTTACTCTTTCATTCATATAAACACCTTTTCACGCATTTGCAAACAAGAGTAGACCCAGATCAGACGGCTCCTATAGGAGCCATCTGATCAGGGTCTGCTCTGTTTGCTAATGGGATTTGATAGATCCATTTCTTTAGTTTCTAAAATGGTTACAATGCTCCCCCTTCCATATTTCATTTTGTCCATGAATACTCATTAGGTACTGAAATTTTGGAATAAATATAGAACAAGAAAAGAGTTTTAGTTACTATCTATTTTCCAGCTGAATGTCTTGCTGTAATTTTCAGGATGTCATGGCCTGGGATCCAGTGTTCTGCACCAGTCATGCAAGAAGTACAGTGTAAGCATCTTTGTTTTGGTATTCTTTCTGTACATTTTGCAAAGTTTAAGTCTCTACCTGATAGCAACACATTTAGATGTCTGTAGGGTCTGTCTGATCAGGGTCCGCTAAGTTTATACCCCCACAACCTGTGGGGTTCTGTCCATCAGTCTGTCCGTAAGTCTGTCAGTCCGTCGCGTTTTTCCGGGACATTTGCTTTTTGGGAGATTTGAATGTCCGGCGTCAACAATTTGCTTGCGAACACTCTAGTGGTCACAATTTGAGTCCAATCTTCATCAAACTTGGTCAGAATGAATGTCTTGATAAAATCTCGGATGAGTTGGAAATTGGGTCAAGTGCAGTTAAAAACTAGGTCACTAGGTCAAATAGTAGGAAAACCTTGTGAACCCTCTAGAGGTCACATTTTTATCCTAATTTTCATGAACTTTGGTCAGAATGATTGTCTTGATAAAATCCCGGAGGAGTTTTAAAAATGTGTAACGTGGGTAAAAACTAGGTCACTAGGTCAAACAGTAGAAAAACCTTGTGAACACTCTAGTGGTCACATTTTTTGTCCAATCTTCATGAAACTTAGTCAGAATGATTGTCTTGATAAAATCTCGGACGAGGTTGAAAGTGGGTTATGCGGGGTTAAAAACTAGGTCATTAGGTCAAATAGTAGGAAAACCTTGTGAACACTCTATAGGTCACATTTATAGCCAAATCTTCATGAAAATTGGTCAGAATGATTGTTTTGATACAATCTTGGACAAGTTTGAAAGTGGGTTACGTGTGGTCAAAAATTAGGTCACTGGGTCATATCTTAGAAAAATCTTGTTTAGACTCAAGCGGCCACATTTTTAGTCCAATCTTCCTGAAACTCGCTCAGAGTGTTTGTCTTGCAGATATCAAGGTTAAGTGTGATCATGGGTGGGTGGGATTAAAAAGTAGGTCACTAGGTCAAATCTTAGATAAATTACTCTAGAGGGCACATTTTTAGACCAATCTAGAGGGCACATTTTTAGCCCAATCTTCATTCGTCAAAATCATTTTCTTGAAAATTATTTTTGATACCATCTTCAAACTTAATACATGTTATTAGTGTTATGTGGGGACTGTCTTTTCCATTTTTCATAACTCTTGCACAAAATTTGACAGAATTATACTCCTTTTTAGCCGGATTTTTTGAAAAAAATCTTGGCTTATAGTTTGGCGAAAACCGGGCTGGCGGGAGGCGTGCCATTGTTAAGAAAACTTTAACATTGCTTATAGCTTCTGAAATACTTGAGCTAGGCCATTCATATTTGGTATGCAGATAGCTTGGGTGAAGGCCTTTCACTTGATAGAAGGATACATGGAATCAGGTCAAGGTCAAGGTCACTACTTCCAAAAGTTTGCCGTTTTTTACCAACTTTAATATTGCTATAACTTCTGAACTACAAATGCTAGGCAATTCATCTTTGGTATACAGATAGCTTGGGCAAAGGCCTTTCACTTGATATATGAAAGGATGTATGAAATCAGGTCAAGTTCAAAGTCACTATTTCCAAACTTTGCTGTTGTTAATGAAACTTTAACATTGCTTATAACTTCTGAATTACTTAAGCTAGACCATTCATATTTGGTATGCAGATAGCTTGGGTGAAGACCTTTCACTTTATATTAGGATACATGTAATCAGGTCAAGGTCAAGGTCACTATTTCCAAAACTTTGCCATTTTTAACAAAGTTTATTATTGCTATAACTACTGAACTACAAATGCTAGACCATTCATATTCGGTATACAGATAACATAGGTGAAGGCCTTTCACTGTTTACAAGGATACATGGGATCAGGTCAAGGTCAAGGTCACTATTTCCAAAACTTTGCCGTTTTTTACAAACTTTAACAATGCTATAACTTCTGAACTATAAATGCTAGGCAATTCATATTTGGTATATACAGTAAAACCTCGCTAATGCAACCACCTAAAAGAGGTATAATTCTGGGTGCTAAATGCAGGTGGTGGCTTAATGCAGGACAAAAATAATGCAGAAAGCTCCTAGAGGAGCTTTCTGCATTACTTTTGTCCTGCATTAAGCAACCATCTGCTTATAAAGGCAGCTATGGTTATTCTTTAAGTGGTCGCATTAGAGGGGTTCTACTGTATATATATAGCTTGGGTGAAGGCCTTTCACTTGATACAAGGATACATGAAATCAGGTCAAGGTCACTATTTCTAAAACTCTGTCGTTTTTAACAAATTTTAACATTCTGAACTACAAATGCTAGGCAATTCATCTTTGGTATACAAATGGCTTTGGTAAAGGCCTTTCAGTTGATACAAAGATATTTGAAATTAGGTCAAGGTCACTATTTGACAAGTTGACCATCATTGAAAAACTTCAACATTTTTTCTTAACTGCTGAACCTCATATGCTAGACAATTCAGATATGGTATGGAGATAGCTTTGGTGAACGCGTTTCAGTTGATACAAGGATACATGAAATTGGGTCAAGGTCAAGTTCACTATTTTGAAAACTTGACTGTTTTTAACAAATTTAACATTTTGCTATAACTTTGATCCACGAGTGCTGGGCAATTCACCTTTGGTATTCAGATAGTTTTGATAAGGACCTTATGGATGTTATAAAGATACCTGGAATCAGGTCAAGGTCACTATTTTGAAACATTGGCTGTCATTAAAATGTTGTTATAACTTCTGAACTACATGGGCTAGACAATTTGTATTTGATATGCAGATAGCTTGGGTGAAGGCCTTTCAGTTGATTCAAGGATACATGATATTGGGTCAAGATCAACACAAAAAAATCCGGCTTTAATGTGGTTTCCGCATTTTTTTGCTTGTTTACTTCATAGACATGTGTATTTTTCCCCTCAGTTACTTTTCAGAAGCAATTTTTTGTCCAGAGCGTAACTTCTCAAGTGTTGTAGACACAACTGTGAAACTTTATATATGGCTAGAGGGTAATGGTGGGAGGATGAGCTGTCAACAAGTCAACATTATTGAGGGAGTTATACCCCTTAGTTACTTTTCAGAATCAATATTAAACTTCTTAAGTATTGTAGGCACAACTGTGAAACTTTAGATATGGATAGAAGGTGATGAGAGGATGTTCAGTCAGCCAAGGATGTAACTCTAAATTCATTTATAAGGGAGTTATTCCCATTTGTTACTTTTCACAAGCATTTTTTTTGGAGCATAACTTCTCAAGTATTGTAGGTACAACTATGAAACTGTGTATATGGATAGAGGGTGATGAGAGGATGTGCAGTCAACAAGGACTGTAACTCTTAATTCATTTTAGAGGGATTTATTCCTCTTTGTTACTTTTCTTAAGTATTGTTTTGTCCAGAGCATAACTTCTCAAGTACTACTTCTACATTTCTTCACCATTGAACCTCAACTTTTGCATATGCATTTATAGTGATGTGTAGATGTGTGTGACATAATTTTGATGTGAGTCATTCCTTGACTGGACTTAAAAAAAAAATTCTTTCCACAAGTGTGGATGAAAGGATTATTGAGCTATTGCCTTTTGTATTGAAGTCATTGGATCTTTTGACAAGGTGGTGGATGGGGATATCAATCACCTTTAGTGATAGTTCTAGTTATGTCTCCCCCATTTATGGGGAGATATATTGTTTTTGCCAGAGTTGTCTGTCTGTCCGTCCGTCCGTCCGTGCGGACAGACGGACGGATGCGTCCGTCCGTCCGTCTGTCTGTCTGTCCGTCACAAACTTGTGTCGCGCGTATCTCTGAAACCAGTTGGGCTAGAGTCACCAAACTTCACAGGAATGTTCACCAGCATGAGTTGTTGTGCACCTGGGGTTTTTGAATTGTCTCCCCCTGATAACTTCGGAGTTATTGCCCCTGATGACTTAAAATTAGAAAAACTTTGTGTCGCGCGTATCTCTGAAACAGCTAGTACTAGAATCACCAAACTTCACAGGAATGTTCACCAGCATGAGTTGTTGTGCACCTATGGTTTTTGAATTGTCTCCCCCTGATAATTCTTGAGTTATTGCCCCTAATATGAATACTTAAATTTATACAAACTTTGCGTATCTCTGAAACCAGTAGGGCTAGAGTCACCAAACTCCACAGGATTGTTCTCTAGCATGAGTTGTTTTGCTCTTGGGTTTTTTGAATTGTCTCCTCCTCTTAACTTTGGAGTTACTGCCCCTGATGACTTAAAATTAGACAAACTTTACTTAGTGTCGTGCATATCTCTGAAACCACTGGGGCTAGAGTCACCAAACTTCACAGGAATGTTGGCCAGCATGAGTTGTTGTGCACCTGGGATTTTTGAATTGTCTCCCCTTGATAACTTTGGAGTTATTGCCCCTGATATGATTACTTAAAATTAGAGAAACTTTGTGTCATGCATATCTTTAAAACCACTAGGGCTAGAGTCACCAAACTTCACAGAAATCTTGACCAGCATGAGTTGTTGTGCACCTGTTGTTTTTTTTAATTGTCTCCCCCTGATAATTCTTGAGTTACTGCCCCTGATATGATAACTTAAAATTAGAGAAACTTTGTGCTGCATGTATCTCTAAAACCAGTAGGGCTAGAGTCACCAAACTTCACAGGAATGTTCACCAGCATGAGTTTTTGTGCATCTGGGTTTTTTAATTGTCTCCCCCTCTTAACTTTGGAGTTACTGCCCCTTATGACTTAAAATAAGAGAAACTTTACTTTGTGTCACATGTATCTCTGAAACCACTAGTACTAGAGTCACCAAACTTCACAAGAATGTTGACTAGCATGTGCTTTTGAATTGTCTCCCCCTGACAATGTTGGAGTTATTGCCCCTGATGACTTAAAAATTAGACCCTGATAAGTTTGGAGTTACAGACATTACACTTGTGAATTGGAAAGAGGTTGGGAGGGGGAGACATCTGTTTTTGTGACAAAAACAAACCTCTAGTTCATATTGGTTTTTTTATGATTTTTACAAATACCATTCAGGTTTGTCGTGTATTATATATACCATGGTCAACTACACCATGGGTGGGTGGGTCAGAGGATTTGTTTTTTTAATCCACTGGGGGACTCATGTATTGCATAGCAATACAACATTAACTTGTTTATAAATAATGATGTATGAACACAGCATTTTTATACCCCCTCAAACGAAGTATGGGGGGGTATACTGGAGTCACCATGTCCGTCCGTCCGTCACGCTTGTCCGGATCATAACTTCTAAAGTATAAAAGCTATTGACTTAAAACTCCATATATAGATAGATCACATTGACCGCAAGTGCAGTGCACAAGGTATGTAACTCTGTCTTTTTGTATTTTTGGAGTTACTGCCCTTTGTTATTTTTCAGTTTTCCGGAATTTTTTTTCTAAACCTTAACAGATATTGAAGTGATATGTGGTATGTGGCTTCATTATAATGAGTTACAGATCAAGTTTGAATTTCGTTACGCTTCATTTATTTTTCATGGAAATACAGTGATTTTACTTAGAAATTTTCCGGAAATTCAGGTTTTCCGGAGTTTTTTCTAAACCTTAACAGATATTGAAGTGATATTTGGTATGTGGCTTTATTATAATGAGTTACAGATCAAGTTTGAATTTCGTTATTCTTCATTGATTTTTCACGGAAATACAGTGATTTTAATTAGAAATTTTCCGGAAATTCAGGTTTTCCGGAGTTTTTTTCTAAACTCTTACAGATATTGAAGTGATATGTGGTATGTGGCTTTATTATAATGAGTTACAGATCAAGTTTGAATTTCGTAACGCTTCATTGATTTTTCACGGAAATACAGTGATATTGCTTAGAAATTTTCCGGAAATTCAGATTTCCGGAGTTTTTTTCTAAACCCTTGCAGATATTGATGTGATATTTGGTATGTAGCTTTATAATACATAATAATTATTATCGAATTTTGTTACACTACATTGATTTTTAAAGGAATTACAGCATTTTGACATAGAAATTTTTAGGAAATTTCAGGTTTTCTGGAGTTTTTTTCTAAACTGTAGCAGATATTGTAGTGATTTATTTCTACAACCCCATCTCTGTGTCAAATGTGCTAGTGGGGGTATTCATCACCTTTAGTGGTAGTTCTAGTTGACTATGGCAGAAAATTCCATAAGCAAGCAGAGTAGACCCTTATCAGACTGCTCCTGATGGAGCTGTCCGATCTTTGTCTGTTCTGTCTGCAGAGGTGAGGAAAGGCATCTACATGTATATCAAGTACAAGGTAAACCAATTCTCTCATAGGCTATTTTTAGAACCAACCTCTTTGAATAAATGCAGCGAAAAGTAGCATTTACTAGAGAAAAGGAAAAATTTAGAGTTGTATAGTATTGAAAGTTTGAAACAATTGTGATAAATGGAGCATTTTCTCCTATGGAGCAAATGCTCTATTTATCACAATGGTTTCAAAAAGTGATTTGTACAGAGGTGTCAAAAGGCGTTGATATGAGGGAATGGGTTAAGTTTTTTTTCTTACAGTTGCAACCCTGAGGGGATAATCAGTTATTTTTCGCTGGGCTGCTGTATGGAGGGCCTCAATAACCTGTTCAAGTGCCTTTACGATGTAACACTGGAGAACGTCACACCATCGAATGGGGAAGTCTGGAACAGCAATGTGTATAAACTGGTACGTACTGAAAAATAATTGCATATGGATAAGAAAAAGGGTACCGGTAGTCAGAAGTCTGCAAATGATTTAGACAGATCAGACGCAAATTGAGCTTGGAGCGTGATCAAGATGTACACTGTAGCCTCTCATTAGACTTGGCAGCTGTGTCCACTTTCAATACAAACAATGCAGATACCAGTGTGGAGTCTCATCCTTATATACACAGTTTGCAAGATTAAAGTGCTATTTTTAGCTCGTCTGTTTCGAAGAAATCTCGAGCTATTGTCGTAACTCCGGCGTCAGCATTGTCGTCATAGTCTGAAATCTTAACATTGACCATAACTTCTTAATTTTTCATTTACAACCTTCATTTTTGGTATGCATGTTCATCTTGACAATGACGACAGACAAGCGTTGGCACCCGCATGCGGTGCTCTTGTTAGATCATCTGAGCACAGCATGGTTTTAGAATCCTTAAAGCCATTCCCACATATTGACGTCTCTGTAAAAGTCACTTAGTGAAACCATTGTGATTAATAGGGTCCTATAGGAGCAAATGCTCTATTTATCACAATGGTTTCAATTCTGCACAATTCTAAAGTTTTCCTTTTCTCTAGTAAATGCTCCTTTTCGGTAGATTTATTCAAAGAGGTTAGGTCTAAAAATAGCCTATGAGGGGAAAGGGTTACATGGTTTTTTTTGCTCACAATTAGTTCAGTAACACTTTATAGTATCCAAAATTCTTTATTGAATTATCACCTTTGCAAACAGAGAAGACCCAGATCAGACAGCTCCTGTAGGGGTGGTCTGATACGGGTCTGCTCTGTTTGCTAATGAAATAATATACAGTAGATCTGATTCTACAGTTCCTGCCATGGCCAAGATTCCTTTGTTCATTGATCATTATCAGAGTTAGATTAGCCCTTCCTACATATAAATGCCTTTTACTAGGTTTGCAAACACAGTAGACACAGATCAGATTCCTCCTGTAGGACAGATCAGATCAGGATTGTAGGAGCCAAGGATTGTATGAGCAGGGTCTGCTCTGTTTGCTTATGAAATTATTATCGATCTGACTACAGTTTCTACCAATACCAAAACATCTTTTGTACATAATGCCGTTATAAAATTTCAGCTAATAAGTATTCATGATGTCATTATTTCTTACATAAATATTCAACAGGGAAAAGGGTTTATGAATATTCATGAAGTATGTATCTTAGCAAAGTTTGATTATGGATAACATTGGATCAATCTTGGTTTCGTCTTGCTTATTTTTTTTAAAGAGTGACATTAATTAGGGATCACTTTTTCGTCATCAGTCTATCCATCTGCCTGTCTGTTCTTTTGTCTGTCTGTCACACATTTTTATGCCCTCACACATTTTTATGCCCTCATGGAGGATATTGTTTGTCTGTCTGTTTGTTTGATGGTTTGTTTGTCCCAACTTTAACGTTGCCGATAATTTTGTCGCCATTGCACATACAGTCGAGCTTGTCTTATACGACCTTCGATGGGAGGCGGCTAATAAGGTCATATAAGACAGCCGGTCGTATAACGCAGTCTCATTATGGTCTTGCATTCATAAACGTGTAATGGTGTATAAATGTACAAGTAAGTCTATGTTTATTATGTTAAATAAAAGGCTAATAAAGATGTACATGTATATACTTTCTTCTTCAAATTTATACAAATGTATTTGTTACGATAGGCAACAACAATGCAAAAATGATCTTTATTTAAATCCATAATCATCAAATATTAATATCAACCCAGTCTGTTACCTTAATAAACCCACACGACATACCGGATATGCCCAATCACACAGCTACACGTTGCAAACATCCACTACAGATTCTAGGAAATAGTCTTTTTTGTACAAACTACAAAAGATTGGAACGCTCTACCATCTAGCACAGCAAATGCCCCGTCACTAGAGATATTAAATCTCTTCTGACTGAGCAAATCTGACTTTCTTTTCCAAAATTGGATTAGGGATGGGAGGGGGTTTACAAGTGCAGACCACAACCTGGCAAAATATTCGATAAGTCGAGGGTGGCCAGAAAACTTGAAGAAGACGATTAACACAATCAAACAAAATGAGCATGTAAACAAAATGTCTTCTTCCGGTTTACCAAACAAGTTCGCTTTTTATGCCCCCCAGATCTGATCTGGGGGGCATATTGTTTTTGCCCTGTTTGTCTGTTTGTCCGTTTGTCTGCTTGTTTGTCAGCAACTTTAACATTGGTCATAACTTTTGAGCCAGTACAGATAGAGACTTGATATTTGGCATGCATATGTAGCATATGTATCTCATAAAGCTGCACATTTTGAGGGGTGACATGTCAAGGTCAACGTCATCCTTCAAGGTCAGAGGTCAAATATATGGGTCAAATCACTGACTTTAACATTGGCCATAACTTTTGGACCAGTAGAGATAGAGACTTGATATTTGGCATGCTTGTGTATCTCATGAAGCTGCACATTTTGAGGGGTGACATGTCAAGGTCAAGGTCATCCTTCAGGGTCAAAGGTCAAATTGTCTGTTTCTTTAGTCTGTAACTTTAACGCAACTTTAACATTGGTCATAACTTTTGAGCCAGTACAGATAGAGACTTGATATTTGGCATGCATATGTATGTAATTAAGCCGCACATTTTGAGGGGTAACATGTCAAGGTCAAGGTCATCCTTCAAGGTCAGAGGTCAAATATATGGGTCAAATCACTGACTTTAATATTGGCCATAACTTTTGGACCAGTAGAGATAGAGACTTGATATTTGGCATGCTTGTGTATTTCATGAAGCTGCACATTTTGAGGGGTGACATGTCAAGGTCATTCTTCGGGGTCAAAGGTCAAATTGTCTGTTTGTTTGTCTGTAACTTTAACATTGGTCATAACTTTTGAGCCAGTACAGATAAGAGACTTGATATTGGCATTCATATGTATCTTATAAAGACGCACATTTTGAGGGGTGACATGTCAAGGTCGACGTCATCCTTAAAGGTCAGAGGTCAAACATATGGGTCAAATCACATTGGCCATAACTTTTGAACCAGTACGGATAGAGATACGGATATATCTCATGAAGCTGCACAGTTTGAGGGGTGACATGTCAAGGTCATCCTTCAGGGTCAAAGGTCACCAACTTCAAATTGGCCATAACTTTTGAACCAATGGAGATAGAGTCTTGATATTTGGTATGCATGTGTATCTCATGAAGCTGCACATTTTGAGGGGCAACTTGTCAAGGTCAAGGTCATTTTTCAGGGTCAAAGGTCACTGACTTTAACATTGGCCATAACTTTTGAACCTGTAGATACAGACTTGACATTTGGTATGCACGTGTATCTCATGAAGCTGCACAGTTTGGGGGTGACATGTCAAGGTCAAGGTCATCTTTCAGGGTCAAAGGTCACTGACTTTAACATTGGCCATAACTTTTGAGATACAGACTTGGTAGTTGGTATACATGTGTTTCACATTTGGCTGCACAGTTTGAGGGGTGACATATCAAGGTCAAGGTCATCTTTGAAGGTCAAAGGTCACCAACATTAACATTGGCCATAACGTTTGAACCAGTAGATATACAGCCTTGATACTGGTATGCATGTGTATCTCATGAAGCCGCACAGTTCAAGGGGTGACATGTCAAGGTCAAGGTCATCCTTCATGCTCAAAGGTGACCAACTTTAACATTGGCCATAACTTTTGAACCAGTAGAGATACAGACTTGATATTTGGTATGCATGTGTACCCCATGAAGCTGCACAGTTTGAGCGGTGACATGTCAAGATCAAGGTCATCCTTCAGGGTCAAATATCATATTGAGGGGGCATAGTGTTTCACAAACACATCTTGTTTAAAAAGAAATCAAGTCACTACGTATAACACTCGGACATATTTCTTGAAAAGTTCATTAAGGCTTTATCAGCTCATTATTTTAGAAATAATTGCGCTAAATAATATGCATGCTTGTGTAAACGCAAGTAATTATACTAAACAATTCTATATTGATGTGTACCAGCTTAATGTGGTGCCCTTACGAAGTGTGAAAAACACGTGACACCGGGAGGGCGACAATCAAAACATTGCACATGTGTGTTTGCCATTCTTTTGTTTTCGAGTAATTAACATATTCGCGACGGGTTGTCTTCATGGTCGTTTAACACAACCGAATTTCCCCCGATATAAACGTTACAGAGCACTAAACACGGTCGGGTAACAGATAAGACAGCTAGTCGTTGTATAGAACCCAAATATATAGTAACTTTGTTCGGGAGCAAAACATATTTTAAACCAGATTTGAACTCGTCTCGACAAATCCTTTCCAACAATATATGACTTGCCATGATTGAAGAAATTTCATTTTTTCACTGATTCGTAAGGGTCCCCCCTGTCGAACATGGGTCAAATTCTCAAAAAAATATTTTCACCCCATCTTCACATATATAAGAGATAAGTTACTTTTAAGTAAATTTCGATATAATCTAGACATTTTATGTCGCCATTTTCTAAGATAGAGCCCAACTGAAGGTTTTCACACCTTTGAAAGGCGATAACTCGATCAATTTCACACGTGTTGATGTGCCTCATTGAGTATAGCATGTTGCATCACAGTTTGATGACCTCTGACCTTGACCTCTGTGACCTATAATTACCTTGAGCATTAGCTTTTCTGTTAGCTCTGTTACCCAAAATGGTACAAGTGCTTCATATACCAAACAAACTTTGGATACAGATGTATCTAGTATGAATATGTGGAATCATGGGCATAGCTGGGGCAGGCAAGACATTTAATTCTGCAGAATTCTTGTGTTGGGTCATCTGTTTTAAAAGGATTACCGGGATGCTGATTTATCCTTTTTCTATTTTCCTATTTTTGTTTTTTGTATATCCACTGACCACCCATTTTAAACCCTTTATATGTAACTCATTCACCCCTGAAACAATCGCAGTCACACAACTACCCGCCAGTTTGTCCATCTATACCTCCGTACACACATCTAGAAGAATTTGTCCGGACGATTTCTTGGAAAGTATTTGTCCTATCCTCACCAAACTTTACACACATGTTTGTGGCCATTATATCCTGGTCAAGTTTAATAGCCATGTTAATCGCTTCAGTTGTTCAGGAGTTGCGGCCCTTTACAATGTATTTGCAAAAATGACTTCAAAAATATCTTGTCCGGACCATTTCTTGGAAAGTATTTGCGCAATCCTCACCAAATTTTACACACATGTTTGTGGCTATTATATCCTGGTCACATTAGATAGCCATATAAATTGCTTCTGCCTTTTAGGAGTTGCTACCCTTTATTTGCAAAAATGACTTTAAAAATATCTTGTCCGGACTCTTTCTTGGAAAGTATTTGTCCAATCCACACCAAACTTTACACACATGTTTGTGGCCATTATATCCTGACCAAGTTCGATAGCCATGTAAATCGCTTCAGTCTTTTAGGAGTTGCAGCCCTTTATTTGGAAAAATGGCATAAATCTCCTCAGTTCTTGCATACATGATTATGGCCCTTACTTTCTGTGACAAAAAAATTGGAAGTGGGGGCATCAGTGTCTTATGGACACATTTCTAGTTTTTGGTGGTTTTCTTTGCAGGCTATAGTTCATGGAACAGAAGGTACCCTGGGATATATTTATTGCGATTTTTATGAACGACAGGGTAAACCAACACAGGTGTGTATAAAAACATTTAGTTACTGGTAAAAATAAGCACAATCAAGATAACATTTTATGTAACAGATTATATATTTATATAGATAACTGTATATTTTAGAGAGTATTAACCAAATTTTCATATAGAGACAACATTGGTTACCTTTGCAAACAGAGTAGACCCAGATCAGACAGCTCCTGTAGGAGCTGTCTGATCAGGGTCTGCTCTGTTTGCTGATAGAATTTTATAGATCTGTTCCTTTGCTTTAAATCTTCGCTTGCTGAATTTTAAAAAACAGTTCTTCTTCTTTACCCATGCCCTGTTGTATAATTACATATATCTTCACTGTCTACAATTATTTCTCTGTGCACTCATTGCTGTGGAGTGCACTGGTTGCACAATCAATTTGTAAATAGTGCAGACCCTGATGAGTCAGCTCCTGCAGGAGCTGTCTCATCTGGGTCTTCACTATTTACAGGTAGGTATATTGACGTGAACAGCAAGCGAAGGGTTAATCTTTTACCATACAACCCATTCCTCCATAAATATGCCTGGCTTTCTATGCCTTTGCAAACAGACTAGACCCAGATCAGATGGCTCCTTTCTTTAGTTTCTGAAATGGCTACAATATTCCAAAATCCTACGGCATCCATCTGATCTAGGTCTAATATGTTTATAATGAAGGCGTTAAAAGGCATTTATATGAGGGAAAGAGTTAACAGCAAAATTTCTTTAAACAGGACTGTCATTTTACAATCCAAGGAGGGAGGATGAAGGACAACGGGGAATACCAGCTGCCTATTGTTGTACTTCAGTTGAACCTGGCACTGCCGGGAACCTTTAATCCCACCCAACTGTGGCCTGGACAGGTGGATAACCTGTTCCATGAGTTTGGGCATGCCATGCACTCAATGTTAGGACGTACACGATATCAGCATGTAACAGGTAGGCACAATGCTAAGCAGAGCAACAGAAATACGTGCGTACGCAGATACCAAAATCGTCATTTCTTCACCAAACCCTATGTTTTGACTAGGGCTGTCACGGTTAGACAATTCTTGAACCTGTTAATCGGGATCGGTGAACCAAACTGTAACCGGTTAACTGCCATGTTTATCATCCGTCTGAGACTGTATAGGATAAAGCATGGTACACAATATATTTTGAAATTTAATGATATTTGCGTTAATGTAAGACTTGAAATAACCCGTTGGCATCTTGCTTGATTCATTTTTTGACCGAAATCATAGAACCATTCATTTCAAACTTAACTTCTGGTAGATTTATGACTAAAGTGAAAGTAAGAATCATGTTTACCTTTTGAGGCTCAACTTCTGCTTCTGCTTGTAGTTTGAAACCATTGTGATAAATAGAACATTTACTCCTATAGGAGCAAATGCTCGATTTATCACAATGGTTTCAAGAAGTGACTATTACAGAGGTGTAGAAAGGAGTATTTGTGGAGGAAAGGGTTAATAATTTACTCCATGAATACATGTATTCAAGTAAGAATAATTACATCATGAATATTGATTAGATTAATTTTTGTATTGGCGTTTGACCATATGAATTTTTGTTTCATTTAATCCTTTACTCCATGAATATTCATGTTAGCAATAGTGACATCATCAATATGTATTAGATTTATTGTTATAATGGCACATGGACACAGGAATGTTTGATCATGGCAGAAACTGTAGAATCATATCTATATTATATCATAAGCAAACAGAGCAGACCCTGATCAGATGGCTCCTATAGGAGCCATCTGATCTGGGTCTACTCTGTTTTCAAAGGCATAGAATGGTGTATTTAAGGAGGAAAGGGTTAATCCTTTACTTTACATGACTATTCATGTATTTATAGAAATAATGTCAACATAAGTATTAATTACATGAAATTTTATAATAGCATATGAACACAGGAATTTTAACCATGGCAACGCCCCTGAAATGGTAGAATAAGATCTGTATAGTCCCATAAGCAAACAGAGCAGACCCTGATCAGATGGCTCCTATTGCAGTGGTCCGATTTGGTCTACTCTGTTTGCAAAGGCACATCAAAGGGCATTTCTATCTGATTTAAGGTTCAGCATGCTTTATCAAATTTTACATGCACACTCATTTAGGGCGACAATCTGATTTAAACCAGACGTTATACATGTATTTAGTATAAATATCGGTCTTGGAGACAGGTTGCAGCTTAATGCAGGGTGAAAGTCATGCAGAAAGCTCCTCTAGGAGCTTTCTGCATGACTTTCACCCCACATTTAGCAGCCACCTTCCTTAAAGTGTCTAAATTCTTCTCTACTAGAATTCCAGTTTAGAGGGATTTTACTGTATATCTGACATGTATATTTACGGTGTTACAGCTAATTTCTATTATGCGCAGGGCACAAAAATTTTCATTTTTTTACTCGTCCTGCAATATAGACAATGAAGGCAATGCAAAATACTCACTAGTCCTGCAATATGGACAAAAAAGAGAAAATTACATGCAGGACGAGCGGAAGAGTGAATTTTTGTCCCCTGATGTGCTTTCAGTGCTGTGTGTAACAATTACACTTATGGTGATCTGTTGTTTTTGATGATAACATTGATAATGATTGAATTGCATTTAGGTACGAGGTGCCCTATAGATTTTGCCGAAGTGCCATCAGTTCTAATGGAGTACTTCGCCGCAGATCCCAGGGTATGTCATTCACATAGAAGTAGTATGAATGAACCATTTAGCACCAATAGTCTACACTCTACATACAGATACTTAGGAGCAAATGCTCTCTTTATCACAATGGTTTCAAGAAGTGACTTTAAAGTAACCTGTTCACATTTGACACATACTTTGGATTTCATTCTGTAAATCATGAGTTTGGTATAAAACACTTTTTAAGACCATAATTGCACGTCACTGAGCTCGCATACCATTTAATTTCACTCTAACACCTGTCGAAATGGTCTGTATTTCTGCCAAGATACAGCAGGTGTTTCCCGAAATATATCTATTTTTAGTTCGCATTGTCACATGGGTTTTCTTATTTATAACTTGGCGCACTCTGACGTAGCCCGTGTTTATAAACAATCGGAGAGTGTCTTTAGTACATTTTAGGAAACAATTTGTCTAAATAGAGCAAACGTTTGTAAGAATTGAGAAAGGCTATTATAACGTTGGTCAGTTCATTTTATTAATTCAATAAAAAATATTTCGGTATATTATGATAGGTATATAAAGTATGATTGCAGACCCAGCATTTGCAAGCAAGCAATTAACACGGACTTTTCATCAGTTGTACACACATGTGTACCGATAGATAGCTCAGAACTGCTGGGTAATTTCGTTCCGACACTTAACCCTTTACCGAGTACATGTATAAATATTTGTGAATGCCTTTGCAAATACAGTAGCCCTAGATCAGACAACTCTGAGCTGGCGTGGTACTGTAGGTCTATGATAATGCAGACATACATATATGTATATTTATATGTCTCCGGTCTATGTGACCAGTTGTCTGAAATGGCAGGAACAATTGGTCAATATAAACATTTAGTTAATGAATATTCATATTGTCATTAATTCTTGCATGATATTCAAAAGGGAAAAGGTAAACACACACACTTGTATGCAAGTGATACCAATATATTACCTGCATACGTGTAGCACTACATACCCAATAAGTATCCCTTATCTCCACTCCTGATCGCCTTTTTAGCCTTAAATACTCCATGAATAATCATGTAAACAATGACTTAATGAATATTTATTTGCTGATTTTTTACAATGGCAAATGTACACTGAATGTTTTGGCATTGGTAACTGTAGTCTATTGTAATTTCATAAGCTAACACAGCAGACCCGATTTGACGGATCCTATAGGAGCCATCTGATATGGGTCTACTGTTTGCAAATGTGTAATTATGACATAACGGGTTAAAAACGGTTGTGCAGAGTAGACCCAGATCAGGTATGAAAAGGCATTTGCACCAGGTAAAGTGACAATGAATATTCATGTAAAATATAATGATTTTATGAATACTAATAATCTGTTAATTTATAACGGTATGTGGGCAAGATATCAACAGAATCCGATCTATAGTATTCCATAAGTGACCAGAACTATCACTAAAGGTGATGAATACCCCCGCACAACAACCTTGATTGCAAATCCAAATTTGTGACACCAACTTCACATGTAACAGGACAAAATGACAAAACTACTCAAGAGTTCAGGTGGAGATAATTCTGTAATGCCTGCCACTAAACACAGAGAAAGTGTGCCTTGTACATGTACTATTCGTGGTTATTATGTTTGTCAAGTATCAATTCAATAACATTCAAATTGAATTAGGAGTTCGCGACACCAACTCCCCATGCATCATGACAAAATAACTAAAAATACTCAAAGTTCAGGCAGACAGACATACCAACCAACCGACCAACACAAGGACTCCTATATACCCACTCTCAAACTTCGTTTGCGGGGGTATAAACAGCAGATTCAGGATCAGATAGTTCATGAATGAGCTGTTTCATTTGGGCCTATTCTTTTTGCAAAGGCTGAAATGTGTGTCTACATCGAGTAGAGTTATATAAATATTAAATATTCTCTAACCCTTTACTCCATGTACTTCATGTAAGAAATAATTAGAACTAACACTAAAGGAGATGAATACCCCAACATGACAGCCTTGATCGCAAATCCAACCCAAACAAGATTTTGCAGAATGACACCGGATTTTTTCCAATTTCATGGCAGACAGACCATCAGTTACAAGACCAGAGTTCAAGGTCATAGGGACCTGAAATTTGTGTCTTGCATATCTATTAATCATGATTAACATTGATGCCAAGTATCAAGTGAATCAGGCTGAAACTGAAAGAAGATTTTGCCATATAAGCCGGCCAACCACCAATTCCAAAGCTAGAGGTCAAGGTCACAGATACCTGAAATTTATGGCTTGCATACCTACTACAAATGATTAGCATAATGATGCCAAGTATCAAGTGAGTCGGGTTGAAACTGAAGGAGTTCGTTGTACAAAAGATTTTGTAGACAGACGACCAATTTCAAGGCTAGAGGTCAAGGTCACAGAGACATAATATTTGTGGCTTGCACATCTACTACTCCTGATTAACATTTAAACCAAGTATCAAGTGAATCAGGTTGAAACTGAAGAAGTTCGCCGCACAAGATTTTGCAGACAGGCCGACCGACCGACAGCCTGATCCCAGTGTACCCCCATCAAACTTTGTTTGTGGGGGATATAATGACATTATGAATATTAGATTTATTATCAAAATAACACATGGACACAAGAAGGTTTGGCCATGGCAGAAACTGTACACTCATAGCTATATTATGTCATAAGGAGCCGTCTGATCTGGGTCTACTATGTTTGCAAAGGCACAGGAAGATGTATTTATGGTGTATGGATTAATAAGTAGGTTATGCAGGTCCAGTCTGTAGCTTGGAAAAGTTTTCTTTATTAGTACTCTACTGGGTCATGAAATTTTATCACATGTATCATGCCAGTATTCTGCGTCACTGCTTGTTATAGTTTCATTTAAATAAAACTAGTACTATCACTAAAGGTGATAAATACCCCCACATGGCAGCTTTGAATGCAAATTCAAGTTTGTGACACAAACTACCCATGTAACAGGACAAAAACACAAAAATACTTAAAGTTCAAAGGGAGATAATTTTACAATGCCCAGCGCTAAACACATGAAAATTGTGTCATGCACATCTGCTATTTGTGGTTATGATGTATGGAAAGTATCAATTGAATAACTTTAAAATTGAAGGAGGAGTTTGTGACACCAATCCCCATGTTTCATGCCAAAATGACCAAAATTACTCAAAGTTCAAGGGGAGATAATTCTGCAATGCCTAGCCCTAAACACATGAAAATTAAGTGTAGCTCATCTACTATTCATGGTTAATATGTATACTACTTATACACTGAATAACTTTAAAACTGAAGGAGGAGTTCGTAACACCAACTCCCCATGTTTCATGCCAAAATGACAAAAAAAAATAAGTTCAAGGGGAGATAAACCTGCAATTCTCAGCGCTAAGCATATGAAAATTTGTATCTCGCACATTTGTTTGTGGTTATTATGTATGGCAAGTATCAATTGAATAACTTCAAGATTGAAGGAGGAGTTTCGCGACACCAACTACCCATGTTTCATGCCAAAATAGCAAAAAATACTCAAAGTTCAAGGGGAGATAATTTTGCAATACCCAGCACTAACCACATGAAAATTAAGTGTTGCTCATCTACTATTCATTGTTATTATGTATACCACTTATACACTGAATAACTTTCAAACTGAAGGAGGAGTTTCGGGACATCAATCCCCATGTTTCATGCCAAAATAACAAAAAATACTCAAAGTTCAAGGGGAGATAATTCTGCAATGCCCAACAGTAAACATGTGAAAATTGCGTCTTGCACATCTCTCATTCATGGTTATTATACCAACTATAAATTCAATAACTTAAAAACTTAATGAGGAGTTTGCAACACCAAGTTACCATGTTCAAATGTGGACGGACGGACCGACCACATGACCAACCAACCAACAACCGCCGGATAGGCTGATTCCAGTACACCCCCCTCAAACAAGTTTGCGGGGGTATAAAAATCATGTGTCCAAGCAACACGGATGCACCCACTGAATGACAGACCTGAAAAGGGGAGACACGGTACAACTCACTATGATTATGTTTCAGACCAAATACAAAACCATTTCAGATACACAGGCAAAGAAATATTTGATAAAGGTTTACAGTACAGGCGTACCGACAAGGGTAATTGGAAAATTGTTTAACAAGGTCAATGTCGTGGTGACCTTGACCTATTGTTCTAAAAACAATCTGAGCCATCTAGTGTTCATGTTCAGCAACCACAATAAGTATGAAGATTCATTTTACCAGGCAAGTTCACGGTGACCTCAAACTTTCACCTAAAAAACAATAGGGGTCATCTAGTTGTCATGACTAAACACAACAACAAGTTTGAAGATCTCTAAATAGGTTCATCAGAATCGAAGAGTTAAATCTTTTGAGTAGGTTGTTTCATTTCAGATCCAAAATTTGTTTTACCCTGACAGATTCGACCATCAGCGATGGTCATCTTCTGAATATGGCCATTGCTGATGGTCGAAACTGTCACAGGTAAAACAAATTTTGGATCTGTAATGAAGAAACCTACTCTAAAGTTTGAAGATCCTATATCAAACAGTTAACCCTTGAGTAGTTATCGATCGGAAACCATTTCACAAGTTAAGGTCATGGTGACCTTGATCTTCGATCTAGTAACCTCAAAAACTATAGGGGTCAAATAGTGGTCATGACTAATCACCACAAGTTGGAAGATCCTAATCCAAAGCCTTGAGCAGTTATTGATCGGAAACCATTTCACCAGTTATGCTTTGGTCACAACCCCTTCCGATTAGGCTTAGGATGTACTCCCGGCATGATTTTTAGCCATTTAGTCCCGGTCCCCGGCCGGACACCAGACATGGCCGGCCGGTGGCCGGGGCTCTCAGGCAGCATCGGGGAGGTGCCCGAAGAGTTTTAACTCAAAGTTAAAATTTCTCCGATGTCCCGTAGATTTTCATAATCGGCCACATATCCTTCACACATCGTTTAAGTATCGTCCGATATCCGGCCGGGAATCGAGCGGTAAACGTATGGTGTATGTAGCCTCAGAGGAGAAATTTTTGGGACCGGACATGGGCCGATATCCGGCCGATGTCTGTTTACACATTGGAAAGTAACCCACCGATGTCCGATCGGCTTGAACCGGTGTGGACCAGATATGTTACAGACATCGGCCGGTCACCGGCCGGCTAGAACCGGACATCGGCCGGGCATCGGGCGGACTATATAAACCCACGTCAGTCGCCGTGTACAACATTATAGCGCGTTTCTACACAAGAGACCGGGCCTGGTACAATCATCGTTCGTTGTCCGTAGGATACTCGTGCAATATTCGTACGATGTCCGGTGAATAGGCCGGTTATCGCCCGGACATCATAGGATAATCGGCCGATTAGTATTAGATGTTCGGTCGGTATTCACTGCTTCGCCGGCTCCCAAACAAATTCTCTTTGGAACAGACGCCGTAAGATTACCAGACGGTCTTCGGACGGTCTCCACACGGCCTCCGGACGGTGCCATTTATGTAAATGATGTGTGACAATTTTTTTGACCGGTATTGTCCGATGTCGGAAAAATGGCCCAAACCAGTGGTTTACTCCCCGATTACCCCCTATCCCCGGATGCGGGCCGATCTTTGTGACCATAGCATTAATGTCATGGTGACCTTGACCTTTGACCTCATGAGTTGAAAAACAATAGGGGTCATGACCAACCATCACAGCAAGTTTGAAAATCCTACCCCAAGCCATGTATCTGTTTTAGATTGGAAACTGTCTGATCTAACAACCGACAGAAACACGGATCGACAAGTGCAAAGCAAAATACCCCATTTTTTTCAAAAGGGGAGTATAGTAAAGGAGGATTTAGCTGGCCAAGAAACATCTAATAGATGGACAGACAGACAATGGGCGTCATACCATAATACAACCCCTGGGGTGTATAATAAGAGCTCCATGTGTCGGAGCATTATACACCCGAAGTATGTGCTGTCGTAATGTGCACAATGTTATATGGGAGGGGGCCCAATGTTATCAACTTATTAAGCGAACAATGTTTTTTGAGTTGATGGTCACTGTGACCTTGACCATCTACCGACCGACCTCAAAGTCAATAGGGGTCATCTACTTGCCATGACCAACCACTCTACTAAGTATGAAGACAGCACACTTAAAAGTCATCAAGTTATTGAGCGGACAAGATTTTAAGTTAAAAGTCAGTGATCTTGACCTTTAACCGACTGACCTCAAAATCAATAGGGGTCATCAACTGGCCATGACCAACCTTCATACTAAGTATGAAGACAGCACACCTAATACTTATCAAGTTATCAAACGGACAAGATTTTTGAGTTGAAGGTCACTGTGACCTTGACCTTAGACCAATTGATCTCAAAATCGATAGGAGTCGCCTACTAGCCATGACCAACTTTCCTACTAAGTATGAAGACAGCACGCTTAATACGTATAAAGTTATTTAGTTGACAAGATTTTTGAATTCAAGTTGACCTTGACCTTTGACCGACTGACCTCAAAATAAATAGGGTATATCTAATGGCCATGACCAACCTTTAAGTATGAAAACAGCAGCAGACAAAGATGTGGCTAAAGGACAGACAGACGGACGAGCGCCATACCATAATATGACCTTCAGACATATAAAAAGGCAAAAAGAAAACATGAAAATCCTTTCATCAATAAGGTTTTATTACCCATGAGTTTAATGCTTCTTATTGGTTTTCACTCAAATGAAATCTCAAATAAAGTTTTAACTCTTTCGCCCAGGAGCATTAATTTAACAAGTTATTACTGTATTATTATTATGACATGGACTGAATTTTTATGCATGTAATTAGTACTAATTACATGTTGCTATAAAAAATTTGCTGTGACAAACCTCAGAATCATATAGATCTATAATTTTATTAGTCCATAATCAAACACGGCAGACTGATAAGACAGATCCTATAGGATCTATCTGATCTGGATCTGCTCTGTCTGCAAAGGTTGCAAAAACATTTCTATGAGGGAAAGGATTAAAGAAATAATTCAAAGGAGAAGCAGCAGATGGCTGAAGAAAATAACAAATGATGTAATATTCCCATTAACTCATTCCCTCCTAGGTTATTTTTAGACCCAACCTCTTTGAATAAATCTACCAAAAAGGAGCATTAACTATAGAAAAGGAGAGTTTTAGAATTGTGTAGTTTTGAAACTATTGTGATAAATAGAGCATTTGCTCCTATGGAGCAAATGCTCTATTTATCACAATGGTTTCTAATTTTGCGACAAAATACGCCACTAGGAGGGAATGTGTTCAAATGTTTGGCAGGATTCAAGTTCATGTATTTCTGGTGGTGGTTATTTAACAACAGTGTCAGCAGTATTGGATGCACTATATTCTTTAAGAAAAAAATGGCTGTAACAGCAGTTCCTTTCTTTGAAGACGGTACTTGTTGACAGCTGTCACTAGGATCTCGTCTACGTACACATACTCCTCCATTTCCCGGACTGTCCAATTAATGGCCACTTTCAAATATGTGCATACAACAGATGCTCTATTATTTTATGATTGTGTTGCTATGACATGCAAACTTTTTGCATTCTCATCTGTCGAAATGACAGGTGACTCCACCATCATCATCATCAGCTATGACAGTCATAGACATGTTGTAGGTTTTAACTCCACTGACTGTTGAATAAGGGTGAATCTAAATCCCTCCCACTGTTACCAGTAGAGAGTACTATAAAATAAACCTTCCAAAAGCTCCAATGGAAAATTTATTTCAACTTATCAGCAAGAAACATGTATTTCAATATTTTAAAGGTAGATAAAACAAATATAGATCTCAAGAGTTTTATACCTTAAAGTTACTGCCAGGAAAACCAAATTCTACTTTTAGGAAATGCAGCCATGATCTGACCTCAGTTACCCATAAAGCAATTCCAGCTTTTGTTTTAATGTAAACTGGCCAAATTCCAAATTTTGCAAACATACAATCTTCCTCACAATAATTAACTCTTTGCACGCTAGCGTCGAAACTGTGATTACTTATGCAAACAGTTTGGATCCAGATGAGACGCCGCATAATGTGGCTTCCCATCAGGATCAAAACTGTTTGTCACTTCAACCATATTTTTGCAAAGAAATGAGAGAAAGTTTACTTTAAGGGAATCCACTATTGTAAACACAAAAAAATACGCGCAAAATAAAGAAGACTGACAAGGAATACTTGCCTCATACCCGGACTAGCTATAAAAGGCTGTAACCAGCATAGAGAAAGCACCCTGAAACAGCCCAAGAAACCAAGTGTTTGTATGGGACCAACCCATTTCCGTCTGGTGAACTATGTGTGAATCGGTGACCATTCATATATTGCGCCATTGTTTATATCTTGTGTAATTAAGTGCGCATGCGCAAATGTAAGGGGATTCCTTCGTACATGACAAATACTATGGCAGCCAGTTTAAAAATAAAAGTTTCGTATCGGCTTATACGAAACTATTTTAATATAAAAAAATCGGATATCTTACAGTAACAGCGATTTGTTACGGGTAATCTACAGCTCATTGGCAATTTTTTCAAACATATAAAAAATCCCACTGTTCTGTATTTCATTCATTTTTGGTGGGTCAAACGTGAACAGGTTACTTTAACAGAGGCGTAGAAAGGCGTATTTATGGAGGAAAGAGTTAAAACCTGCTGTCAGAGCAAATTTCTACTAGCAGAAAAGGTCTACCTAATGCTTTGAATGCTGGATTTTCAAAATGGAATGGTCTGTCATTGTTTATTGACAGAATCCATTCAGTATGAAAAGGTATAATTTTACTTGAAGTTTTTGAATGACAAACAGTGCATATTGTGATAAAACTTTTCCCTGTTCTATATTTAGTCCAATTTTCAATACTTACTGAATATTCATGGATAAAATAGTTATAATGAAATATGGAAGGTGTAACACTGTAGCCTTTTAGAAATTAAGAAGCAGATCTATCAAATTCCATTAGCAAACAGAGCCGTCTGATCTGGGTCCACTGTGTTTACAAATGCTTGAAAATGCTTTTATATGAAGGAAAGGGTTAATAAGCTCCTCCAGGAGATAATTGATTGATCTTGTATCCATATTAATTTAGACAATGTCCTTTTTTCACTTAAGATTTAACCCTTTACTCCATAAATACGCCTTCTAACACTTATGCAAACAGAAGAGTGCCAGATCAGACAGGAGCCGTCTGATCAGGGTCTGCTCTGTATGCTTATAGAATTGTATAGATCTGATTCTACAGTTTCCACCATGCCTAAAAACGTCTTTGTTTATGTCATTTTAACCCATTCCCTCATTTTGACGCCTCTGTAAAGGTCATTTTTTGAAACCATTGTGATAAATAGAGCATTTGCTTCACAGTGATTTCAGAACTACACAGTTGTAAAATTTTCCTTTTCTCTAGTAAATGCTCCTTTTGGGTAGATTTATTCAAAGAGGTTGGGTCTTAAAATAGTCTATGAGGGAATGGGTTAAATGTTCAGCTAATCAATGTTGATTTCTTACATGAATATGAGTAAAGGGTTTACTGTTATGTATTGCATAAAGAATACATTCTGTTATTGTATTGCATAAAGAATACAATCTGTTATTGTTGAAAGATTAAACTTTCTTACATGAATATCAGTAAAGGGTTTACTGTTATGTATTACATAAAGAATACATTCTGTTATTGTATTGCATAAAGAATACAATCTGTTATTGTTGAAAGTTGAAACTTTCAGCAGTATAAAATGAATACTTAACTCTCTGAATTTAGGAACATGAGTGCTCTGGCATTTGCAAACAGCGAACTGTCATTCAGAATACACAAGCAATGATAGCTCTTTATTTCATGAATAAGCTTGTAAGAAATTAGGTCTATATTATTTCTTAAAGCAAACGACAGACCCTACTCCGGGGTCTCCTCTGTTTGCAATAGCGTGAAAAAGTGTGTATGTGGAGTACTGAATGGGCACTACTGGGCAGCAGAGGCCCTGATAAGGTGTGTAAATTAACCCTTCGCTTGCTATTCACGTCAATATACCTACCTGTAAATAGTGAAGACCCAGATGAGACAGCTCCTGCACTATTTACAAATTGATTGTGCAACCAGTGCAATCCACAGCAGTGATTGCACAGCGAAATACTTGTACACAGTGAACATATATGTAATTATACCACAGGGCATGGGTAAAGAAGGAGAAATGTATTTTAAACTTCAGCAAGAGAAGGGTTAAAACATTTCTAGAATAACTTCTTTATTTCTCCACCAAATCCTGTGTTGTTACCACTCTTTAGAATCGTTTCTTCAAGACGAGAGTGGTCACAACATAGGGTTTGGTGGAGAAAGGACGATTTTAGTATTTGAGTACACACTGTTATATGTTGCTCTGATTCAGAATTTATTGATATTGTACTGAGTACCTTTCTTTCATTTTTCAAGGTAATAAAGTCATTTGCCAAACACTTCAAAACAGGACAGCCAATAGACTCAGGGTCATTGAGGTCTTACTGTCGCTCTAAACGTTTTTTCCTGCACTCGGTAAGTATATGTTTCTCTGCTTTATGTCTACTCCTTTAGAAAATAGCACGTCAGCCTCTTTAACCCTTTCCCTGTTCTATATTTATTCCAAATTTTGATACCTACTGAATATTCATTAACAAAATAGTTATAATGAAATATGGAAGGTGGAACATTTTATACATTTTAGAAAGTAAAGAAACAGATCTATCAAATTCTATTAGCAAACAGAGCAGACCCTGATCAGACGGCTCCTCCAGGAGCCGTCTGATCTGGGTCTACTCTGTTTGCAAATGCGTGAAAACACGTCTATATGAGGGAAAGGGTTAAGGTGTACAGAGGCCCAGATAAGATGCAAGCTTTAAACATTTTCATGAATAGCTCCTTTATTTCTCCACCAAACCTTATACTGTGACCACTCTTTAGAATTGTCTCAAAGAGACGATTCTATAGAGTGGTCACAGTATAGAGTTTGGTGGAGAAGTGATGATTTTAGTATTTTGGTATGCACCTTTATCTGTAGCTCTGTTATATGTACATGTACTCACTTGTCTGTCCATCCAAGATGTCCAATTATGTCCCGTCATGTTGCGTCCCGCACCTTGTCCATACAATACCCTTTGACCAATGTCAGTAGTTTGCACAGGTACAATATCTTGGTCAAGCACTGTAACCAGGTGATATTGCTATTCAGTCATGAGCTTTCCCAAAAGCTGTGTTGTCTTCTCAACCATTTTGACCAGTTATTACCAACCCTTGTCAGTAGTGGCACTTATATCTTGGCTATTTTTTGCTAATCATATTCCAGCTGGTCAACGGGGCCTCCCTGGTCGAGTGGTTATGGTCTTCGACTGACAATCGCTTAACCCCTTACCACTGTGGGTTTGAATCCTGATCTAGGCATTCGGATTTTTCATGTGAGGAAGCCTTCCAGCTGGCTTGCAGTAGGTCCGTGGTTCTACTTGGATGTTCTTCTGTGCAATAAACAATGCAATTTGTTTCGTACACAGAAGAATATCTGGGGTCTTCATCCACCTGTAATTAGCTGGACGTTGTGATATGACTGAAATACTGTTAAAAAGACGTAAAACCAAATAAAAACCAAACCAAACCAGCTGGTCTCCTGGCATCCATCTTGGATTTTGTGAACTTGTATTAACTCTTTGCATGCTGGAGCGAAACTGTGATTACCTATGCAAACAGTTTGGATTCAGATGAGATGCCGCATAATTGCAGCGTCTCATCAAGATCCAAACTGTTTGTCACTTTGACCTTTTTTGCAAAGAAATGAGAGAAATCTTATATTAAGAATTGAAGCAGACATTAATTGTTGGAGATGAAAAATACTTAGCCTGCAAAGAGTTAATCATCTTCATTGATAGCTCTAGTATAGCACATGTGCTACAGTTTTATTGTTTGTAGGAAAGGGACATTAATGATAAAAGCGCCTTTTCACCCCATTGCAACCAGAGTAGACCCTGATCAGATGATTCCTATAAGAGCTGTCTGACCAGGGTTTACTCTGTTTGCTTATGGAATTATATAGGTCTGATTCTACATCTTCTGCCTGTCAGACCAAAATGTCCTGTGTTCATTTGCCATTATAAATATTATTATGTCTCCACCCATATTTATATTGGAGGAGACACATTGTTTTTGTGAGAGTTGTCCGTATAGTGAAAACTTTTCATAATTGGCACATAGCATCATGTTCAGGTCCTCTACAAAAGTTATATAATTTATGCCCCTGGGGCCAAAATTGGCCCCGCCCCAGGGGTGGCCGGTTTGGAATAGAAACATATAGTGAAAACTTTGAAAATCTTCTCCTCTGAAACTGGAAGGTTCTCAGCTTTAATATTTAGCACATGGCATCATGTTCAGGTCATCTACAAAAGTTATATAAATTATGCCCCTGGGGTCAAAATTGGCCCACCACAGGGGTGGTCAGTTTTCAATAGTAACATATAATGTAAACTTTGAAAATCTTCTCCTCTGAAATTGAAAGGTTCTCAGCTTTTATATTTGGCACATAGAGTCATGTTCAGGTCCTCTACAAACGTTCTATAAGTTATGCCCCTGGGGTCAAAATTGGCCCCACCCCAGGGGTAACTTGTTTTCTATAGAAACATATATTGGAAACTTTGAAAATCTTCTCCTCTGATTGTCTGGTGAGCGATGTCAGGGCCATTCTGGCTCTCTTGTTTATAATGGCATAAATTTTGTACATGGGATATTTTGTATTTGTTGAAACTGTAGAGTAAGATCTATTATGATTACATGTTAACCCTTTCCCTCATATACATGCCTTTTCAAGAATTTGCAAACAGAGTAGACCCAGATCAGACGGCTCCTATAGGAGCTGTCTGATCAGGGTCTGCTCTGTTTGCTCATTGAATTTGATAGATCTGTTTCTTTACTTTCTAAAATGGCAACAAGATTCCACCTTCCATATTTCATTATAACTATTTTGTCACTGAATATTCAGTAGGTATTGAAAATTAGAATTAACATAGAACAGGGAAAGGGTTAAGCAAATGGAGCTGATCAGAAGGCTGCTCTAGGACTACTCTCTTTGCAAAGGTGTGAAAAGGCGTTTATATGAAGTTAGCCATTTATCGGGTAGAGACACCTTTTGATGCCTTTGCAAACAGAGCAGAACCAGATCAAATGGGTCTTGTAGAAGCTTCCTGATCAAGGTCTGCTCTGTTTGTTTATTGAATGATATAGATTTCACTCTACAGATTCTGCCAAAAAAATCGCCATTATGAAAATTCAGCTTATAAATACTCATGATGTCATTAGTTCATATTTGAATATTCATCAGGTAACACACGCTGGATACTGACTGCTCCCAATAGGGGATTAAATCTTCGCTTGCTATTCACGTCAATATACCTACCTGTAAATAGTGAAGACCCAGATGAGACAGCTCCTGCAGGAGCTGTCTCATCAGGGTCTGCACTATTTACAAGTTGATTGTGCAACCAGTGCACTCCACAGCAGTGATTGCACAGCGAAATACTTGTACACAGTGAAGATATATGTAATTATTCAACAGGGCATGGGTAAAGAAGGAGAAATGTATTTTAAAATTCAGCAAGCGAAGGTTAAATCTTGAACATCAAATAAAACTTGCAACAGATTGGTGCTGGAGCAACCATATGTTGTTTATTTTTTAAGGTTCACGGCCCAAGTTGCAGCAAAGCTACTTGCAAGACTTGCTGCAATAGGCAAATCTGTGATTACCTTTGGGCGAACAGTTTGGATCCAGATGAGATGCCGAGTGTTATATCAGGATCCAAATTGTTATACATACTTCATGTACTTACGTTTTGGAGAAGAAATTGAAAGACGGTCCATTCTGAAACTTAACACTTTTCTCCATAAATATATGCCTTTCTACGCCTTTGAAAACAGAGTAGGCCCAGATAAGAGGGCTCCTGTAGGAGCCATCTGATCACGGTCTGCTCTGTTCGCTTATGAATTTATGATATAATATACAGTAAAACCCCTCTAATGTGACCAGCTAAAAGAGGTATAATTCTGGTTGGAAGAGGCAGGTATTAGCTTAATGCAGGACAAAAGTAATGCAGAAAGTTCCTAGAGGAATTTTTCTGCATTACGTTTGTCCTGTATTAAGCAACCACCTGCTGATAAAGACACCCATGTTTAATCATTAAGTGGTCGCATTAGAGGGGTTTTACTGTAGTTATGAATCAACAGTTTCTGCCATGGCCAAATATTCCTGTGTCAATGTGCTATTATAACAAATTAGTCTAATTAATATTCATGATGTCATTATTTCTCATATGAATATTCATGGAGTAAAGGGTTTTAACACTGACGACATTGTTTGCAGATGAAAATTATTTGGTGCCTAAATAGTTAAATCTGTGTTTGCTTTGTTTCTGTCTGGTTAGGAGATGCAGCTGCAGGTGTTTTATTCCATACTGGACCAGGTGTATCATGGGGAGGACTTCAGTCCTAATTCCACCAAAGATATACTGAAGGAGGTACAAAGTCAGCACTACGGGCTTCCATATGTAGAGAACACTGTAAGTAATAGATACTGCTGCATGCCATTGCCATTAGATTGTCATTAAAAACTTTCTTAAACCCCATTAAATTTCTAGCAGGATTTTCATCTAGTTTTAATGGTACACCATTAAAATGACCCATTAATAAGTAAACCTTTGATGGCATTTCAATGGTCACTATTTAATGGCATTTAATGGCATCCTTAAAAATCCCTGAAAAACCTGTTAACACCATCCTCTTAAAAGTCTCTTAAAATATAGATATAATGGTCATTAATATTATAATTAAAATAACCATTAAAAGTTTTTAATGGGAGCAAATACCCATTAATACCCCCTGAAATAAATTAATGGCAAATATTTTAATGGCATAGTTAAGTAAATTAGTCATTTGAAATCAGCTCAATTCCTGTAGACTGTGTTCTTTTATCAGACGCGCAATGGCGCTGTACACAGCACAAGATCATAAATAAATGTATGCCAGACTTCTCCAAACAGAAAGTAGATCTGTACATACAGCATGGAGCTGGCATATCAAGAATAATGTTAACATGCATCAGCCACCTACTACTTATAGTAGTACACAAAATAACATAGATAATGGGTTTGAATATGTCCATATTATACCAACATTTTGAAAAAGTATTATTATACTGCAAAGTAAAATCCTCACTTCTGATTGGTTAACTAGCCGTGTACATGAGTCCATGTACCCTGTGAGCTGACAGGGTACATAGAAATTCCCAATGGCAGGCCCCACATATTATGGTCAGAAACCAAAAGACCGACTTCTCGACTCGGCTAAACAATAACAAAATTCATAATAGACAACTATTGATACGTAAAGAAACAAATGCAGAAATGAATTAAAAAACATCATTGTTTGAAATGACCAATGAAACATTTTTTAGAGGAGTTATTATATCGTCCAGCCATCTATAATAATACGAACGCCGATGAAATACAATACACACCACTTCGGATACCTTCGGGTAGAATTAATGTATTGGGTCTCTTTTAGGGGAATTAGCGTGTTTAGTGATTCAACATGCCAAAATGGATTTATATAAATTATTACCCGAACCGTAAAACTTTGCAGTATAATAAATTCGTTATACAGTTCTTTCCCTAACGGCTCGGGCAACATGATTTTTCTCAGCCGAGAATAAATCGTCATGTACCCTGGGAAAGAACTGTATAACTAATGATGTACTGTACTTTAGAATATACATATTTATTTATATATTGGTGATTCATTTACTGTATTCCTCATTACAAATGTATTTATTATAAAAGTCTGTTCTTTTACAAATAAAGGGAGGTAATTATAACATTAATTATAAACCAAGGATAAACAGACCATTATGCTCTTGAAAAAGGGAGCAAATGGTCTATTTACCACATACACTAGTTTCAAAGCTACAGCTATTTGAAGTTTCTTTTGTCCAAGTCATCTTCAATTTGAATTGGTTTTTTTTGTTTTGTTTTTTTATTTCATTTTTTTATGATTTTAATGGGCATTAATAATATGAAGGCCATTAAATAATCATTTTGCAAGAATGTATTGACATTTTTATATAATTAAATAACAACAATCATAATTTCAATTGGCATTAAAAATTTAAGTTTTTCTTTTTCATGGTCATTAAAGAAAGTTAATAAGCATGAATAAAAGTGGCTTGGATATTCATGGCCATTGAAGAAAGTTGGAAACAATTAATGGGCATTAATAAACAGGTTAAAAAGATTAAAACAGGATTTCATGGGTTTTTCATTGGCTTTAACTTTATAATAATACTTTCTTTATTTTTTAATGCCTTTCCAGGTATTATTAATGGCCATGAAAATGATTAATCTGGTGTTTTAAGGGGTTACCCCATTAATGTTTCAAACCCTGTTAAAATCGTTATTGCAGGAATTAATTGGGGAAATAATGGGGGAATTAATGGATTTTACAAGTTTAATGTACATTTAGTGGCCTATGTATGCAGTAGTGAGAGTGGGGAATAAAATAACAGTAACGCCTCTTTAAAGGGACCACCAAAAACATGTATAAAATTGGGGCTCTTAACCCTTACAACGCTGAATTTTCAAATTGACTATTCCAAAATTCAAGCAGGTCAAGCTTATGGTAAATATTTAGGGATTTTTCTATAGAAAGGTGTAACATGACAAACAGTGCAGACCCCGATGAGAGTTCTCCATGACCCTTCATGTAAGAAATTATGACATCTTGAATATTAATTAGATTATTCTTTATAATAGCATATTAACACTTTCCCCCATATAAACATGTTTTCACACATTTGCAAACAGAGTAGACCCAGATCAGATGGCTCCTATAGGAGCCGTCTGATCAGGGTCTACTCTGTTTGCAAATATAATTTGAAAGATCTGTTTCTTTTGTTTCCAAAATGGCTGTGATGTTCCACCTATATTTTGTCCATTAATATTCAGTAGGTATTGAAATTTGGTCCAAATATAGAACAGGGAAATGGGACTTTTGGCCATAAGCAATCAGAGCAGAGCCACATCAGAGAGTTTTTACAGAAGTTGTCTGATCTGGGTCTACTATGTTGCCAAGGTGTAGAAAAGCATATTTATGGAATAACGGGTTATATGCAGATGTTTATATATTTAATACTGCAAGTATCACCTACATTGACTTTTGAACTCCAGAGTTACGGTCCTTTGTGTCTCTTTTTTGTCCGTCTGGAGTCATATCTTAGAAATGTATTGAAGTTTTTCTGTGAAACTTTGTACCGTAAGGAAATCGAGGGCTTGGTGCAAAACTATTCTAACTCCTTCACAAAGTGAAGGAGTTAGAATAGTTTTGCACCAAGCCCTCAAAATGCAGCCCTGCAAGTATCACTGACATTGGCCATGGGACACATGAGTTATTGCCCTTTGTTATGCTATGGCCCTCCGCCTTTGGCGGGGGATATAGTTTTGATGGTGTCTGTCCATCGATCTGGCCATGCATACGTGTGTCCCGGAGTAATCTCTCAGAAAAGATTTATCTTTGAAACTAGAAGTAAATGCTTAGTACATGTACCCTGCAAGTATCACTGAAATTTACTTTAGAGTTATGTCCCTTTACTAAAAAAAATAACCTTATCTTTTTGTCTTTCCAGACTCATATCTAAGAAACATGGTTTGAAGTTTTTCTGTGAAACTGTGTAATTGTTACATACTGTAAGACTTAGGAAATGTGACCCTGGAAGGATTGTTTATATTGATCCTGGAATGGTTTTGGGGCTGAATTGTCACAGGGGATGTTTTTGTTTATTTAATGGAAATTATCCCCTCTGCCAAGAACTAAAAGGAAGGCAGGTTGGTGGTTTTGATCCCATGTGCTGCTTTTCAGCGAATGAGATTAGCTGAAATCATCTTCCTGAAATCATCCCTCATGGCATCTCATCATTAATCGGCGTTATATTACCTATTCAGTGTCGCAGTGCTGTAAAACCCAACTCACTGATCTTGGAACACAAGAGTTATGGCCCTTTGTTTGCGAAAACGTTTTCGTCTATCCAAGTCATATCTCAGAAACTGTTTGGAGTTTTTCTTTGAAACTTTGTGTAAGTTTTAAGTTGCACAAGGAAATATGGCAATGCAAGTACCACTCACATATACCTTGGAACAGAGAGTAACGGCCCTTAGTTTGTCAAAAGTTAACCTGTTTGTCTATCGGGCGTCAATTTCTGATATAAACAATTTGGAGATTTTCTATGAAACTTTGTGTAAATGTTTAGTTATATAAGGAAATGCAACCATGCAAGTATTACTCATATTGAGCTTGGAACTCCAGAATTATTGCCCTTTATTTGGAAAAAAAAGTTAACCTTTTTGTCTGTCCGTAGTCAAATCTCACAAATGGTATGAAGTGTTTTAATGAAACTTTGTGTAAATGTTTAACTCTTTGCACGCTAGCGACAAAACTGTGATTACTTATGCAAACAGTTTGGATCCAGATGAGACGCAGCATTATGCAAACTGTTTGTCATCTTGACCATATGTTTGCAAAAAAATGAGAGAAAGTTTATTTTGAGAATTGAAGCAGGCGACAACTGTTGCAGACGAAAAATTACTTAGCTTGCAAATGTTTAATACCATAAGGAGATGCATGTATGACTCACATTGAACATTGAACGCCAGAGTGGCATTTTGTATGGCTCTTTATTTACAAAATCTGAACTTTTTACGGGCCTTGTCAATAATTCAGTTGAATACTGAGGCCAGCTGTTAGGTGGGGAAAACAATGCAGCGAATTTGCTTGTTTACCAAAACGGGTTTTTTTTGGCTTTTTTTGAGTCAGAAACGGTTTGTAGTTTTTATACGCCCACCTAATAAAGGTGGTCGTATATTGTCGTGGCCCTGTCCGTCCGTCCGTTCGTTCGTTCATTCGTTCATTCATTCATTTGTTCGTTCGTCAACATTTTGTTTGTCCGCTATTTTCTGGGAAAACTATTTGACAGATATTAATGAAACTTAATACAAATGTTTAATGCATCAAGATCTGAAGCTGAGTTGATTCTGAGGTTCATTTGATTTTTCATTTCAGAGTTATGGCCCTTGTCCTAAAAAATATGCAAATAGTTTGTCCGCTGTTTTCTGCGAAAACAGTTTAAGAGATATTAATGAAACTTCACACAAATGTTTAATGCATCAAGATCTGAAGCTGAGTCGATTCTGAGGTTCATCTGATTTGACGTTTCGGAGTTATGGCCCTTTTACTTAAAAAATAATGCAAATACATGCAAATAGTTTGTCCGCAGTTTTCTGGGAAAACTATTTGACAGATATTAATGAAACTTCACACAAATATTTAATGCATCAAGATCTGAAGCTAAGTTGATTCTGAGGTTCATTTGATTTTTCATTTCAGAGTTATGGTCCTTGTCCTTAAAAAATATGCAAATAGTTTGTCCGCTGTTTTCTGGAAAAACTATTTGAGAGATATTAATGAAACTTTACACAAATGTTTAATGCATCAAGATCTGAAGCTAAGTCAATTCTAAGGTTCATTTGATTTGTCGTTTCAGAGTTATGACCCTTGTATTTAAAAAATAATGCAAATACATGCAAATAATTTGTCCGCAGTTTTCCGGGAAAACTATTTGAGAGATATTAATGAAACTTCACACAAATGTTTAATGCATCAAGAATCTGAAATTGAATTGATTCTGAGGATCATTTGATTTTTCGTTTCAGAGTTATGGCCCTTGTCCTTAAAAAATATGCAAATAGTTTGTCCGCTGTTTTCTGGGAAAACTATTTGAGAGATATTAATGAAACTTCACAAAAATGTTTAATGCATCACGATCTGATGCTGAGTCGATTTTGAGGTTTATTTGATTTGTCGTTTCGGAGTTACGGCCCTTTTACTTAAAAAATAATGCAAATATATGCATATAGTTTGTCCGCTGTTTTCTGGCAAAACTGTTTGACAGATATTAATGAAACTTCATACACATGTTTAATGCATCAAGACCTGAAGCTAATTCGATTCTGAGGATCATTTGATTTGTTGATTCGGAGTTATGGCCCTTGCACTTAAAAAAAAATAATGCAAATCTATGCAAATATGAGGATGGCCATAACTTTTTCATTTGAAATGATATTTACTTCAATTTTTTTATATGGTTAAACCTTAATGTGAATTTTCATATATATTGTGGGGGTTTTGATATGTCATTTTATTCTAAAGTTATGGTCCTTGAACTTTATGTGTTCGTTGCTTTGTTTGTCAATCAACTTTTAGTTTGTCTGTTGTTTTCTGGGAAAACTATTAAAACGATATAAATGAAACTTAACACAAATGTTTTAAGCAACAAAATTTGAAGCTGAGTTTATTTTGAGATTCATTCAGTTTGTCTTTACAGAGTTATGGCCGTTGCACTTTACAAAATTCTGCAAAAATGAGGATTAGCTGTAACTTTTTTATTTAATAAGATATTCACTTCATTTTTTAAAAAAATAGTATCACCTTAATATGGAAATCAAGATCTGAAGCACAGATTAGAAAATGTCAACACTTATAAGGCATGTTGAATCAGAAAAAGTTTGCAAGTGGGCGTATTATGTACCGTATGCGGTACTCTTGTTCATGAAAGCTTTTATAAATATTTAGTACCATAAGAAAATGCAGCTCTGCGAGTATCATTCACATTGACCTTTGAACACCAGATTTATGGCCCTTTAATTGCCAAAAACTTAGCCCTTTTGTCTGTCTGGTCAATAACTCAGTTACTTACATAGGCCAGCACTTGTTTGGTTGGATATATTAATTCTGAGAATTTACTGAATGTTTTACATTGTTGTAGGTGTGGAAACTTAGATTTCTTCCTTTAAATGTTGTAGGCGTGGCAACTTAAGATTTATTATGCGCCCACATAGTGATGGCATATAGGGTTGCCCTTGTCCGTACATATGTCCATACATCCATACGCACATCTAGAAGAATTTGTCCGGACTTCTTCTTGGAAAGTATTTGTCCAATCCACACCAAACTTTACACACATGTTTGTGGCCATTATATCTTGGTCCAGTTTGATAGCCATGTTAATCGCTACAGTCGTTTAGAAGCTGTAGCCCTTTATTTGCGAAAAAGACTTTAAAAATGGCCCTTACTTTCTGTGACAAAAAGTCTGAAGTGGGGGCATCAGTGTCCTATGGACACATTTCTAGTTGTTTTATATGTTGCAGGTGTGGCATTGATATCGGGATGTTTTATTTGTTGTAGGCATGGCAACTTAAATTTGATGTGTTACATATTGTAGGCATGGCAGCTGAGATTTGGTCACCTGGTTGGCTACGGCGGTAGGTATTACTCCTACCTGATGGCGCGGGCCATCGCCTCAAAGATCTGGAGAGAGTTCTTCAAGCAGGACCCATTTAATAGGTGTGTACTGTAGGAAATAAGAGGAGATAAATCCTTTATCTCATGAATAATTATTCAAGAATTTATAACCTAGTGAATATTCATTCACTTAACTTTTACCTTAGCATATTATATAAATGGTAAAACAAGATTTGGGATTGGAGGAAACAGTAGAAACACATGTACATGTATATTATTCTATAAGCAAATGGAGCCGGCCCTGATCAGATAACACCTACAGGAGCTGTCTGATCTGGGTCTGCTCTGTTTGCAAAGGCGTCTCTCTAACATGTAACGGGTTAACAGATCTAATTTTGCATGTTTGCTAGGATGTTTTTTAGTTCACTTTGTCAGTCCATCAGTTAATCTATGTATACAGTAAAACCCTCTAAACTGGGATTCTAGTTGAGAAGAATTTAGACTGCTTAATGCAGGGTGAAAGTCTTGCAGAAAGCTTCTACAGGAGCTTTCTGCATGGCATGACTTTCACCCAGCATTAAGCTGACACCTGTCTCCAAGACCGATATTTATACTAAATTGAAAATTTTGTAAAATCAAAAGGTGTTTATATGAAGGAATGGGTTAAGTAATGTGATATGTTGACTGGTTTAGATACTTTTTTAGTTAAAAGGATTTATTTTGGTAGCCCACTAGTTTCTTAACCCTTTCCTCCATAAATATGCCTTTCTACGTCTCTGTAAAACTCACCTATTGAAACCATTGTGATAAATAGAGCATTTGCTCCTATAAGAGCAAATGCTCTATTTATCACAATGGTTTCAAAATTCTAATAAAAAATCCTTTTCTCTAGTTAATGCTCCTTTTCAGTAGATTTATTCGAAGTGGTTGGATTTTAAAAATAACCAATGAGGGTTTGGGTTAACCCTTTACTCCATAAATATGCCTTTCTATGCCTTTGTAAATATATTCATGATGCCATCATTTGTAACAAGAACATTCATGAAGTAAAGGGTTCATGGGGAACACTGTTGAGTGGAGGAGATTACAGTAAAACCTCTATAAAACGACCACCAAGAAGAAGTCTAATTCTATGTCTTAACCCTTCGCTTGCTGAATTTTAAAACACATTTCTCATTCTTTACCCATGCCCTGTTGTATATTTACATAATTATATCTTCACTGTGTACAAGTATTTCGCCGTGCAATCACTGCTGTGGAGTGCACTGGTTGCACAATCAACTTGTAAATAGTACAGACCCAGATGAGACAGCTCCTGCAGGAGCTGTCTCATCTGGGTCTTCACTATTTACAGGTAGGTATATTGAACCCTTTCCCTGTTGTTCCCGAGAGGCAGTGTGTCACTTAGGGTCATTTTTCCCTCGTCTGACTGTCTGTCTGTCTGTCACACTTTCGTTTTTTTGGCTGTCATTTCTAAACTAATCATTATAGAGCTTTGAAATTTCACATGCGTCTTCCTCTCATTATAGACCATTGATGTAATTAAGGTCCATTACTCTGCATGCAATACTTTTTGAGTTATTGCCCTTTGTTCTGATTTTCGCACTCCAGTGGATTAACAGTTTTTGTGTCACCTGCGAGCACTCCTGTTTTCAATACCTACTGAATATTCATAGACAAAATAGTCATAATGAAATATGGAAGATTGAATATTGTAGCCACTTTAGAAAGTAAAGAAACACATCTTTCAAATTCCATTGGCAAACAGAGCAGACCCTGATCAGACGGCTCCTATAGGAGCTGTCTGATCTGGGTCTACTCTGTTTGAAAATGCGTGAAAACATGTTTATATAAAGGAAAGGGTTAAAGGCAGGTGGTAGCTTACTGCAGGATGAAATTTATGCAGAAAGCTCCATCTTGAGTCCCCTGCTTTTAAAGACACTTATGTTTGTTCTTAACCCTTTCCTCCATAATTACACCTTTCTACGCCTCTGTGATAACCACTTCTTGAAACCATTGTGATAAATAGGAGCAAATGCTCTATTTATCACAATGGTTTCAAACTACAAAATTCTAAAATTTTACTTTTCTCTAGTAAATGCTCCTTTTTGGTAGATTCATTCAAAGAGATTGGGTCTAAAAATAGCAGGTCTAAAAATAGCCTATGAGGTAAAGGGTTAAAGTGGTCTCTTTAGAGGGGTATCGCTGTATATGAAATGCTTGGTTTAGTTTTTCTTTTGTCTTCGTTCAATAAGATTTATTTGTTTTTTTTTCAGGGAAAATGGTGAAAAGTACAGGAAAGCCTTATTAGTCCATGGCGGGGAGAGACACCCAAATGAGCTTCTAGAGGGTAGGTTCACCTTTAGCCCGCTAACTGTGACCTGACTGGCATTTGAAAACAGTGTAGATCCAGATGCAATGCTGAGAAACTCAGGGTCTCATCAGGATCTGAGCTGTTTGAGACTCAGTCAATACTTCCTAAAAAACAGAGGTCCAGATAAGATGCGTAAATTAAAACATTTTCAAGAATATATTATGCCCCCGTTGACGATAGTCAGGGGGTATTATGTTTTGCACCTGTCCGTCTGTCCGCCCGTCCGTGCGTCATGCTTTTACGTGCAGTTGGTTGTCACAGTTTTTTATTGTCTTATATCTCACTAACCACTATAGCTACATGTACAAATGTATTGGCATTGAATTGCATATACAAACCACCATCCATACTTTCATTGCACACCCAGCCCATGCTGCCCACAAGCCCAAGGTCAAGGTCAAATAACTTAGAAACTTACGTGCAGCTAGGCAAGCACCACCACGGGGGCATCGCTGTGTCTTACACACACAATTTTCTAGTTTCTCCATCAAACCCTATGTTGTGACCACTCTTTAGAATCGTCTCTTTGAGACGATTCTAAAGAGTGGTCACAACACAGGGTTTGGTGGAGAAATGATGATTTTAGTATTTGACTTTATCACTCATGGAGCTATCAGAGGCCTAGATAGAATAGTGACAACAAAGAGTTTGTTGGTGGAGGGACAGTTTCAGTATTTGAGTACGCACCTTTATCTGTTGCTCTGTAAAATGTAAGTAGAAATTGCTCGAGGTCAGAGGTTGAGCCGACATTTCTTCAGCATATCAACCCTTACAACTCTGAATTTTCGAATGCCTGATTTCAAATTCCAAAATTCAATCAGGCCATGCTTACGGTGAATATTTAGGGATTTGTCTAAAGATAGGTGTAACAGGATAACCCATGTAATTCTTTTAATGGCATTATGAATAAAATCTTTGTTCATCATGACCAAAACTGTTGAATCAGATCTATAATTTATTATAAACAAACAGAGCAGACCCTGATCAAACGAGTCCTATAGTAGCTGTCAGGCCCGTTTGAAAAAACGGGACGTATTATGGAATGGCGCTGTCTGTCCGTCCATCCATCTGTCTGTAACATCTCTTACGCAAGTTCTGCCTGATGGATCCTTCCCAAATTTAGCCAAAATGTTTATCTGGACATGCTACAGTAGCATGCCCAGTCCCTGTGCGTATATCCAAGGTCACTTAATTTGACTTAGAACTTGCGTTTAGCAAAAATGTTAAACTGTCTGTCTGTCTGTAACATCTCTAACTCAAGTTCTGCTTGGTGGATCCTTCTCAAATTTCACCACATTGTTTATCTGGACATGCTACAGTAGCATGGGCATTTTCCGATACGTTTATCCTAGGTCAAGGTCGCACAATTAGCATTTGCGTTAAGCAAAAATGTTAACCTCAATTTATGTGGAACACATTTGTAAGTCCACTTATTTACATAACCCTTTGCGATAAAGCTTTGAAACTTGGAACATTGTTCACCATCACGACCTCACCTGTATGCAAAAGTACATAACTCTGTCAAGCATTTTGACAGAATTATGGCCCTTTTTAACTTTAATAAAATGTTTTGCTACAGTTTTTGTTAAAGTCCATTATTTTACATAACCCTTTGAGATAAAGCTTCGAAACTTGGTACACTTGTTCACCATCACACGCTTCACCTGTAGGCAAGAGTACATAACTCTGTCTAACATTTGGACATAATTATGGCCCTTTTTAACCTGGAATTTTTGGGTAAGGTTTTGGTTAAAGTCTACTTATTTACATAATCCTTTGAGATAAAGCTTTGAAACTTGGAACACTTGTTCAGATTAATTTTTATGATAGAACATGGACACGGGAATGTTAAGCAATGGCAGGATCTGTAGAATCATATGTATATTATATCATAAGCAAACAGCACATCCTGATCAGAATAGCTCCTACAGGAGCTGACTGATTTGGGTCTGCTCTGTTTGCAAATGCATAGAAAGGCCTATTTAACCCTTTCCTCCATAAATACGCCTTTCTACGCCTCTGTAAAAGCCACTTTTTGAAACCATTGTGATAAATAGAGCATTTGCTCATATAGGAGCAAATGCTCTGTTTATCACAATGGTTTCAAACTACAAAAAAAATCTAAAAAAAAATCCTTTTCTCTAATTTATGCTCCTTTTGGGTAGATTAATTAAAAGAGGCTGTATCTAAAAATAGCCTACGAGGTAATGGTTTAATCTGCCACTTGTAATATTTTAAAAGAATGGTATTGATCACTGATTTCGAAATTCTGGTTTGGAGGTTTTTTTTACTGTACATACAAATAGCATAGTTTTGATATTTTCAGATTTGTTTGGTGAGAAGCAGACAATTGATATGTTGATAGACTCCTTATTAGAGGATGTGGAGACTCGATCTATCAAGCAGCGGATTCACTAAGACTGCAGAATTCAGAATTGTGTCTATGACTTCAGGGAGATCAGTTCGACCATAATAACTACCAGAATGGGCAAATTTGTAATAATTAACAGAATGGGACAAATTTGTGATAACTTTGTGAAACAGTTGAGATCCAGATGTGATGTTTGATACTGTGATCATTGCTTTAACCCTTTCCTCCATAAATACCCCTTTCTGCGCCTCTGTAAAGGTCACTTTTTGAAACCATTGTGATAATTAGAGCATTTGCTCCTATAGGAGCAAATGCTCTATTTATCACAATGGTTTCAAACTACAAAATTCTAAAACTTTACTTTTCTCTAGTAAATTCTCCTTTTGGGTAGATTCATTCAAAGAGGTTGGGTCTAAAAAATAGCCTATGGAGGAAAGGGTTAACCCTTTCCCTGTTCTATGTTTATTCTAAATTTCAATATCTACTGAATATTCATAGACAAAATAATAGTTGAATAGTGGAACATTGTAGCCATTTTAGAAAGTAGAGACACAGATCTATCAAATTTGATTAGCAAACAGAGCAGACCCTGATCAGACAGCTCCTATAGGAGCAGTCTGATCTGGGTCTACTCTGTAAATGTGTGAAAATGCATTTATATCAGGGAAAGGGTTAAAACACAATAATAGCAGAAAATAGCAGCAAAAAACATTTTGCTTTGAAAATTGATATAGACTATCATTTTCAAATTTCTGTTAATCCTTACCTTATGAATATTCATGGAAGAAATTATGACTATGAATATTTGATTAGCTTAACTTTTGTCTACTCTGTTTGCAAAGGTGTAGAGAGGGTGTACGTACTGGTATTTATGGAGTAAATGGTTAAAACAATTTGATAAAATGAAGATTTGAAATAAGTAAATGCAAATTTCAAAGGAATAAATAGCAGAAATAGAACCAGAGGATGAAGCAATCAGTGACATGTGAAAAAATGGCAACTGATCTGGGTCTGCACTGTTTGTTGAGATGCATTTTAGCGACATTGGTGGTGAAAGATTAAAAAAACAAACTTGTAAGTCTTTTGTTAATTAACCCTTTCCTTTATACATGTATATACATTGTATGTCGATTCAGATCAATTATATAATAATTTCATAAACAAACAGAACAGACCCTGATCAGATAGCTCCTACGGGATTTGATAGTTTCTACCATACCAAATAATATTGTGAACGTATTCAGCTAATAAGTATTCTTAATGTCATTTTTTCTTTCATGAATATACAATAGGGAAAGCATTACAGTAAAACCTGTCTATAACAGCCACTAAATTGAGTTAATTAGTTGGTATATTAGGGCAGGTGGCTGCTTAGAGCAAGATGAAAGTAAAACAGAACGCTCCTATAGGAGCTTGCTTTAAGCAGCCACCTGCCTTCAACACAAAATAATTGATGTAATTTAGTGGACGTTATGGAGAGGTTTTACTCTACTACTGTATTTGTCCCACAACCTGTAGAATCTGAACTGAAGAAAATTGCACATTGATCTCATGAATATTCATGTATGGAAATATGACATCATGAACCATGGCAGAAACTGGAACCATGTCTATTAACCCTTCTCTTGCTGAATTTTAAAATACATTTCTGCTTCATTACCCATGCCCTGTTGTTTAATTACATATATCTTCACTGTGTACAAGTATTTCGCTGTGCAACCACTGCTGTGGAGTGCACTGGTTGCACAATCAACTTGTAAATAGTGCAGACCCTGATGAGACAGCTCCTGCAGGAGCTGTCTCATCTGGGTCTTCACTATTTACAGGTAAGTATATTGACGTGAATAGCAAGCGAAGGGTTAACCCTTTATGACATAAATATATCTTTGCAAACTGTAGACCCAGATCAGACGGCTCCTATAGGAGCCGTCTGATCAGTGTGTGCTCGGTTTGTTTATGAAATATAATGTAGATTTGATTCTACAATTTCTGCCATTGCCGAAACTTCCTGTACCCATGTGCTATTATAACACATTAATTATCATGACCTCATTATTTCTCACATGAATATTCATGGAGGAAAGGGTTATTTCAGACTGATCTGGGTCTACTCTGTTTGCAAAGGCATTTAAAGGTGTGTTTGTGGAGTACATGGTTAAGAAGCATGACATATCCGGCATAGCAGGTATCTCCAACGAAAAATGGGCAGTAGGTATACCTAGATCAATATACAAACTTGAATTTGATGTCTTATCTGGCTGTACTGTTTGCATGGGTAGCCTACAAATTACAAACTACTGAAGCTGAGTGTTAACACATTCCCTCATATTGACGCCTCTGCAAAAGTCACCTATTGAAACCATTGTGATAAATAGAGCATTTGCTCCTATAGAAGCAAATGCTCTATTTATCACAATGGTTTCAAACTACAAAATGGTTTCAATGGTTTCAAACTACAAAATTCTAAAAAAAAATCTTTTTCTCTAGTTAATGCTCCTTTTCGGTAGATTTATTCAAAGTAGTTGGATCTAAAAATAGTCTATGAGGGAATGGGTTAACAGTGTTGACCCAGATCTGTCTTGCATATGTCCAGATCTTAATTAGCCCTTTGGATGTGGAATGCGAGTGCACTGGCATTTTGTAGTGAGTGCCGATCCAGCTTAGAGGGCTCCTAGGGTCAGGGTCTGCACTGTTTGTCTATCAAAATCCTCTTGTAAATGTATTATACCCATTTGTACAGAATAGACTCTATCATTAACCCATTCCCTGTTATTGGCGACTTTTGACAACTCTGTAAAAGTTACTTTGTGAAACCATTGTGATAACTAGAGCATTTGCTCCTATAGGAGCAAATGCTCTATTTAGCACAATGGTTTCAAACTACAAAATTCTAAAAAAAATCCTTTTCTCTAGTTAACCCTTCTCTTGCTGAATTTTAAAATACTTTTCTCCTTCTTTACCCATGCCCTGTTGTATAATTACATATATCTTCACTGTGTATACGTATTTCGCTGTGCAATCACTGCTGTGGAGTGCACTGGTTCCACAATCAATTTGTACATAGTGCAGACCCTGATGAGACAGCTCCTGCAGGAGCTGTCTCATCTGGGTCTTCACTGTTTACAGGTAGGTATATTGACGTGAATAGCAAGTGAAGGGTTAATGCTCTTTTTCGGTAGATTTATTCAAAGTGGTTTGATCTAAAAATGAGGTAATGGGTTTAACAATGATGAACCATTTCTCTTCAAAAATGTAGATTTCATAAGGTGAGAGAAGTTTACAGATGTGACTATGATGATGATGGTGAGTGGTTTCAGCAACATTGTTATGTATTGGTCCCTATTTTATGAATTAATGAATTGTATGAAAATTATGTCATAACTTTGGTGTGTTTGTTTTTTTATCAATTCCTTGTAAAAAGTGGGACAATTGAAACTGAATTCTATGGAGTAAAGGTTTATGAACTATGGCGTGTCAGACATAGTATTCCAAAAGAAAAGGGACAGTGGGGCATAATTAACCATTTCCTTCATATAAACGCCTTTGCATGCTTTTGCAAACAGAGTAGACCCAGATCAGACAGATCCTATAGGAGCAGTCTGATCAGGGTCTGTTCTGTTTGTTAATGGAATTTTATAGTTTTACTTTCTAAAACGGCAACAATGTTCTACCTTCCATATTTCATTATTACTGTTTTGTCCATGAATATTCAGGAGGTATTGTGAATAAACATAGAACAGGGAGAGGGTTAAAAAGTGTATACCTAGATCAATATCCAGAGGTTGAATTGGATGTCTTGTTAGTGTGTACCGTTTTCATTAGTAGCCTACCAAATACTGAAACTGTCAGGGAGTATAAACAGTGTTGACCCTGATCTGAAGGTCTTGAATAATCCTTTCCTTCGTATAAATACGTTTTCCTGCATTCGCAAACGGAGTAGACCCAGATCAGACGGCTGCAATAGAAGCTGTCTGATCAGGGTCTGCTCTGTTTGCTGATGCAATCTGACTAGTTTCTACTATGGATCCATGGACAGCCGGCTAAAGGTTAAAAATCCACCAAAGATAGAACAAGTCAGACAGGAGATGCCAAAGGTTAGTCCACAGCAACACCCAGCAGCATAGCCGAGTCTAAATGTAATATACCTACCGTGGTTATAGGGGTCCGAAGACATGACCCCCCCCCCCCCCTCCCAAACACCAAGCAGCGTAGCTGAATCTAAATGTAATGTACGCACCGTGGTTATAGAGGTCCGAAGACATCCCACCCCCACTTCCCCCGTGAAAATTTAGAATTGTATAGTTTTGAAACCATTATGATAAATACAGCATTTGCTCCAGTAGTCCGTGGACAAAACATAATGGCCTCTGCGGTATGGACTAGTTTGCCTTATATGGCTATAATTCTGAACTGGCCAGAATTTAAAACTTTTGCAGCAATATTCCTGAGGTAACCAAAAGTGTTCAAATCACTGCGGTTCGTCTAAAAAACAAAGAAAAGCAAAACATGCTAGTGGTGATTTTTCTTGATGTGGTTATGGTGAAATTTAAAAAAAATCTCTGAAACCTTTAGCCAGATTTCGATATTATTTTGCAGGAATGTTTTTTGAGATTAAACTTTACCAAAATTGTTATTCATTTTGAATCTGGGGCGGTGCTAGTCCCATAGCATTTTACACCTGATAGAGGCACCTTTTGATATCTTTCACAAATGGAGGAGGGCGTTAAAATGTGTATCTATGGAGGTTTAAGAGTTCACCCTTTCCCTGTTCTATGTTTATTCCAATTTTCAGTACCTAATGAATACCAATTAACAAAATCGTTATAAAGAAATATGGAAGCTTGAACATTGTAGGCATTTTAGAAAGCAAAGAAACAGATCTATCAAATTATATTAGCAAACAGAGTAGACCCTGATCAGACGGCTCCTCTAGGAGCCGTCTGATCTGGGTCTGCTCTGTTTGCAAATGCGTGAAAACACGTTTATATGAGGGAAAGGGTTAATTCTTTTCATGTTCAAAATTCATGTAAGATAAAATGACATCAAGAATATGTATTAGCTGAATGTTCGTAACGTAATATTTTCATGGGACGTTGTTTGCTCTGACAAAAACCCTGAGCAATCAGATCTGTATTATATCATAAGCAAACAGAACAGAACCTGATCAGACGCGTCTCCTATAGGAGGCGTCTGATCTGGGTCTGATCTGCTTGCAAATGCATTTAAAAGCATTTATATGAAGAGAGGGGTGCAAGGAAAAACAAACTCAAAATTATATCAAACTTTATTAATTTTATTATCAACAAGTAAATGCACCATGCCACTTTCCGTAATACTTTTTAATGATGAACTAAATATGTCTTCTTCAGTATTATTTACATTGCTAAATTGCGTATTTATAATAATTGCTATATGTGTGAGGATGAAGCCGAAACTGAATGACAATATGGCAGCAGTCCCTGTGGCGACGAGCAGGTAGACGGAGTTGGACACGGCACCTTCAGTCAGACACAAATCCATCATCACTGATAACACGTGACTGTTGCTGGAGTTGATGGCAGATGCCACCCAAATGCTTATGGCTGAAATAGAAGAAATGGTTAAGAAAATTGGTGTGTAGGAAAAGAGTTTATTACAGTGTCAATTCTAGCTGACTGAAATGGTTAAGAAAACGTGTATAGAAAAAAAAAGTCCGTTACAGTGTCATTTCTTGGGTGACTGAAACGTGTATAGAAACATGATCTATAACAGTGTCAGTTCTAGGTGACTGAAATGGTATTAGAAACATAACGGCTTGTTACAGTGTCATCATTAAATGGCTAAATGATCCAGAAACGTGGCTGAAATGTTTAAAAACGTGCATAGAACATGAGCACCATATGCGGGTATCAATGTTCATCTGTTCCATTGTAGCCGTTGTGATGGTGAACAAGTGTGTGAAGTTTCATAAGATTTACATGACCAGTAAAGAAGTAATAGGCCAACGTTAAAGTTTCTGTACGACAACGCGGACGCCGGAGTTTTTCTTCGAAAACAAGAAAGGTTCGTTACAGTGTCTAGATGACTGAAGTGGCTAAGAACCGTGCACAGACAAATGGCTTGATGCCGTGTCAGTTCTAGATGACTGAAGTGGCTAAGAACCGTGAACAGAAAAAATGGTTTGTTACAGTGTCAGTTCTAGATGGTTGAAGTATCTAACAACCGTGCACAGAAAAAATGGTTTGTATAGTGTCAGTTCTAGATGGCTGAAGTGTCTGAGAACCGTGCACAGAAAAAATGGTTTGTTATAGTGTCAGTTCTAGATGGTTGAAGTGTCTAAGAATCGTGCACAGAAAAATTATTTGTAACAGTGTCAGTTCTAGATGCCTGAAGTGGCAAAGAACCGTGCACAGAAAAATGATTTGTAACAGTGTCAGTTCTAGATTGATGAAGTGGCTAAGAACCGTGCACAGAAAAATGGCTTGCTACAGTGCCCGTGTTGGATGGTTTGTTCGACTTCTACTAATATCACCAGCGAGACGTTTTGACGGCAGTTCTCCATAACCATTTCCAAAGTTATGCTTTACTCCGTGAATATTCATGCAACAAAAAATGGAACCATGAATATTAATTATATAAATTTGTTATAATAGCGTATGGACACAGGAGCGTTGGCCATGTCGGAAACTGTTGAATCATATGTATATTATATCGTAAGCAAACAGAGTATATCCAGATCAGACAGCTCCTGTAGGAGCTTTCAGCATTACTTTAGACCTGCATTAAGCTGTGAACTCGATCAATTGTCCAGATTAGAAATCGGATAACTCGAACTTTGTTATCTCGAACAAAATTGAATAGTCCCTTGAAGTTCGAGATATCGAAGTTCAGCTGTATAAACGCCTTATAACGCCTTTGCAAACAGAGTAGACCCTGTTCAGGGTCTGCTCTGTTTGCGTTTGGAATTATGTGGATCTGATAATAGGTGGTTTTTTACCAGGATCAAAACTGTTTTCGTTCATATGTCATAAATGTATCATTATCATTTATCTGTCTTTATGACAGATGGCAGCTTAATGCAGGCTAGAAGTCCTGCAGAAACCTCCTTTGTGAGCGTTCTGTATGACTTTAATCCAGCATATGCAAACAGTTTGAATCCAGATGAGATGCCGAATAACTCGGCGTCTCATCAGGATCCAAACTGTTTGTTATATGAATGTTTTAAACAAATAATGCAGAAAACTGAAAATATGGAAATTGTAGCAGACGACAAAATTTGCAGACGACACAATTTGGTAGTAACAGAGTAAATCGCCGTCTCATCAGATCCAAACTGTTTGTTATGACTGTTTTAAACAAGTAATAAAGAAAACTAAAAAAAAAGGAAATTGTAGCAGACGACAAAATTTGCAGACGACAAAATTTGACAGTGACAGAGTTAACCCGTTCCTTCATATAAACGTGTTTTACATTGGCAAACAGAGAAGACCCAGATTAATATGTTTCTTTACTTAACCCTTCGCTTGCTGAATTTTAAAATACATTTCTCCTTCTTTACCAATGTCCTGTCGTATAATTACATATATCTTCACTGTGTACAAGTATTTCGCTGTGTAATCACTGCTGTGGAGTGCACTGGTTGCACAATCATTTGTAAATAGTGCAGATCCTGATGAGACAGCTCCTGCAGGAGCTGTCTCATCTGGGTCTACACTATTTACAGGTAGGTATATTGACGTGAACAGCAAGGGAAGGGTTAAAATGGCTGCAATGTTCGACCTTCAATATTCACTATCTCTATTTCTTCCATGAATATTCAGTAGGTATTGACATTTGGAATAAACATAGAACAGGGAAAGGGTAATTGCTGAGAATTGTTCACACCATTCTAGATACGAGGGGTGTTCCAAAAATAATGTCACTTGCATCGGTGCTCATATAGCGGAAGTGCTTTTGTTCATTTTAATTTGCTCTGCCCTTCAAGATACTCTCCGCCAGCCAGAATACACCTTTTTAGCCGGTCAATCCATTTTTGGAAGCATTTTTCACACTCTTCAATGGGGACACCCACCAGACACTGATAAACAGCAGATCCAAGGGCATTTCTCGAATTGTATCTCCTTCCAGATAAATGATATTTAAGTTTTGGAAAGAGAAAATAGTCGCAGGGGGCCAAGTCTGGCGAATACGGAGGGTGCGGAAGGACGGTAACCTTCTCTGACTCCAAAAAGTCAGTCACAATACGTGCCTTGTGAGCGGGTGCATTATCATGCAAAAGTCGGACATACTTAAGTCCTGTTTTGGGGCGGCTACTTTTGTAGTAGTTCTTCAATTTTCTCAGAACAACGTTTTTATAGAACTTGCCTGTGACCGTTCTGCCTTTTGGCACCGGGATTTGAATAGCTGGACCCTTATTAGTGAAAAAATAGCATACAAAACCTTCTTTACCGTTCGTATTCGTTTGGCAATACTTGGGCGTCTGGCATTTTTAGTGGCCCATATTCGGTTGGAAACCTTCCGCTTTGTTTCAAAATAATACACCCAGGTCTCATCACCAGTGACTATATTATCAAAAGCCTTTTTACTGTATTTTGGGTACATTTTGAGAAAAAAATTTACCGTTGTTACACGCGTCTTCTTTTGCTCATCCGTTAACAAATGGGGTATCCATCTTGCATTTATCTTTCTAACTTTTAGGTGTTTCTTCAAAATTGCATGAACTCTTGCTAACGACAAGTTTGTCATTCGAGCCAATTGTCTTACGGTGAATCGAGCATCAGTTTTGAGGATATTTCGGATTTTTTCTATGTTACCTTTGGTCGTAGTTGTTGCAGGACGACCTGGGCGAGCAGCATCTTTCAGTTGCTGCTGCCCAGCACTAAATTTAGCTACCCACCTACAAACAGTCCTGTGGGACATTTGGCCCTCCCAATAAATGTCACACACCTCGCGGTGAATATCTACAGCCTTTATGCCGAGTAATGACCTACCTTTTATGTAGGCCCTAATTTCAAGAACATTTTCAGCTCGTTTTCCTGTCATTTTGTGTATAGTCTAACGAATAGGCTATGAAACGATGTACACTGTACCGAGGCAAGTGAACGTGTGGACGAGATATTTACCTGTGTCACGAGCCAGTGATCACTCAATCGACACGAGGTGGTTTTGTGCATGAATTGCACGATTTCCGCGAAATAAAGCACAGATGACATTATTTTTGGAACACCCCTCGTATGTGTGTCAGTTTCAGAAAGGCCGAGGCAAGTGCGTAATTAATATATAATTAGCCAGCTAAATGCACAAATGCACGCCAACTGCATCAGATCACGCAGACTTAGTGTTAACAATTGTTCTGCCGAATATTCATGTAAGAAATAATGACATCATGAATATTTATTAGCTGAGTTTTTTTTATAATGTTATACAAACACGTGATCGTTTTGGCTATGACAGAAAATATATAATTCCACAAGCAAACAGAGCAGACCCTGATCAGACACCACATACAGGAGCCTGATCTGAATCTGCTGTTTGCAAATACGATAGAGGACGTATAGAATTATGAGGTAAAGAGTTAACCATTTACTCCATAAATACACCATTCTACGCCTTTGCGAACTGGGTAGACCTAGATAAGATGGCTCCTAAAGGAGCCGTCTTATCTGGGTCTGCTCTATTTGCTTATGACATAATATAGATATGATACTTCAATTTCTGCTTTGGCAAACATTTCATGTGTTAATGTGCCGTTTTAAGAAAAACATCTAATTAATATTCATGTCATTATTTGTAAACATGAATATTTATGGAGTAAAAGTTTAACCCTTAACCTGCTGAAAAAATATCTGCCCAAACATCGATCTATTGCAGGTTTTATATCTTTTGACAGAGCTCCAGATAAGATGCGTCAATTAAAACATTTTCAAGAAAACCTCCTTTATTTCGCCACTAATTCCTATACTGTGACCACTCTCCAGAATCGTCTCTTCGAAACGATTCTTAAGAGTGGTCACAGTATAGGTATAAGGGTTTGGAAGAGAAATGAAGATTTTAGTATTTGGGTACGCATCCTTATCTGTAGCTCCGCTATGGTTCGTTCAAGCTTTGAAGAACCCACACATATATTGGATCCGGATCAGACGCCGACTTAACCCTTTCGGCGCCAACTTTCTAATTGTCGTCTGCAATCCAAGTTTGTTAAATCGTTCAGTAAAATAAGGAAATGAGATAAATAAATGCAAATTTCAAAGAAATAAAGCACATATATAGAAAAAGAGATTGAGACAAATAGTGAAGTCCTTAATCAGACGCCGCCTTGAAAAGGCGGCGTCTGATCTGGGACTGCACTTCTTGTCGTGGTGCATTTATAAACGCGACTGCGGCGGTGAAAGGGTTAATCGGTGTCCAACTTGGATCCAGACTGATATCAAGTGCTCGTCTGGATGTGAATAGGACGGTACGATTCAATAGCTCTTATGTCCGAAGTACGACTCACGTGCAATACGAATATACGGATGTACATGTATCGGTTTGCCTCAAGCCCGTTAATACTATTGTATCTAGTATACTATCTACAATAGAATTCTAGTTAACTTATATCAATAATTAATATCTAGCATCTGCGTGGTACATTTCACTAAATGAACATTCTATCTGAAAGCTATCTGTATTTGATCTACGTCGATTTCTGTACTGAAACTCAATGCGTGACAACTTTTCAAATGGAGCGCGAGTACTTCTGTCTCAAATGGGTAGAGTTTTGCTTTAACCCTTTCCTCCTTAAATACGCATTTCTACGCCTATGTAAAAGTCACTTTATGAAACCATTGTGATAAATAGAGCATAAAAAGGAGCAAATGCTCTATTTATCACAATGGTTTCAAATTACAAAATTCTAAAAAAATCCTTTTCTCTAGTTAATGCTCCTTTTCGGTAGATTTATTCAAAGAGGTTGGGTCTAAAAATAGCCTATGAGGCAATGAGTTAACTCTTTACTCCCTAGATACGCCCACTAACGCCTTTGCATAGAACATGTATACCCAGATCAGACGACTCCTGAACGAGCCGCTTGACCAGAGTCTGCTCTGTTTGCTTATAAACTAATATAGATATAATTCTACAGTTAATTATGCCATAGCCAAACAAATCCGTGTTCATGTGTCATTATTAAAAATAAACTAATTAATATTCATGATGTCATTATTTATTTTATTAATATTCATGGAGTAAATGGATATATAGTACAACCCCTCTAAACAGGAATTCTAGTAAAGAAGATTTTAGTTACTTTAAGGCAGGTGACTGCTTGATGCAGGGTGAAAGTCATGCAGAATTTGAGAAAGCTCCTACGGGAGCTTTCTCCATGACGTCTACTCTACATTAAGCTTCCACCTGTCTCCAAGACCGATGTTTGTACTAAATTTCACGTCCGGTTTAGAGGGGTCTGTATACTTTTCCTTCTTAGGGAGGTAACTGCCGTTGAGTTATTTCTCACCTGTTGAGATACTGATGGCGGACAACCCGTAGTATATGACCCTGGAGGGTCTTGTTGAGGCACGAAAGGAACACACTAGCCCGGCAATGAGAAAGGCGCAGATCACAATGGACAGATAAACCCGAGAAAACAGTGACTCAATGAGCGGTTCTGAAATAAAAGAAACAAGGGCATGTTGTATTGCTATGCAAGACACGAGTCCCCCACCGGACTGAAAAAAAACCCACCTCCACTCTCCCCACCCCACCCACCCATGGTGTGGTGGACCATGGCATATACATGACCACCTGAATGGTATTAGTACCTACTTTCATACATTGAATCAGTAAATAAAAAGTTATTGTCCCGACAAGAAAATATAAAAAGGGGAGTAACTCCAAAACTATTGATGCTAGAGTTATTGCCTTTGTGCATGACACTACACCTCATCATGCTTGTTCCATATGAGAAGTTTCAAATCAATTGAACCAGTACATAAAGAGTTATTAACTGGACAAGAAAATATGAAAAAGGGGAAGAACTCCAAAAATATAGATGCTAGAGTTATGGCCCTTGTGCATGACACTACCCCTCATCATGATTGTTCCATATGTGAAGTTTCAAATCAATTGAACCAGTACGTAAAGAGTTATTGTCCGGACAAAAAAATATGAAAAAGGGGAATAACTCCAAAAATATTGATGTTATAGTTATGGCCCTTGTGCATGACACTACTCCTCATCATGCTTCTTCAATGTGTGAAGTTATAATGAATTTGGCCTAACTTTGTAGGAGATATGGCCCGGACACGAAGCGTGACAGACGGACTGACAAGAAAATATGAAAAAGGGTAATAACTCCAAAAATATTGATGCTAGAGTTATGGCCCTTGTGCATGACACTACCCCTCATCATGATTGTTCCATATGTGAAGTTTCAAATCAATTGAACCAGTAGATAAAGAGTTATTGTCCGGACAAAAAAATATGTAAAAGGGGAATAACTCCAAAAATGTTGATGCTAGAGTTATGGCCCTTGTGCATGACACTAGCCCTCATCATGCTTCTTCAATGTGTGAAGTTATAATGAATTTGGCTTTGTAGGAGATATGGCCCGGACAAGAAGCGTGACAGACGGACAGACGGACGGACAGACGGAATCGAGCAAACCTATAGTCCCCCAACCGGTAACCGGTGGGGGACTAATAAATCCACAGATAAATGAAAAGGATATGGAACAACACACATTGTTAAATAAACGGGTGATGTTTTTTTTATTGTTTGATCAATCATAAAGTACGTATTTTATCAAACTGATTTATAGATCTAATTGAATTTGACCCTTTCCTTCATGCATTTGTAAACAGAGTAGACCCATATCAGACAACTCCTGTACGAGACGTTTGATCATGGTCTGCTCTGTTTGCCTATGAAAGAATTCAGATTCAACTCGTAAGATAATTGGCAAAGTGGAAAACATGGACTTGCAAGTGTGCAAACGGTGCTGTTTGTGGGCGGATGGGGTTTGCATTGTTGAAATGGTGCAACAAAATCTCATATTTTCGTTCGTCACTAAGAAGGAAATTAATAATTCTGAGTGAGTGAGTGAGTTGGGTTTTACGTCCGACCAACAGTATTTCAGCTATTTGCAGACTGTACCCGCATGAGACAAGTTATAGTGCTGCCTCACTGGAATACCCCTGCCGCAGGTACACGGCAAGGCCACCCCACCCAGTCACATTATCCTGACACCGGGCCGACCAGTCCTAGAACTACGACGATTTTTACTTTTGGGATAGTTCCAACACTAACTTTAACATTCATCTACTGACAGCTATGTAACAATCTGTGCATACAGTGTGAATCCAGATATAGAAGTAACCCAGTGTCTCTTCAAGATCTAAAGTGTTTGTCACCCTGACAGTTTTTTTTAAAGAAATTGAAGAAAAGTATTCTTACATAATGTCTTTCCTAACTGAATTTATTGTCTGAAAACCGATTGTCTATGTTTAACGAAAGTGACATTGACCTTGGCCCCCTGAACCCAAAATGCAAGACATACTTTTGTCTAAATGTAAGTTATCTATACACCAACTTCGGCCACATTGTGTCTTGAGTTTCGTTTGAGCACAATATATTTTTCCTCAGTAAAGTTATTGTTCGGAAACCTTTTTTTTTTTTATTTTTTTAAAATGACCTTGACATTGACACTAGGACATCGGTTTAGCACCGACTTGCTGTCACACACTGCTGTTTTCCACTCAGTTACATTTTATACAGTAAAACCCCTCTAAACCTGAATTTCGGTAGAGAAAAGTTTTGATACTTTTAGACAGGTGACTGCTTAATGCAGGGGGAAAGTCATGCAGAAAGCTCCTAAGGGAGCTTTCTGCATGACTTTCATCCTGCATTAAGCTGCCACCTGTCTCCATTGCAAGACCGATATTTATGCTAAATTTAATGTCCAGATTTGAAGGATTTGACTGTAGTTCTCTCGCGTGATATTGCTTTCATGTGTGCGCATTACTGTGGTTAACCCTTCTCAGACTGAAAAAATAAAGTCTACTAAATTCCTTAGTTGTTGCAAGTTTTACTTACATCCAATTCGTTCAAGCTTTGTACTGACGGAGTACCAAACAGCGTGGATCCTGATGAGACGCCGAGTTACTCGCCGTCTCTACGAGATCCCAGCTGCTGACAAATGTCAGCCTGGTCACGCTCAGCGTGAGAAAATGTGGAATACATGTACATTGTACAGTAAAAATCTCTATAACGGCCACTAATTTGATTGAGTTAATTAGTTGTTATTTAGAGGGCTGGTGGCTGCTTAAAGCAATGTGAAAGTAAAACAGAACGCTCCTATAGGAGCGTTCTGTTTTACTTTCACCTTGCTTTAAGCAGCCACCTGTCTTTAAAAAAATACTGGGTGTAACTTAGAGGCCGTTATATAGAGGTTTTACTGTAGTTAATTACACTTAATTGGCAGTGTGCTCCACTGATGCATATCTACAACATGTGACACATGTACAAAACAAATCAAATATCCTTTATTACACTAAAAGGTTCATGAAATTACACGAATTCATGAGATAAAGTACACATATACGAAAAAGTACACATATACAAATAATAATAATAATAATAAAGACTTTATTTAACGAGAGTACTCATTTGGTTATGACCAATCTTCCATGAGGCCCTCAACAGAGAGAAAACATATATACAATTTGTAATGCTTTCATAATAATTTTGCATAAGCACCAACCTTGCACTGGTGATAAACAGATCTGAGTTAACCCATAATGTGCTAAGCACGATTTTTTACCACACACAGTGTAGACCCAGATGAGTGAGTTCCTGTAGGATCCTTCTCATCAGGATCTGCATTGCTTGCAATGGGAAATTGAAATTGAAATTCAAAACACGTTGGCTCTGGTGCAAAAAGGCTGCATGTGGAATTCATAGGTAAATGCAACCCCATTTCACCGAGTTGACGATTTAGATGGATTAGAACTAACGAAGACAATATATTCACATATACAATGATGACTCATATAGGATTTCAATTTCTTTCAGTTTGTTAAATAATTTAAAGCACGGCAGAGCTTCTTGTACATAAAACTTATAAATAATCACACATATAAACTCTCTATATATGTACATGTCCTGATATGACATTTGATAGGCTGTTGAGGCAGCAGATTGCATTTATTGACAAGATATGACCTACTAAAGTATATACGTATATCAATATGGATAAACTTAATACAGACTAACCCTTTCAACACTGAATTTTCAAATGGAATATTCCAAAATTCAGACAAATCAATCTTACTGTAAATATTCAGGGATGCTTTTAAAGAACATTGTAACATTACAAACAGTACAAACCCTAATGACAGAACTCCTCTAGGGATCCTCTCATCTGGATCTACACTGTTTGCAAATGACTTAGTGCATGCTTTCTTGCACTGATATGGTTAATATCCTATTATTTATGATTCAATGCGTTTGGCACATGGTGATTTGCTGCTTTATATACTTTATACTGTGTATCACAATATGCCGTGTGAGAGTGCCGAAACAGAGTGCCGTAAATCGTAGAAATGCACTAGTGCATTTTTATGCAAATAAGTACATTTTGTAGTTTGAATCTGGCTGTAATTATGCTGTAAACAATGGTCGAAACAGCCGTCAGATATATTCTGTTTCACTTTCTATGGTACTTATAAGGGTTATGTGATAAAAACAATCTTACATTCGTGCCCATTACAAACTGTTTTCATGAAACTCGTTAATGTACAGTTGGTTGAGCGGTCATTCGGACTGAAAATAGACTATATAACTAGGTACTTTACTATAATGAATATTACACTCACTAAAGCTCGTGTCATATTATTATAGCAAACTCGTTTCATAAAAACAATCTGTAATTAACACTCATGCAAGATCCTCTATTCATTACATAATAAACCACGTCTGATGAAATAGTTTCTGTGAATGAAGGAAACTGCAAATTTTGTGTTACATTATCGGCGACAAAGAACTTAACCCCTTCCGTGCCACAATGACGAGTCTATGATATCACATGCAAACAGTTTGGATCCAGATGAGACGCCGAGTAACTCGGCGTCTCATCAGGATCCAAACTGTTTGTTACTGTTACTATGTTTTTGAAACAAAAATGAAGAAAATAAAAAAAAATGAAAAATTATAGCAGACGACAAAGTTAGCAGACGACAGAGTTTGGCAGCGAAAGGGTTAAAGCAACAGCTGCGTTCGTCTTTATATATTGGGATTATATATATTTGCTGATTAATATACTGTTAACTGTATTAGCTCATTCAGTCAGGCACAGACTAACAATAAACGCTGGCTACACAAATCATAGATGTAATAAGACCTCTGCAGTTTAACCCTTGATTTCTGAATTTTCAAAGTCGAGTGGCCCATTAATGTTTAAAAGCAGAGTTCATTCAGTGCGAAAGTGTGTAATTTACAGGAGGATGTTGATTGACAAACCGTTCAGACCCTGATCAGGGGGGGTCCCTTTATGAGCCCTCTGATTTGGGCATACACTGTTTGGATCTACCAATTCACTCGCTTCACACATCCAAAGCGTTAATTGGCGTCACGCTATCCACAATATGGCCATGTAGGCTTGTTCCACATCAAGTTTGAAATATTGCTACAATGTAACTTACACGCATATCCAGCCCAATCAGGACACAATCACGGCAGTGTTTGCGACCAGTCTCGGGTTTCAAAATCATTAACCCTTAACCATTTCCTCCATAAATACGCCTTTCTATACGCCTCTATAAAAAACACTTTGAAACCATTGTGATAAATAGAGCATTTGCTCCTAAGGAGCAAATGCTCTATTTATCACAATGGTTTCAGAACTACACAATTCTAAAAATTTCCTTTTCTCTAGTTAATGCCCATTTTTGGTAGATTTATTCAAAGAGGTTGGATCTAAAAATAGTCTATGAGGTAATGGGTTAACGCCCGCTATCCGCGACCTGAATCGAATTTACTAACAACTTGGATCCAGATCAGAGGGCGAGTTACTCGACTTCTCATCTGGATCCAAGATGTTTGACACTCGGTTAATTGTTTCTCAAAAGTTTAATCGACTCGGAAGTAGTCCCAGCTTGTCCAAGATCTAAATTTGAGCAGACATTATTTTTTCACCATGTGATAAGTGTTAACCTTAACCTGAATGGTAGAACCTGTCTTAAAACACATTATCCCCTAGTGACGCATTTTTGCGCATCTATATAAGTCACTTTATGAAACCATCGTGATAAATAGAGCATTTGCTCCTGTAGGAGCAAATGCTCTATTTATCACAATGGTTTCATACTACAAAATTCTAATTTTTTCCTTTCCTCTAGTTAATGCTCCTTTTCGGTAGATACATTCAAAGAGGTTGGGTCTAAAAATAGCCTAAGAGCGAATGGGTTAAGCGAGCATTGCTTTACTGCAAATAGGCATCTTAGAATACAGGTGGTTGCTTAATACAGAACAAAAGTATTTCAGAAAGCACTTACACAGTAGAACCCCTCTAATGCGACCACTTAATAAATAAACATGATTGTCTTTTTAAGCAGGTGGTTGCTTAATGCATGACCAAAGTAATGCACTATGAGCTTCCTGTGTTACTTTTGTCCTGCATTAAGCTACCACCTGCCTCTACCGTCCAGAAGTATACTTCTTTTAGGTGGTCGCATTAGAGGTGTTTTACTGTATAAGCTTTCTGTATTCTATGTACATTTGAACTACATTATAGCTACCATATGTCTTAGAAATGACCCAGAAATAGATATACACTGTACGTATTTTTGAATAGCCAATTGTCCTCTGGTAAGTATCGCATTTGCTAGTTATTAACGTAGATTTTCTATTTTATAAATTATACAGTAAAACCCCTCTAAACCGGAATTCTAGTAGAGAAGAATTTAGATATACTTTAACACAGGCAGCTGTTTAATGCAGGATAAACGTCATGCAGAAAGCTCCTAGAGGAGCTTTCTGCATGACTTTCATCCTGCATTAAGCTTCCGCCTGTTTCAAAGACCGATATGCATGCTACTTTGCTGCAGGTTATGGTAGCTGCCAGATAATCTTACGAAAGATTCTCGCATACGACAAGTTGCAATCGTTACATGTTAACCCTTTGCCTGTTTAATATTCATACATGTAATTAACCCTTTCCCTGTTCTATATATAATTCAAATTTCAATACCTACTGAATATTCATTGACGAAATAGTTATAAAGAAATATGGAAGGTGGAACATTGTAAACATTTTAGAAAGCACAGAATCAGATCTATCAAATTCTATTAGCAAACAGAGTAGACCCTGATCAGACGGCTCCTCTAGGAGCCGTCTGATCTGGGTCTACTCTGTTTGCAAATGCGTGAAAACACGTTTATATGAGGGAACGGGTTAAGGAAATAATGATATCGTGCATACATAGGATCTTTTGGCTCATGCAGAAACTGTAGAATCAGATCTATATAAAACCATAAACAAACAGAGCAGACCCAGAATCAGGCGGCTCCTATAGGAGCCGAGTCGTCTGATATGGTTCTACTCTGTTTGCAAAGGTGTGAAAATGCGTTTACAAAAATGTATATGAACGGACATACTGCAGCTCACGATTAGTTTGCGAATGTCTGTGTTTGCGTCAAAAGGTAACTCTGTCACATATACCAATTTTAATGCATTTGCATCAACCAGTGTTTGAGACCATTGTAGGAAAATGAACATTTGATTGCAATGTATATTGGCTCCAAGGAATTGGCTAGATCGCCACTTATAGCACGGATGTTCTGTGAACTTCGCAAGTTTTTCTTAGTCTTTCGGGATGTCTCGAGTCCATATCTTGGACCAGGAAGACGCAACGACGAGGCCACTGGCACTAAATCGAAAAAGACTATATAGTGCTAAATATGTTTGTATATTACAGAACAACAGATAAAGGTACTACTCTGATACTAAAATTGTCATTTCTCCACCTGACCCTATGCTGTGACCACTCTTTAGAATCGTCTCGAAGAGACGATTCTAAAGAGTGGTCACAACATAGGATGTGGTGGAGAAATGAAGGACTTATTCTTGAAAGTGTTAGCCCTTTCCCTGTTCTATATTTATTCAAAAGTTCAATACCTAGTGGCCACTGAATATTCATGGACAAAATAGTTACTGTAAAATGAAATGTGGAAAATTGTTGCAATTTTAGAAAGTAAAGAAACAGAAAGTTCTATCAAAATTCCATTAGCAAACAGAGCAGACCCAGATCAGATGGCTCCTATGGGAGCCGTCTGATCTGGGTCTAGCATGTTTGCAAATGCGTGAAAAGGCGTTTATATGAAGGAAATGTTTAATTTACGCATATTATCTGGACCTCTGAAATCATATTAATAGTTCTATATGATATGAGTTATATATAGAACTATTTTTCGAGCTAGTGCCAGTGGGCGAGGTAACCTTTGTCGAGATTCCTCAAAGTGCTAGCCTCGTCAAGTTTAGTAATTCGATGTTTTTATGGAAACTATTATGGGGAAAAGGAGTCAATGTTCGTTGCGTCTGTTTCATTTCCAAAATAATAGTTTCCATCTATTTCTTTTTCAAAGAACAGTGTCAAAAAAGTTAAGATCCTGAAACCGCGCCGAATTAGTTCTTGAATGATCAGATTAGTGAGGTTTTGCTAAAAAGGGAAATCACGTATTTATTTCCCCAACATCACTTTATATGTTACAACCTATTAACCCTTTCCCTGTTCTTTGTTTAGTCCAAATGTTGATACCTACTGAATATTCATAGTCAAAATAGCTTTAACAAAATATGGACCCAAATATGAATTCCAACCGCAAACAGAGCAGACCCTGATCAGACGGCTCCTATAGGAGCCGTCTGATCTGGGTCTACTCTGTTTGCAGATGCGTGTAAACACGTTTATATGAGAGAAAGGGTTAAACCCGGGAAACGAGTGTACATGTACTGATATATGCAAACACGGAAGACCCAGACCAGATCAGAGGGTTGCTATAGAGCAGCTCTCTACTTAGCAATTGCACTTTTTTCTCATTCACGATCCGCAGATTATACCCTTTCATACCGAATGGACTCTAGTATCAGTATCGCTAGGTAATAATGGGCCATTCCACTTTGAAATCAAAGGGATATTGATCGTTAGCCTATTGTTGGTCGTATTAGCGTAAATTGTTAATTTCAGCAAAATACCATTTAGCCTGCTGAGGGCGGATCAGAGATTAACTATATATGCAAACAGTTTGGATCTAGATGAGACGCCGAGTAACTCGACGTCTCATCAGGATCCAAACTATTTGGCATCCTGGTTGCATTTTTTACAGAAAAACTGATTATAGCTTGAATTTTGAAAATGTTGTTGGTGAAAAATTGTACAATAATTTGCCCAGCAGGCTAAAGGTTAATTTCACACACAACGAATGTAGCAATTACGCGCATAGCTCAATCATATCCACTTTACAGTATACCCTCGACAAGCTGAACACTCAGTAAATATCAGTATCCGTCTTTAACCTTTTATGCCATGAATATTAATGTACGAAAAAATGACATCATCGATATTTGTTATGTTAATTGTTATAATAGCAAATCGAGGGTTTGGTGCAAAACTATTCTAACTCCTTCACAAAGTGAAGGAGTTAGAATAGTTTTGCACCAAGCCCTCGAAATGGACACAGAAAAGGTTAACCTGGACAGAAACTTAACTATTTTATATCATCAGCAAACAGAGTAGACCCTGTAGAGCCGTCTGATCTGGGTCTACTCTGTTTGCAAAGGCGTATTTATGGAGTAAAGAGTAAACCCTTTATGCCATGAATATTTATGCAAGAAATTATTAATAATATACGTATACATGTTAATTAGCTTTATAATTATAATAGCATAAGAACCAGAACAAAATGTACCCTGATAAAAAAAACCTGTACAATCAGATCTACACAAGTCCATAAGCAAACAGAATCGTCTGATCTAGGTCTACTCTGTTAGCAATGGAGTTAAAAGGGCGTATTTATGGAAGTTTTCTAAAGGGCTAAGATAGAGGCGACATCGTAACCTTTTCAACACTGAATACCCAATCAATGTGTAACTACAATAAAACTCTCTATAACGGCCATTAAATTATGTTAATTAGTTGGTATTTAGTACAGGTTGCTGCTTAAAGCAAGGCGAAAGTAAACTCCTATAGGAGCGTTCTGTTTTACTTTCACCTTGCTTTAAGCAGCCACAAGTCTTTAACTAAAAATACTTGATGTAATTAAGTGGTCGTTATAGAGAGGTTTTACTGTATATAATATCATTTTACAAGACTACAGGATTGTGAATGTCGAACAGAGCAGACCTTGGTCAGAGGGCTCCTCTAGAAGCCCTCTGATCTGGGTCTTCATTGTTTGCAAAATGATCTGGGTCCAAAATGCCAGTGCACTCGCATACCGCATTTAAAGGGTAACATTTCGACATGTAGCTGCATTCTGTAGGGAAACAGTCTACCTGTCTAAATTTCCTCTTTAACTTATTCTCCCCTTGGCTATTTTTAGATCCAACCTTTTTTAATTAATCTACCGAAAAGGAGCATTAACTAGAGAAAAGGAAAAGTTTAGAATTTTGTAGTTTGAAACCATTTCGCCTTGCTCCTATAGGAGCAAATGCTCTATTTATCACAATAGTTTCACAATATGAATTTTATAGAGGTGCAAAAATGCGTCACTAGGGGGTAATGAGTTAATTAAAGTTGGTTTTAGAGAGGTTTCCTGTACTCTGTACTGCGCATAAATATCTGCGTCAGATGATAAATATTCACGACGTCATCATTTCATGTATAAATATTCATGAGGTAAAGGGTTAAACAATTATATTGATGGCTAGATTTAGTGGTTGCTTGATACAGCTTGATTCTACTGTACTTCAACACTGCTTTGTGTAATATGTGTATGTGCTATTGTAACACAACAAGAATATATTTTCATAACCCTTTCGATGCCAGCATTGTCGTCTGCTGGGCATAGTTTCGTTTATTTTTAGTGTAAGTGTGTGCATTTTTTCCATTTTCTTTATAAAACAGTAAACGGAGTGTCAAACAGTTTGGATCCTGATGAGACGCCGAGTTACTCGGCGTCTCATCTGGATCCAAACTGTTTGCATATGATATCATAAACACGTCATTGTGGCACGGAAGGGGTTAAGCTTTACAAAACACAAAGAAGACACCACAAATATTGACTCTCCGCTTTCTGCATTATATAGATTTATGTCATTGAATACTAATGAAATACAGTAAACCCCCTCTTAAACGACCACTTATTTAATACAAAGTGGTGTAATTAAAAGCAAGTGGTTAATTAATGCAGGACCAAAGTTATACAGAAAGCTCCCGTATGAGCTTTCTGTATAATTTTCGTCCTGCATTTAGGTACAACCTGGGGCTTAAAGACTTAGAATTATCCATCTTTTTATGTGGTCGTTCTAGAGAGGTTGTACTGTACATGACTCTATTTCAGTATAGTTCTGTCCAATTGAATATAGTATTTTAGATGACGGGTGGGATTAATTCTCATACATGTACATTTTGTATATCATATTAGAGGTTTGCGATAGTTTATTGGCTGATTTTCTGCAAAACAACGGAATGTTTGATAACGTTTCCGTTTTATTTGTATAAATGCATCAATTTAATTTTGAGCCGGTATGAATAAATCATGCAAGACAATAATGACATCATGAATATTTAAGCCTAGTTTGTTCTATAACGGCCTTATGTACAATGTACATGTATTCTCATCATTGCAGAAACTGTAAAATCAGATCTATATTACAGTAAAACAGCTATAACGGCCACTTAATTACATCAAGTATCATGTTTTAAAGGCAGATGGCTGCTTAAAGCAAGGTGAAAGTAAAACAGAACGATCCTAAAGGAGCGTTTTGTTTTACTTTCACCTTGCTTTAAGCAGCTTTAGTGGTCGTTATAGAGGTTTTACTGTACATGTATTTCATTAGCACACAGAGTATACCTCCTGCGGGAGCCGTCTGAGCTGGGTCTAACCTGTTTGCAAAGCCACCAAAAGGTATCTGTATAAAAATAAAGGCTAAACGAGGGTAGACAAACATCGTGTTGTGTATACGAGTATTTAACCGCTAGTCTACCAAAACCAGTCTTTTTATCAAGGAATGGTTGTAGGAGCAGTCTGTTCTGGGTCTACTCTGTTTGAAAAGGTATCCAAATGAGCCGTTATCATATAAATCAGATGAAATATTCAGCATTTAATTATCTCCAGTGTACAGTTTGACACTTTACATGACAGACATCTTTTGACGCATTTTAACGCATTCTCTCTTAGGCTATTTTTAGACCCAACCTCTTTGAATGTATCTACCGAAAAGGAGCATTAACTAGAGGAAAGGACAACTATAGAATTTTGTAGTTTGAAATGCTCTATTTATCACAATGGTTTCATAAAGTGACTTTTAAAGATTCGCAAAAATGAGTCACTAGGGGATACTGTGTTGATACTCAGATAAAACAGAGTAGACCCAGATAAGACGGCTCCTGCTATCATTTATAACCCTTTTCCCTTCATATAAACGCATTTTAACGAATTTACAAACAGATAAGGGTCATCTGTTTGTAGAAAGTGAGTTAACCCTTTACTCCATTAATAGTTAACCCTCTACTTCATCAAACAGAGTAGACCCAGATCAGACGGCTCCTATAAGAGCCGGCTGGTCAGGGTCTGTTCTGTTTGCTTAGGAAATTATAACAGATCTGACTCTTCGGTTTTTACAAAAACCAAAAAAAAATGTTGAATACAGGTCCCGTTATAAATAATCAGCTCATAAATTTTAATATTCATGATGTGATTATTTCTACAGAGCTCAAAATAACATGCATAAATTAAAACATTTTCAAAAATAACTTCTTTATTTCTCCAACAAACCCTATATTGTGTCCACACTTTAGAATCGTCTCGAAGTAGTATATAGGGTTTGGTGGAGAAATGACACTTTTAGTATTCGGGTACGCACCCTTATAAATCTGTAGCACTGTAAATTCTTACATGAATATCGAACAGGGAAAGGGTTAATTATAAGACTAAGGTTTGATAAAGTGACGGTTACAGAGATACAGAACTCGGGTTTTATTCCTCCCCTCAATGAACTCTTCATTTTATAGAGACGCCTTTAATCCTTCTGCAAACAGATTAGACCCCAATAGGACGACCCTTACACGAGCCGTCTGACCAGGGTCTGCTCTGTTTCCTTGTGTAAAAAAGACAGTTGCACTGTAACTCTTTACCTGATATGTAGATGCCTTTTAACACCTTTGCAAACAGAGAAGACCCAGCTCAGACGGCTTCTAGAAGAGCCGTCTGATCAGGATCTGCTTTGTTTGCTTATGGTGTAATAGCAATCATTGTGGATTTTATTCTAGATTCCAACATGGCTAAAAGTTCATATGTTTATATGTTATTATAGAAATTCATTTTATTAGGCCTACTATTCGTGTCATTATTTCTAACATGAATATTCATGAGGTAAAGGGCTGAATGGACGTAAAATCATTAATATGCTTTTGTCCAACAGTTAATTACTTTGCGCACGGCGGAATGAGTATACAGCCCTTTGATTACTGCAACACCGTAATCTTCTAAATCGTCGTCCCCGTTTTTTTAATTAAAGTTTGAAGAACGAAACAGGGTAGCAATAGCCAATAATCCGTTTGATTTCAAAGGTGCTCGACGCATGCTTGGACTCACCCATGGAACCCCCCCCCCCCCCCAAAAAAAAAAATAAAAAAATAAATAAAATAAAATAAATTATGATGGAAGTATGTTAAACTAGCCTAAAACTATCTATTTGAACCGTAAACCACTCCGAAAAACGAGAAAAGCACGACCCGGAAAAAAATTCCTATCGGGTCTATATATGTATTGAAAGGTATCTAACTACGACAGATCAGCGGCGGAAAATACAACAGTCATGTTTTTAAAAGTCTTACAGCAAAGCCAATTCAACACCGATTTTAATCAGTTTGGTCTTGATCCGTTCCAAATTTCATATGCTAAGCGGCACTGTTAGTGCTTTCCTTAAATATTGCCCCGTCTTGTCGCTGCAAGACCGCGAATTTGAAAATACGCTAGAGCGAAACGATGTGACTCCCGCCAGGATGCATAGAAGTATATAGGGGGATCTGTATTCGTTAAACTTTTCAGCAAAAACGCGAATTATGCTGAAACACATTCGAAAAACATTCAACTTACCGCAGTTAGAACGGTGCTGGCTATTTGTAGTCTGCTATGAGACGCCAGTTTTCTTTCTCCTACTTTCGTTTTGAACGGAGGTGGCCAAATCGCTGTGGCCCGGATATTTGCATATCGAATAGATTATGAGCCGGGTCACAGCAAAATGGTCGCATCCGTTCAAAAGGAAAGTTGGAGAAAGAAAGCTGGCGCCTCGTAGCTGACTGGAAATAGTAAGCGCCGTTTTAATTGCGGTGAGTTTAATGTTTTTAGATAGTGTTTAACCATAATTCGCGTTTTTGTTGAAAAGATTAACGAATACAGATCCCCCTATATACGTCTATGCATCCTGGCGGGAGTCACATCGTTTCGCTCTAGCGTTTTTTCAAATTCGCGGTCTTGCAGCGACAAGACGGAGCAATATTTAAGGAAAGCACTAATTGTGCCGCTTAGCATATGGAATTTGGAACGGATCAAGACCAAACTGATTGAAATCGGTGTTGAATTGGCTTTGATGTAAGACTTTGAAAAACATGACTGTTGTATTTTCCGCCGATGATCTGTCGTAGTTAGATACCTTTCAATACATATATAGACCCGATAGGAAATTTTTTCCGGGTCGTGTTTTTCTCGTTTTTCGGAGTGGTTTTAGGTTCAAATAGGATCGTTTTAGGCCAGTTGAACATGCTTCGATCACTTTTTTTTTTTTTTTTTTTTTTTGGGGGGGGGGGGGGGGGGGGTTCCATGGATGAGTCCAAGCATGCGTCGGGCACCTTTGTTTGATTTAGGATTCTGGTTAAAGTTCGACTTATATGGAACATGGTCTGAATGCAAACTATTTAAATGCATGACTTTGGTGCGCTAGGACCTGAGCTTGTCTGAATGAAGCTAAAGTAAAGATTCTCTAAATGAGGATGTTGAAATAAGTCTCAATGTCAGTCTTTTAGACAGGAAAGTTTAATGCATGGTGAAAGGCATGAAGAAAGCTCCAAAAGAAGCTTCCTGCATGACTTTCGCCCTGCATTGAGTAACCATTCGCCTAAACAGACCTAAACTATTCTACATGCACAGTAAAAACTCGATACTACGAACACCTAAATACGTACCATTATTGATCTTTAACACAGGTGGCAGCTTAATGCAGGGTGAAAGTCATGCAGAAAGCTCCTAAAATTTTGTAGTATATCGAGATTTTACTGAGTACCATTTAGATGGATTTTACTATGAACTGAACCGCTAGGGTGATCGTTCATGGCATTCGTGCCTTACTTCAGAAAATGAAGATAACATAAAAACACCAACCAAAAACAAATATAAAGCTTAAATTATGGTTAATACATATTTAGGTTCAAATAAATGGTCATAAAATGTTCTTTGTCGTTTATACGTCTAACAGTGAAGTCCTCTCTCCCTCTCTTCTCTCTCTCTCGCCGTCCCTCTCTCTGTCTGTGCAATCTACTATATCGGTATGCGTGTGTGTGTAAAATCCTTCTCTCACTCTCTGCAATCTCTTTTCATCTCTCGCTATAGCCTCTCCGTGTGTGTTAAATCCCCCTCTCCCTCTCTCCCCTCCCCCTCCCCCTCTCTCTCCCCGCCCCTCTCTCTCTGTGCAATCTACAATCTCGGTATGCCTATGTGTGTAAAATCTTTCTCTCACTCTCTGCAATCTCTTTTCATCTCTCGCTATAGCCTCTGTGTGTGTGTGTGTGTTAAATCCCCCCCCCCCCTCTCGCTATAGCCTCTGTGTGTGTGTTAACCCCCCCCCCTCTCTCTCTCTCCCCCTCTCTCTCTCTCTCTCTCTCTCTCTCTGTGCAATATATTTTCATCTCTCTTTGCAATTTGATTGTGTGTGCAAAATATCTCTGCTGTTTCTCTCTCCGCCTTATGAAAGAAACTTATTTTTATCAATTTCAATCATTGTCTTTTCGTTTTTGTAAGTAGCTGTTGAATTCTTCATAGAGGATTGGTCTATTAATGTTCGATTCAACGGCTCGATTCAGTATGAAAGGGTTTAATTTGCGAGAAGAGTTTGAATGACAAGCAGTGCAGAACCTGATCAAACTCAGATAAAATTTCAAACTCCTCCTTTTTTCATGGCAGAGGGGTCCTGCAAAAGAGAGTCGGAGATTATTCTCAAGCATCTGATTGGTCAGATTCTGAGCTTGCTCAGAATCTGACCAATCAGATACTTGAGAATGATCTCAGGCTCAGACGTTTTATAACCTTGGGTCCTAGTGACGACTTTTGACATATATAGGTTTGTATAGCTAATAGTACAGACCCAGATCAGAGGGGTCACTCGGGATCACTCTCACCTTGATCTACACTGTTTGCCTATGTCACATCCCATGTATGGGATCACAGTTGTTTATGGGGCGAAACGCGTTGGATACGCTTGAAAATGTATTTTAGAAGTTTGTAATTAGATACAATACACAAAAGACTTACATCACTAGTCCGTACAAGACCAATACTCGGACATTCTTCCTTTAATCTTTTAACCCTTGCAATGCTGAATTTCCAAATGGACTATTCCAAAATACAAACAGGCCAAGCGCCGTGTCATAGTAGATCCAGATTAGTCAGCTACTAGTAGGAACTGTCTGATCAGGATCTGTTCTGTTTGCCTATGGAACTACATGTATATAGAACGGATTCTAAAATGCCGTCATGGCCAAAACTTCCCTGATTTAGGTACCATTGTAAAAATTAGTTGATGAATATGTATAATGTTCTTGTAGGCCTATAATTATTCATGAGGGATGGGTTAAACCAGGGGTCAACAAAAGCAACATCCACACCAACGACTAGAGATAAGAAATAGTTAGCATACAGAACCCACCTTTTCGACCTGCCGTTCTTATACGTTCCAGCACTAACGGAACCCTTGAGAAAGATGAATATTTCTGGAAAAAATCTCTGGAATTGTAGAGGTTAATTCTGTAAAACCACAGGCTCGCAATTATTTCCACTTCCGTTAGTTCAGACGACCAATGAGATCTCCTCTCACGACCGATGTAATAATCCGCTGATACGCACGTGCTCAGGTTGCTAATTTGCTCGTGCACAACGAACCAGGCCGGAACAGTTGTTCCAACCGAATAGCAAACCATGAAGAACAAAGTCAGGCACAACAAAATGTGAAATACATGCCTGTCGAAACTAAATGGCTTGTCCATTGACATGCTTCGAGTCCCACTCGTCATATTGCACAATTTACACCACACGAAAACAATTCCTTCTCGTTCGTTGCGTGAATGTGTCGGAATAACAGAATAGCATCAATTCATTTCCGGAAAAGTTGCCTGTTGTATGTTAATCATTATCAATACCGAAGGTGGCTCGAGCGTTTATGCTGTCAAGATTTGTCAACTAAAGTGTCCCTGTATTCTCAATTATGTATACACCTTCAGACGTTTACACACACGCACTAAATAATTTGTTCAAAGGCTTTCATACAACTTTTACAAGGGACCCTCCTTTGCTGTTTACAATGCTACGGTTCGCTGGTTTCACAAAGCTGGCTTAGCTCGGCTTTTAGGCTCATCTTTTGTTTGAACTTTCAAAATTTATATAAAGAATACGCAGTTTTTACATCCAGTGACAAATATTGCTATCCGTTGTTGAATAACATTGCCTCTAATCCGATACGGCAATAGCCTTTAATTCGCAACGCATAGTCATCTTAAAAGCGCCTTTAAGATGTACTTACATGTACAGTACATAAATAAATTAACCATAAAAGCGGCCTGTTACCGCGCATGCGCTTTTAAACTTCAGCGTGACACATATAATGTCCTCAGTTGAGACCTACATCCCTTTGTGTCTTTCTGGATTGAAAACAAAAACCCGTTGACAGATTGAATTCTGATAAGAATTGTCTTCGTCCAATCTATTTGATAATGAAATCTGACAACGTTATATGATGGGGGGGGGGGGGATATTTGTTTCAAGGGGCAATTGCCGTAAGACGTCGACCGACTCAAATATACATGAATACTGTATATGATATGTGATCTGACAGGTAAAATGCCGCGGGCAAAGTCATGCACTATTAACTCAGACCTGATAGGCATACAAATGTATCTATAAAACTAAACAATAGATAGTTTGATCTGTTTGTCCAAGCATAGGAACATTCTGGCAAATACTTATATACAGATAACAGTCTCATTTAAAAACCCATTCCCTCATATTGACGACTTTTGACGACTTTGTAGAAGCACGAAGTAAATACTATTTACTTCGTGGTAAAAGTCACTTTGTGAAACCATTGTGATAAATAGAGCATTTGCTCATATAGGAGCAAATGCTCTATTTATCACAATGGTTTCAAACTACAAAATTCTGAATGTTTTCTTTTCTCTAGTTAATGCCCCTTTTCGGTAGATTTATTCAAAGAAGTTGTATCAAAAAATAGCCTATGAGGGAATGGTTTAACACTTTACCTGATGCATGTTCATGTAAGATATCCCGAATATTTATTAGCAGAAAAGTTTTGTAATGGTATATGAACACAGGAATTTTGGACCATGACAGAAACTCTCTCTCTCTCTCTCTCTCTCTCTCTCTCTCTCTCTCTTGTTTGTTTATATTTGACATTATTTATAGACTACCGCCGTTGAATGTAAATTGAAAAAGTTTTGTAGGGGGAGGTCCGTTTCTAATGTTGTCAGAACTTGTGGCCCGACCCTATTCCAAACATTATATGGAATAAAATATGTTTAAACTAAACTAACTGTAGAATCAGATCTATCGTGGAACCTGTCTTAACTCATTCTTTCCTATGCTATTTTTAGACCAACACTCTTTGAATATATCTACCGAAAAGGAGCATTAACTAGAGGAAAGGAAAAAATTAAAACATTGTAGTTTGAAACCATTGTGATAAATAGAGCATTTGCTCCTACAGGAGCAAATGCTCTATTTATCACAATGATTTCATAAAGTGACTTTTATAGATGCGCAAAAATGCGTTTCTAGGGGATGATGTGTTAAATGACCTTATATCAATTGGACGCAAAAATCTTAAAAGCAGGTGGTTGCTAATACTGGGCAAAAGTAACGCATATGGCTCCTACAGGAGCTCCACTTGCCTCACAGGCCCATAATAAGACCTCTTGTATGATGGTCGCTTAGGTATATTATTCAATAAGCAAAAACGAACAGACCCTTATCAAACTTCATATTAGTCTGTTTATATATGGAATACTGTAGATCTGATTCTACAGTTTCTGTTATGGCCAGACAGTCCTATGTTCACATACCATTGTAAACATATCAGCTGTTTGATATTCGCGACGTCACTTTGTCTTAACCCTTTCCCTCATATAAGCGTGTTTTCACGCATTTGCAAACAGAGTAGACCCAGATCAGACGGCTCCTCTAGGAGCCGTCTGATCAGGGTCTGCTCTGTTTGCTAATAGAATTTGATAGATCTGTTTCTTTACTTTCTAAAATGTCTTTGAACAATGTTCCACCTTTCATATTTCTTTATAACTACATGTATTTTGTTAATGAATATTCAGTAGGTACTGAAAATTGGCCTAAATGCAGAACAGGGAAAGGGTTAAATAAATATTCACGAAGTAAATGTTTAAAGTGTAAAGTATTACAGATACCAGTCGGTGATCAGTTGTGCATTTACCCCTTTTCTTCATACATGTATATACATGTACATGTTTTCATGCATTTGTAAACATAGTATACCTAGATCGTACCTAAAGCTTCTCTCTGAGTTTTCTGCATAACTTTCTTCCTGCATTAAGCTACCACCTACCTGTACGACCAAGAATGACACATCGGTTAAGAGAGGTTTTACCATATACAGTAAAAGCTCGATATTTCGAGATTATTGTAATGAAGAATCGATGTCTTTTAAGTCAGGTGGCTGCTTAATGCAGATTGAAAGTCATGCAGAAAGCTCCTTTCTGCATGATTTTCATCCTGCATTAACCCGTTACTCCATAAATCCACATTTCTACACCTTTGCAACATAGTAGAACCACACTAGACGAGTGTAGGGCCTGGTTATCAGAGTTATCAGGGTCTGCTCTGTTAGCTTATACCAAGTTATAGATCTGATTATACAGTTTCCACAATGGCCAAAACTTCCTGTGTTCATGTATTGTTATAGAAAAATAATCTACTTATTATCCATGGTGTCATTATTTCTTACATGTATATTCATGAACTACAGGGTTAAGCTGTCACCTGTCTTAACCCTTCGCTTGCTATTCACGTCAATATACCTACCTGTAAATAGTGAAGACCCAGATGAGAAGCTCCTGCAGGAGCTGTCTCATCAGGGTCTGCACTATTTACAAGTTGATTGTGCAACCAGTGCACTCCGTAGCAGTGATTGCACAGCGAAATACGTGTACACAGTGAAGACATATATAATTATACAACAGGGCATGGGTAAAGAAGGAGAAATGTATTTTAAAATTCAGCAAGCGAAGGGTTAAAAATCAGTTATATAACATATAAAGATAAATTATATAATATTAATCAATACTGTTTGAGAGTTATCGAGATTTTACTATAGATTGTTTCTTGTCTGCTTTTCTTGCAACAGACTGTGTATTATACCTGTCCTGACTGTGTATTAAGCCTGTCTCACACAGAACACGGTTGGGCACACGGTTCCAATACGGTATACTCGGTTATACACGGTTTGACTGGTACGAGTATTGAGCTCCACCGTGCCTGGGGATGAGTTGGTACGATTTAGACTCTAATGTAGCACGAGTATGTACGAACAAAGCACGGATATACTCGGTCAAGCAAGGTTTGTCACGGTTTGAACACGATTTGCAAAACGATTTTCATACGATTCATACGATTGTTGTACGGTTCCAAGTACGGTCTAGTACGGTCTGTTACGGCCTAGTATGATTAAACACGACTTTTACTCGATTAACTGGACATTTACAGGGTTTACATACGGTCCCACCGACTTTTGTTATCACACATTCGTCAGGTGGTGCCAGCGGGTCCTCCAGCTCATCAGGGTCGACAGGGTCAACAGGTTGAAGTGGTCGGAGGGCCTTGGTGGCCCTTTTTGTATTCTCGCTGGGAGAATCTTCCATGGGGATTCTTTTGGGGACCTTCTTCTTCTTTGGAGGCATTATGTAGCAAGTACTCTGTTGTTTCAAGGTGGCGGCAGATAGTTGTGTTTTCTGTTGTGTTCGAGTGCTGATCATACACGAGTTTGGTACAGACATAGAGACCATGTCTGGTCGTACTTGACCATGTATAATTCGTACTTGAACCGTATTGGTCGTATGGCGATCGTATGAAACCGTATTGGTCGTATGGCGATCGTATAAAACCATGTGTACACTCGTGTGAATCGTACGGTGATCGTGTGACATTCGAGTGTTAATCCGGGTGTTGGATGTAGGACTTGGGAACGGTTTCACACGATTCCATACGATTTATATACGATATTGACACGGTTGAGCTCACTCGTGGAGTGGACTTCATGTGCGGTTGTATATACGGTCTCGTACGGTCTCACACGGTCTCTCACGGTCTTGTACGATCGCTAATACGATTATACACGGACATGGCACCCGTGTGAGTTTTTTAAAAGTTTTAAAAATCATACACGGCTTTCACGGATACACTCGAATGGCCCGAGTGTAACTCGGATAAGGCCACGGTTGGTTCGGTTGTATGTACGGTTTACACGGATGGCCAACCGTATAAGCCGTGTGTTCTGTGTGAGACAGGCTTTATATCTTACACATAATCACCAGGGCATAGACAGTCAGCGCGACGTTACCTGTATTGCTATGGAAACGACAAACTTTGAAATGTATCATGGCGTGTTTAAACCAAAACGGGTGATCCCATCGTTGATATATTGATCAGTAATACAGATTACACCATATGTGCATACAGACTAATGAGAAAGAATGACTGAAAACCTACGAGAATGAATAAATGGTTGAAGGAATGAGCGAACGAATAAACAAACTAAAGAACGAATGAATGAATAAAAGAACTAACGAATGAATGAACGAAAAATCCAATCGAACGAGCGAATGGACAAACGAGCGAATAAATGAAATGAATAAATGCATTGATTAACGAACGAACGAACGAATGAATGAATGAATGGATGGATTGACTGGATAGTTATCAACTTTAAAAAGAGGAGAAAATGTGTAAAAGATAGCCTACAGGAGATTTCAGCATATCTTTCATCCTCCATTAACCCTTTCGCTGCCAAACTCTGTCGTCTGCTAACTTTGTCGTCTGCTACAAATTTTCATTCTTTTGATTTTCTTCATTTTTGTTTCAAAAACATAGTAACAGTAACAAACAGTTTGGATTCTGATGAGACGCCGAGTTACTCGGCGTCTCATCTGGATCCAAACTGTTTGCATAGGTAATCACAGATCTTGCATTGGCAGCGAAAGGGTTAAGAACTGCTTAGTTTAACCATTTACTCCATGAATATACATGTAAGAAATAATGACATCATAAATATTAATAAGATTAATTGTTAATTATAACTCATGGACACGGACATTTTGACCATTGCAATAAACTGTAGAATCATATCTACATTATACCATCAGCAAACAGAGCAGACCCTGATCAGACGGCTCCTACAGGATCTGGATCTACTCTGTTTGCAATGGCGTAGAAAGGCGTATTTATAGAGTAAATGGTTAAATATGTCCTATTTTTATTTTATTTTGAGGGGTACCATTAGGGGATTCTATTATGTATTCTTGCGACAGTGTGGGAAGCAAACGTCGACATGTATTGTCGTCGCAATTAGTGTGTTAGCTGTGAAAATCTGAACACAGCTCCTAGCTGTGAAAATCTGAACACAGCTCCTAGCAGCGAAAATCTGAACACAGCTCCTATAGCTTCCCATGTTAACAGCAGAGGGAACACAGTATAACCTGTCTTAAGCGGTCTTCAAAAAGAGACCTAATTATGGGTCTGTAAAGCAGGTGGTAACTTAATACAGGACAAAAATAATGCAGAAAGCTCCTATAGGAGCTTTCTGCATTACTTTCGCCCTGCATTAAGCAACCACCTGCTTTTTAAGAGTCATATGTTTCCTAAATGAATGGCCGCTTAAGACAGGTTCGTCTGTAGGAAAACGTGCATAATTATGTATGATCTATCAAGACCCTTGCATTATTTAAAGGACACACATCCACCTGTCAGTCACCTCAGTTCGATTTTGGTCTCAGCCCTTATACCATACTATGAAGAAAAAAAACATGTCCGTACAAATTTTGATCTAGTCTAAGACGGGTTCGGTCCCTATTTGGGCCATACCAAATAGTTTAAAATTGTAGTAGTAGATTGTAACTTAAAATATTTATGCGAGTCTTTGTACACTGCCGCAGCTCGTACGGAGAACACTGGAAACTTGAGATGTTAAACCCCTATACCTGACATTAAACATTTACCAGACAGAGAAGCCATTTGCAATCAGAGCAGACCCAGATCAGACGGCTCCTGTAGGAACCGTCTGATCAAGGTCTCCCTTGTTTGCTTTTGGAATTATGAATAGGCCTGATTTTATCACATGATTGTCTTATTATTTTAGTCAACTCGTTTGTTAAATGAATACTAATGGAATACCCTTTATATACATGTACAGTTCTGTAGTTACTAGAATTTCATTTGTTCACATGTAATTATAAAAAATCAGCCGATATATATTCATTATTTCTTACATGAATATTTATTAACATTTTATTCCATAAATATGCCTTTCTACGCATTTGCAAACAGAGTAGACCCAGATCAGACGGCTCCTATAAGTTTCCTATAGGGTCTGCTTTGTTGCTTATGATATAATATAGATATGATTCTACAGTTTCTGCCAAGGCAAAAACTTCCTGTGTCCATGTGCTATAATAACAAATTAATCTCATTAATATTCATGAGGTCACTATTTCTTACAAGGGAAGGGTTAAGTACATAAAGGGTAACAATATCATCAATAGATACACTGAAGTAAAATAATATTTATACGCATCTTTGCCGAAGACTCACCACCCAACTGTGCCAGAGATCATTGTTAAACATGACCTGTTCATATCCTATACTGACAGCGACCCTTTACCTGGCGACTGTTGCAAACAGAGTAGACTTAGACCAGACCAGGCTGTTCCTGTAGGATCGATCTGGCCATGGTCTACTCTGTGTGCATATGAAATAATATGGACTTGATTCGACAGTTTCTGACGTAGTCAAAATATGTGTTTACATGTATACATGCCATTATAACAGCTCATTTCATTAATATTTACGTTGTCGTTAATACAGATAAAGGGTAAAATAAAGCTAACAACAGCTTGTGATCTTAGACTTCACATGTACAATAAAAGCTGTTTTTGGCTTTAACAACATTGTTATCGACGCCAAACGTAACAGCAGTTTACAGTAGAACCTGTGTTTAGCGGCCATCAAAAATATGTCCAATTATGGGTCTGTTATGCAGGTGGTAGCTTAATACAGGTCAAAAGTAATGCAGAAAGCTCCCGTCGGAGCTTTTTGCATTACTTTTGCCCTGTATTAAGCAACCACCTGCTTTTTAAAGACTCGTATGTTCAATAAATGAATGGCCGCTTAAGACAGGTTCTACTGTGTTCCCATTGTTTGCCCTCTATCGATATTTACATCACCCATTTACTCGTTGAATATTTATGTATGCAATGGTGATATTATGAATATTAATTTTATTTATATACATGTACATTGTAATTGCAAATGAGCACAGAAAGTATTTGTCATGCATGCAGAAACTGTAGAATTATATCTATATCACACTTTAACCCTGGATTCCATGAATATTCATGAAAGAAATTATGCCATCGTGAATATTAATAAGGTTAAATTTTAATATGGCATATTAACACATCGACTATTTGCCATAGCGGCAACTGTAGATTCAGATCTTTATAATGTCATAAGCAAACAGAGCAGACCCTGATCAGACGGCTCCTACACGAGTCGTCTGATCTGGGTCTACGCTGTTTGCAAAGTCGTAGAAAGGCGTATTTATGGAGAAAATGGTTTTAAAAGCAAACAGAGCAGGCCCTGGTCAGACGGATCCTACAGGAGCTTAATGCAGGACGAAGATAATGCAGAAAGTTCCTACTCATGTAGAAGCCGACTGATCAGGATCAAATCTGTTTGCTTATGGGGTGATATAGACCTCATGGACCTGATTCTGAAGTTTCAGTCGTGATAAAAAAAATCCCATGTCCATACGCCTGTACAAAAATTCGTATTATTCACAATGTCGTAAGTTTCAACATGAATATTCATGGCGTAAAGGGTTAATCAATGAAAGGTAATATGCTTTTGAAAATAACCTAAATCACAATAATATACATGTATTACAATAACGGTTTCTATAGTGGTAAAGGCCTATTTTGTTATATTTTTATCGTATGTTTTGAGCCTACAAAACGGATTCTTTCGTCTGAGTGCATGTTTTGGCTCAAACAAACAAATAACTACAGACAAGTACAGTAAATACTCTCTAAACCGGACGTTAAAATTAGTAATAGTATCAAACCGGTCTGTCAGTCAGGTGGAAGCTTAATGTAGGTTGAAAGTCATTCAGAAGGCTCCCAAAGGAGCTTTCTGCATGACTTTCATCCTACATTAAGCAGATACCTGTCTAAAAAGACCTAAATTGTTCATTGATAAAATTCCGATTTAGAGGGGTGCTGCTGTACTGGATATCAAATGTCGAGATATGTACAGTGACAACAGGTGTATCAAAGCCTAACTTTGTAACTGTTTCAACTATTTTGATATCCAACTTGATTGCCCCTTGTGTTCCCTAATAACCCATTTAGATGTCATGTTTTTCGATGAGTGGTGGTTTAGCAAACAATGTACGGTATTATTTTAGGTAACTAATACGATGTGTTTGTTTTTGTTTGTTTACAAACTACTCGTTTGCTTTGTTTTTAAGCTCTTCTGTAAAGAAGGAAATGAGACATATATTCCCATCTCCCTATCTATGTATTCTTAGATATTTAAGAGGCTTGATGATCAGTTCAATGAGATTAGCTCGGCTTTCGTTCTTTAAATGTTGATGACAAGATCTGAATTTAACCAATTCCCTCGTAAGTTATTTTAGATCTTACCTCTGTCAATAAATCTACCGAAAAGGGGCAGTTACTTGAGAAAATGAAATTTTTAGAATTATGTAGTCTTTAAACCATTGTGATAAATAGAGCATTTGCTCCTATTAACACTGATTGCTGGCCGTACTGACTGCTGTCACCGATAGTAATGGCTACTAACGGCTGACAATGACTGCTGACACTGACTATTGAGTGTAATGGCTATTGACTGCTGACACTGACTGAGACAATGACTATTGAGTGTAATGACTATTGACTGCTGACAATGACTGCTGACACTGACTGAGACAATGACTATTGAGTGTAATGACTATTGACTGCTGACACTGACTGAGACAATGACTATTGAGTGTAATGACTATTGACTGCTGACAATGACTGCTGACACTGACTGAGACAATGACTATTGAGTGTAATGACTATTGACTGCTGACAATGACTGCTGACACTAACTGAAACAATGACTATTGAGTGTAATGACTATTGACTGCTGACACTGACTGAGACAATGACTATTGAGTGTAATGACTATTGACTGCTGACACTGACTGAGACAATGACTATTGAGTGCAATGACTATTGACTGCTGACACTGACTGAGACAATGACTATTGAGTGTAATGACTATTGACTGCTGACACTGACTGAGACAATGACTATTGAGTGTAATGACTATTGACTGCTGACAATGACTGCTATCACTAAGTGTATTGACTACTGCTAGGATTATCGTCTTCTTCAGGTTTCAAAGTGGCACCCTTTCCTCCATAAATACGCCTTTCTATTCCTTTTACAAACAGAGTACACCCAGATCAGGGTCTGCTGTTTGCTTACGGAATTACGGTATGTAGATATGATTATAGAGTTTCAGCTATGGCCTAAAATTCCCTTTCCATTAGCTATTGTAAGTTGTAACAGTTTGATTTAATTTATATCCAATCCATGGCGTCGTTATTTCATAAGCCAACGGGAGCCGTCTGATCTAGGTCTTCTCTGTTTGCGCAAGCTTATATGTCGAGTAAAGGGTTAACATTTTATTCAGATTTGTATGGTAAAGCTAAATATGTGGATCCATTTTCCCTCCTCATGGCATATAAACTCCTCTACCATGCCTCAACCAAATCATTTATTTAATTAAACAAAAGTCACTTTAGTTAACACTTTACCTCATGAATATTCATGCAAGGAATAGTGACATCATGCATATTTATTAGCTGGTTTTTACATTGATATTTTAACACTGGAAATTTTAGCGATGGCAGAAACTGTAGAATCAGATCTATATTAATTCAGAACCAGATCTGTATCGTTTCATTAGCAAACGGAGCCAAGTCTGATCAGCAGGCTCCATAGGGGACCTGCCTGATCTGTGTCTTATATGTCTGCATAGTCTTCTCTATCAGGTACAGGGGTGAAAAGAAAATGTAACACCTTTGAATACATATGTCAACCAGTATTTTATTGTAGAAATTCTAAAGCCATAGTGCACAGCTTAATCAAGTGCATATATGATCATATCACACACACACTGTTCAGAATATATAAAGCGGGAAAACATCACTTTTAACCCTTTACCTAATGAATATTCATGTCAGATTCCACCCATGGTGAATATTAATTTAATTATTGTAGTAAAAATACGAAATAAGGAGATCTATATTGCTATGATAGTAGAAGAAAGTTGTTATACATGTATAAACAAACTGAGTAAGACCCTGATCAGACAGGAGCCGTCTGATCTGGGTCTACTCAGTTTCGTTTGCAAAGGCGTCAAAAGGCAGAATTCTGGAAGTAAAGGGTTAATTGATAAGAGGAATCTACAGGGAAAGTTAGGCCCATGATGGGACCATAGGCACAAGGACAGCACAACAAATAATACTGAAGATAACATACAGAGGTTCACAGCAAAACTACAGTACAACTGCTTTCACCCATTCCCTCATATTGACGACTTTCTACGCCTCTGTAGAAGTCACTTTGTGAAACCATTGTGATAAATAGAGCATTTGCTCCTATAGGGGCAAATGCTCTATTTATCACAATGGTTTCAAAACTACACAATTCTAAAATTTTCCTTTTCTCTAGTTAATGCTCCTTTTCGGTAGATTTATTCAAAGAGGTTGGATCTAAAAATAGCCTATGAGGTAATGGGTTAAAGTGACCACATGATGATATTAACACTTTCAATGCTGAGTTTTCAAATGAACTATTCCAAAATTCAAACAGGGCAAGCTTACTGTGAATATTTAGGGGTTTTCCTCTCTCATCAGGGTTTACACCGTTTGCAGAGGGCATTCATGATTTATTTTAAAAGTGTTTCAAGGGACAAGTGTCACCTGATAAAAACATTTAGGGGTCTGTACCGCTCCCCGGGATTCAATTTACTACATTATAACCTTGTTGATATTATATAATACGAGATATAGAATAAAAATCCCAGTGAACAGTACAGATTCCTATGGATGAAAGCTGAAAGTGTGATAGAAAAGCGAGGCAGATGAGTGGACGGAGGACAGAAGTGCTCTCTATGTGTCATCCACCCTGCTTATCAGATGTGATAAAAAGCAGGTGACTATTCAATGCAGGATGAAACAAATGCAGAGAGCTTCTTTGAGAGCATTATGCATCTATTTCATCCTGCACTAAGTTACCATCCGTCTTCAAGACGGCCTATACAGTAAAACCCCTCTAAACCTGATGTTAAATTTAGTATAAATACCAGTCTTGGAGACAGGTGGCAGCTTAATGCAGAGTGAAAGTCATACAGAAAGCTCCTCGAGGAGCTTTCTGCATGACTTTCACCCTGCATTAAGTAGCCACCTGCCTAAAAGTATCTAAATCCTTCTCTACTAGAATTCCGGTTTAGAGGGTGTCTTACTGTATATCAGATTGAATTTGAGTGGTCATTTTATAGAAGTTTAACTGTAGTATCCATTAGAGCATGTATGCTTCTGATAAATGCAAATTTAAGTGAACTAAAAATGACTAAATGTAAAAAGTGAACTTTCAAGTGAATGAATGTAAAAGTGAGCCCTAAATGACTAAACTTATGCAAAGGTTGCACACAAATACATGCACATGTATGCATTCATGTAATACAGAAAATAAAGTCAGTACATGTCTATGCATTCAGTAATACAGGAACAAAGTCGGTACTTTTATCTCCTGTCAGCAATAACTATCCTAAAAGGTACCAGTAGTTACAAAACTAACCTGTTACCTCATTTGAATACTTTTTGACAACATTTGCAAACAGAGCAGACCCAGATCAGACAGCTCCTATAGGGATTCATCTGATCAGGGTCTGCGTTGTTTGCTTATGGAATTATATAGATATGATTCTGCAGTTTCTGCAAAGGTAACAAACTCCTGCATTCATGTATGTTTATAAATATTCAGCTACTAGATATTCATGATGTCATCATTTCCTTCATAAAGTTAAACAGGTAGAGTTAACCCATTCCATGTTCTATATTGATTCAAACTTTCAATACCTACTGAATATTCATGTATATAATGAAATATGGAAAGTGGACCATTTTAGTCATTTTAAAAAGTAAAGAAACAATCTTTAAAATTCCACTAGCAAACACCAGCAAACAGAGCAGACCCTGATCAGACGGCTCCTTTAGGAGCCGTCTGATCTGGGTCTACTCTGTTTGCAAATGCATGAAAAGGCATTTATATGAAGGAAAGAGTTAAAGTGAGTTTCAGTCAGTCTTTAACCTTTTCCCTCGTGAAACTGAAGAATCAGATCTATATCATTCGTTCAGTAAACAGAGCAGACCCTGGTCAGACTGCTCCTACAGGAGCAAATGCTCTATTTATCACAATGGTTTTGCAAAGTGACTTTTACAGAGTCGTCAATATGAGGAAATGGGTTAACCCTTTCCCTGGTAAATATTCAAGTAACATCATGACATCATCAATCTTCATTAGCTCCATTTTTATAATGGTAAACATAGGATGTCTTTGGTATTGGCCGACAATGTAGAAACTTTATTATAATTTCATGAGCAAACAAAGTAGACACTGAACAGATGTCTCCAACAGGAGCTGTCTGATTATGGGTCTACTCTGTCTGCAAAGGCCTGAAAAAGTGTTTGTATAAGGAAAAAGGGTTAACAATACAGACCAGCCAGTATAAAAGAGTACAGCAGAATCTGTCTTACGCGGTCATCAAAAAGAGGTCTAATTATGGGTCTGTAGGACAAGTGGTTGCTTAATGCAGGTCAAAAGTAATGCAAAAAGTTCCTATAGGAACTTTCTGCATTACTTTTGCCCTGCATTAAGCAACTGCCTGTTTTTAAGATATTCCTATCTTCAATAAATGATTGGCCGCTTAAGACAGGTTTTACTGTATCATTTGCTAGATGACTGTTTACCTCATTCAGAGTGTTAACCCATTCCTCCATAGGCTATTTTTAGACCCAATCGCTTTGAATGAATCTACCCAAAAGGAGCATTTACTAGAGAAAAGTAAAATTTTAGAATTTTGTAGTTTGAAACCATTGTGATAAATACAGCATTTGCTCCTATAGGAGCAAATGCTCTTTTTATCACAATGGTTTCAAGAAGTGGTTATTACAAAGGCATCGAAAGGCGTATTTATGGAGGAAAGGACTAATTAGTGTCTCATCTACAGTAGAACCTGTCTTAAGAGATCATCAACCAGAGATCTAATTATGGGTCTGTAAGGCAGGTGGTAGCTTAATGCAGGTCAAAAGTTATGTAGAAAGCTCCTAAAAGAGCTTTCTGCATTACTTTTGCCCTGCATTAAGCAACCACCTGCTTTTTCAGACTCCTATGTTCAATAACTGAATGACTGCTTAGGACAGGTTTTACTGTATATATGTAAACTACATGTATATGCAATGGTAATCACCGATTTGCCTGTAGCGCACTTAACCCTTCGCTTGCTGAATTTTAAAATACATTTCTCCTTCTTTACCCATGTCCTGTTGTATAATTACATATACCTTCACTGTGTACAAGTATTTCTCTGTGCAATCACCGCTGTGGAGTGCACTGGTTGTGCAATCAACTTGTAAATAGTGCAGACCCTGATGAGACAGCTCCTGCAGGAGCTGTCTCATCTGGGTCTTCACTATTTACAGGTAGGTATATTGACATGAATAGCAAGCGAAGGGTTAAAAGTTGAAAATCCAAGAAGACAATCATATTATGGAAAGCATAATCCAGACAAGTCACCTGTCTATAAATTCATTAACATATCAGACACACCGGAAGATAATTAATCGAGACTATGATAAATATAGACAGAGCCAATAAATACTGTAAAATAAAATCATTGTAAAACATACGCAGTAATAAAACTTGTACATGTATAATGTAATAACAAAATTCATATAAACATACCTTAATTACCCAAATTATTCAAACATTCAATCTCCCCCTTTCATCATTTTGTAAAGCTCAATAAGTGAATTTGGCAACATTTTTACAGTTGTAAATTAGATTGACATCATAGCATATTGTGTAGACCCTGACATCATAGCATATTGTGTAGACCCTGACATCATAGCATATTGTGTAGACCCTGATCAATCTGATCCCAAAGGAGTTTGATCTGAGTCTGCACTATAGTAAAACCTCCCTATAACGGCCACTAAATTGTGTTAATTAGTTGGTATTTCGGGCAGGTGGCTGCTTAAAGCAAGGTGAAAGTAAAACAGAACGCTCCTATAGGAGCGTTCTGTTTTTTACTTTCATCTTGCTTTAAGCAGCCACCTGCCTTTAACACACAATACTTGATGTAATTTAGTGGCCGTTATATATTTATATATATATTTGCCCAAGTGTGTCATAATACTAAGGGTAATTATGGTAGAACAATTAACAAATACTCATGCACAGAAGAACTGAACAGACAGTAAAATCTTTGAAGTAATCAACAGTGATTTTATCATAATCATATCATGCAAACAGCATGTTGCATGAGAATGTGTTAACCCTTTACTCCATGAATACATGTATTTATGAAAGAAATTATGATGCCATGAATCATTAATTGGATTAATTTTTCTAACAGCACATTGACAGATTTTGGCTATAGTAGAACTGTAGAATGATATCTATATTATTTCATAAGCAAACTGAGCAGACCCTGATCAGACGGCTCCTATAGGAGCCGTCTGATCAGGGTCTAGTCTGTTTGCAAAGGCGTTGAAAGGCGTAATTATGAAGTAAAGGTTTAAGGTGTTAACTTCATGAATATTCGTGTTGGAAATAATGACTTTATGACTATTAATTAACTGAAAATGTATACATGTAGTGGCATATAAATATTGAAATGTTTGGCCAAATTTGCAAAAACTGTTGAGTCAGATCTGTTTTATTTCATGAGCAAACAGAGCAGACCCTGATCAGACAGTCCTACAGGAGCTGTCTGATCTTGATCTAATCTGTTTGCAAAGGTATGAAAAATGAGTATTTATGGAGAAAAGGGTTAAGTGTAGAATAGATCGAACAAGATGGGAATAAAATGGTACTCAATGAGCAAGATATTGCTTTTTTCTATGTTCAACACATTCAATACTGAAACACGCACATTAACCCTTTCCTCCATAAATACACATTTCTACGCCTCTGTAAAAGTCACTCTATGAAACCATTGTGATAAATAGAGCATTTGCTCCAATAGGAGCAAATGCTCTATTTATCACAATGGTTTCAAACTACAAAATTCTAAAAAAATTCTTTTCTCTAGTTTATACTCCTTTTGGGTAGATTTATTCCATGAGGTTGGATCTAAAAATAGCCTATGGCGGAAAAGGTTAATATTCTATTTATCTCATAAACAATATAAACAACAGCTCCCACTGTATCCATAAGATGAAGCATTTCGAATAAAAGGAAACATTCAATCTTAAACCCTTTCCCCTCATATAAACGTGTTTTCACGTATTTGCAAACAGAGTAGACCAAGACCAGACAGCTCCTATAGGATCTAACTCTAAAGTTTCTACTGACATCACAAAATCTTGTGTATATATGTTAGATCATAAAAATGCAGCTAGTAAAGATTCATGATGTCACTATTTCTTAACCCTTTCCTCCATAGGCTATTTTTAGACCAAACTTTTTTGAATGAATCTACCCAAAAGGAGCATTTACTAAAGAAAAGTAAAGTTTTAGAATTTTGTAGTTTGAAACCATTGTGATAAATAGAGCATTTGCTCCTATAGGAGAAAATGCTCTATTTATCACAATGATTTCAATAAGTGGTTATTACAGAGGCTTAGAAAGGTGTATTTATGGAGGGAAGGGTTAAAAAGTAAAACCAGGGAAAAAGGTTAAAATTAATATTCATAAAGTCATTATTTCTTACATGAATATTCATTAGGTAAAGGGGTCAAAATAAAAAACCTTCTCCTCTAAGATTTTTGTACTACATGTATGTACCATAAACCATATCCAACTGTTTCCTTTGCATATCACCACCAAACTCTACACTGTGACCACTCTTTAGAATCGTCTCTTCAAGAGGATTCTAAAGTGTGGTCACAGTATAGGACCTGGTGGGGAAAATAAAGGATCTATTGTTGAAAATATTTAAATATACGCATCTTATCTGGACCTCCAATGTGAGATATAAAAGTAAAATATGAAGAAAAATATAAGACCCTAGTATGAAGAGAAGACTCAAGTCAGAAAACAGGCACAGAATCTCAGCCACTTATCAACAAAATTCAATTGTCATGATCATTTATTGTCCCTTTGAATGCTGAATATTCAAAATAGAACTGCCCATCAGTGTTTAACCCTTTCCACCATAAATAGTTAAATGCACCTTTCTACACCTCTGAAAAAGTCACCTGTTGAAACCATTGTGATAAATAGAGCATTTGCTCCTATAGGAGCAAATGCTCTATTTATCACAATGGTTTCAAACTACAAAATTCTAAAATTTTCCTTTTCTCTAGTTAATGCTCCTTTTGGGTAGATTTATTCAAAGTGGTTGGATCTTAAAATAGCCTATGAGGGAATGGGTTAATTCAGTATGAAAGGCCTAAAACTGCAAGAGGATTTTGAATGACAAACAGTGCAGACCCTGATCAGAGGGCTCCTCTAAGAGTACTCTAGTCTGCACAGTTTGTCATTCAAAATTATCGAGCAAAGTCAACCTTTGATACTGAATGTTTACCATTAAACAGTCATTACTTTAAAACTTCTGCATTCAAAGAGTTAAAACACTGTTTTTAGACTGCCATTCTTTTCCTTTCTTGATATTTAACCCATTCCCGCATATTGACGCCTTTCGACGCCTCTGTAAAAGTCACTTTTTGAAACCATTGTGATAAATATTTATCACAATGGTTTCAAAACTCAAAAATTTATAAAAATTTCCTTTTCTCTAGTAAATGCTCCTTTGCGGTAGATTTATTCAAAGAGGTTGGGTCTAAAAATAGCCTGTGCGGGAATGGGTTAAAGTCTTGACAGTTTAGCTAAACCCCAAACCGACTTCTCACTACCGGGGCTATATGAGTACAATTAGTTGAACAAAGCACCTTTGGGGGTCTTTCTATTAAAACTACATTATGCACCAAGAATATCCATCAATAAAAGATGAAAAATATATCTAATGAAGTACAACCTCTCTTCAGCCACCACTTAAAAATAATCTGTTTAACCCATTACTCCATAAATACACCTTTCTACACCTTTGCAAACAAAGTAGACCTAGATCAGATGGCTCTTGTAGGGTTTACTCTGTTTGTTTAATATGGAGTAATATAGATCTGGGTCCATGCTTATAAAACTTTTCGTTGAGTCTGAGTACGTTCTCAAGCTTTTGATTGGTCAGATTTGAGCCTCTGGCTCAAATCTGACCAATCAAAAGCTTGAGAACTCAAATCTGACCAATCAAAAGCTTTATAAGCATGGACCCTGGTCCTATAAATTTCGTATGGGAAACCTTTACTGTGTTCACACTAGCCATTTTAAAAAAATATTCCAATTAATATTCATGATGTTATTATTTCGTACCTGAATATTCATGGAGTAAAGGGTTAAGATTGATGGTACCTTAACCCATTACCTCATAGGCTATTTTTAGATCCAGCCTCTTTGAATAAATCTACCGAAAAGGAGAAAATGAAAATTTCAGAATTTTGTAGTTCTGAAACCATTGTGATAAATAGAGCATTTGCTCCTTAGGAGCAAATGCTCTATTTATCACAATGGTTTCAAAAAGTGACTTTTACAGAGGCATAGAAAAGCGTATTTATGGAGGAAAGGGTTAACCTTTTACTCCATGAATATTCATGTAATAAATAATGACATCATGAATATTAATTAGATTAATTCTGATAATGGCTAATGAGCGAAAAAACAAGTTTAGCCATGGCAGAAACTGTACAATCATATCTATATTATTCCATAAGCAAACAGAGTAGACCCTGATCTGACGGCTCCTACAGAAGCCGTCTGACCTGGGTCTACTTGGTTTGCAAAGGCGTAGAAATGCCGATTCATGGAGTAAAGGATTAATACATGTCATAGTAAACGCAGAAAAAATGCTGTACACATTTACCTTTGTTCTGCATTAAGCAACCACATGCTTTCATAATTACATTACACCTATTTTTCGTATGAATCCAACAAATAATGGTGTACACTTATTCATATCATTAAAATGATGCGTACCTTCAATTTTCGCACAGCATCAGCTAAACATAACAAGATGTAAATACTGCTAAACTTTTGAAGAGACAAAAAAACTTTTACGAAAATCAACGGACATGTTCGCCCCTAGCTCTGATTGTTTCCGAATTAATTTTGGAACAACAGTATGAATATTGAACAGGGATTCACAACAACGGTCAATACAGGCCATTTGAAAATGAAAAAAAAACATGTTCAAGTGTGATAGTTTACCTAGTGGCTACTTTAATAGGTTTACTGTCATATATGAAACAGAACGAAAATCCTATCATACATAAATAAATTATGATAAGTGCACTATTCCTTAACCCATTCCCTCATAGGCTATTCTTAGATCCAACCTCTTTGAATAAATCTACCGAAAAGGAGCATTAACTAGAGAAAAGAATTTTAAGAATTTTGTAGCTCTGAAACCATTGTGATAAATAGAGCATTTGCTCCTTAGGAGCAAATGCTCTATTTATCAAAATTGTTTCAAAAAAAGACTTTTACAGAGGCAAAGAAAGGCGTATTTATGGAGGAAAGGGTTAACTCTTTGCACGCTAAGTATTTTTTGGTCTGCAATAATTGTAGTCTGCTCCAATTCTAAAACATTTTCTCTCATTTCTTTGCAAAATTATGGCAAAGTGTCAAACAGTTTTGGTTCTGTTGAGATGTCATATTATGCGGGGTCTCATCTGGATCCAAACTGTTTGCCTAGGTTATCACGATTTGCCGCTAATGTGCAAAGAGTTAACCCTTCACTCCATAAATACGCCTATCGATGCCTTTGCAAACAGAGTAGACCTAGATCAGATGGGGAGCCGTCTGATCAGGGTCTGCTCTATTTGCTTATGATATAATAAAGATATGATTTTATAGATCCTGGCCTGGCCAAAATTACTTGTGTCCATGTACTATTATAACAACAAAATCTAATTAATATGCATGATGTCATTATTTCTTGCATGAATATTCATGTAGTAAAGGGTTTAGAAAAGGGGTTTTAATGTATTGCAAAGTTTGTACAGAAAGATGGAGAACAAATTACTTCAGGTTTAGATGGATGACAAGGTGTTTAGACTCTGGGTTCACATTTGTCTGCGATGTAATAAGACCCCTTTCCCAGACAGCAGTTCAAATTATGTTGATTGTTACAATAATAATCTCTATGGATGCTCTTTTTTAACCCTTTCCTCCATGAATATTCATGTAAGAAATAATGACATCATGAATATTAATTGAATAAATTTGTTATAATAGCATATAGACACAGGATTTTTTGGTGCTGGCAGAAACTGAAGAACCATTTCTATATCTTATCATAAGCAAACAGAGCAGACCCTGATCTGACGGCTCCTATAGGAGCCATCTGATCTGGGTCAACTCTGTTTGCAAAGGCGTATTTATGGAGGAAAGGATTAATGCTATCAAAAACAAACAAGAACAAAAAGCTCCACATTAAATCTCTGGATTGTATCAAAATCAAATGCATTGAGTGTACTGTGATATTTGATGGCAGTTTAATGACTATTTTTGAGGTTATTTGTCAAAATGCCAAAAAATAAAAATAACAAACGGCATACAGTGTACCTTATGACTCTAAAATAAGGGGAAAAGCAATTTACTATCCTTGACATAAGAAACTGTATAGCAGTACCCCTCTAAAGTGACAAATTAATGAATAAACATGGATGTAAACTTTTTTCTCCATGAATATTCATGTAAGAAAGAATGTATATATGAAAATTAATTAGCTTAATATTGTAATGGCATATGAACAGAAAGGTTTTGACCTGTTAAAAACTGTAGAATCAAATCTATATAAATGTACTTGTAATTCCATATTAAGCAAACAGAGCAGACCCCAATCAGATGGCTCCTAGTCCTACAGGGTCCGTCTGATCTGGGTCTACTCTGTTTGCAAAGGGGATAAAAGGCATTTCTATGAAGGAAATGGGTTAACAGCAGAAGGCTGCTAAATGCAGAATTAAAGTAATGCAGAAAGCTCCTACTACAGCTTTCTGCATAACCTTTATCCTGCATTAAGCTACTACCTGTCTACGACCCAGTACCAGACCTCTGTTTGGTGGTTGCATTAGAGGGCTTTCACTGTATGGGAACAATTTCTATTTAGAAGCAACAACTTTCTTCAATCTATAACAACGATATTGCCTTTATTCGTGCAAAGTACTTCTTTTCCTATGATTATTTGCACAATAATAATATTCAATTTACTCTTTACTTCAGAGCTACAGATAAAAGTGCGTACTCAAATACTAAAATCATTATCTCTCCACCAAACCCTATATTGTGACCACTCTTGGAGACGTTTCTAAAGAGCGGTTACAACAAAGGGTTTGGTGGGGAAATAAAGAAGTTATTCATGAAAATGTTTTAATTTAACCCTTTCCCTCATATAAACGTGTTTTCACGCATTTGCAAACAGAGTAGACCCAGATCAGACGGCTCCTAGAGGAGCCGTCTGATCAGGGTCTGCTCTGTTTGTTCATGGAATTTGATAGATCTGTTTCTTTGCTTTCTAAAATGTCTATAATGTTACACCTTCCATATTTCATTGTAACTGTTTGTTAATGAATATTCAGCAGGTATTGAAATTTGGCCTAAATACAGAACAGGGAAAGGGTTAAGCATCTTATCTGGACCTCTGCTTTACTTGATAGATATGCCTTTCAATGCCTTTGCAAACAGGGTAGACCCAGATCAGACAGTTCCTGAAGCAGCCATCCTTTCAGGATCTGCTCCATTTGCTTATGAAATAATATATATCACATTCCCTAGTTTATTGTGCTGTTATAAAAATCAGCTAATTAATATACAGTAAATCTCTCTATAACGGCCACTAAATTACATCAAGTATTTTGTTGTAAAGGCAGGTGGTTACTTAAAGCAAGGCGAAAGTACAACAGAACGCTCCAATAGGAGCGTTCTGTTTTACTTTCACCTTGCTTTAAGCAGCCACCTGCCCTAATATACCAACTAATTAACACAATTTAGTGGCCATTATAGAGAGGTTTTACCGTAGTTATCATTTTTTATATGAATATTCATGAAGTAAAGGGTTACACATCACAAGCAGCACCAGTGCTAAAATCAGTCAAATTCATGAAAGTACACATGTACATGAATAAATTTAATCATGAACAAGTCCATTGGGAACCAATGCCAAATTTCTCCTGTTTTATTCTACAGGAGCATTGCAACCACATGACACAAGAGGACCCGAAGGTACACAATTAGAAAATATTTAATATCCGTTAACGCTCTGGCAAGAATGTGTAAATTGTTGTCTTATTTAGCATGAATAATAACCTCGTAGGAATTCTAATATAACCTAGGTATGTCTTCTTGTGGAAGAACAGTCTTAACCCTTTACTTCATATACAGAAGAACCCTCTAATGCGACCACTTAATGAATAAATATGGGTGTCGTTATAAGCAGGTGGTTGGTTAATGTTGGACAAAAGTTATGCAGAAAGCTCCTCTAGGAGCTTTTTGCATTACTTATATCCTGTATTAAGCTACCACCTGCTTCTACCACACAGAATTATACCTCTTTTAGGTGGTCACATTACAGGGTTCATACAGAGATTTGGTGGAAAAATTCAAGCACCTTTCAAGGACTTTATTTCAAAATTCAAGCACTATTAGCGACACAATCTGTCTTGCCTGAACACTGAAATAGCCCATTAAAAAGCAAGCACAAGCTAGAAATGGCTTAATTAAGTGCAAGAGTAATGTAGATGGTTCCTACAGGATTTTCTGCATTACTTTAACACTTCAAAAAGTAGTCACATGTCTGCAAATGTCAAAGATTCTACTATACTTCAATGATGAGTCAAAGGAAATCTATAGTAGCCAATATTTTTGCCTGGACAGTTTTCAAGGACATTTATGAAGATTTTCAAGCACTTTTTAAACACTTTTGGGCAAAATTTAAGCACTTTTCAAGGCAACCCCTGATATTTTCAAGGCTGTGCGGACCCTGCATTAGAGGGTTTTTACTGTACATGCCTTTGAAAATAGAGTAGATCCTGATCTGATGGCTCCTGTAAGAACTGCCTAATCAGGGTCTGCTCTGTTTGCATATGACATAATATACATCTGAATCTACAGTTTCTGTTTGTATGTCATTTGAAAAACATCTAATTAATGGTCATGATATCATTATTTCTTCTATGAATATTCATGAGGTAAAGGGTTAAAGACGAATGTAATGTTAGAAATACATTAACAAACATTTAGTTACATTAACCAACAGAAATATGCTTAGTAAATTTCCTAAGTCACATTTCCTGACAGTTTGTTAGAGAAGCCAGACCTTCATATAAACGGAAAAAGTCATGAGATCAGGAGCATTTGGGGCTGATCAAACAGTGTAGACCAAGAAAATATAATTCTTCAGAAACACAGCATCTGATCAGGGTCAGCATTGTTTGGCATGGGATTACTATTACAAATGAAATATTACAACAAGTTGTAATAAAGTAGAGCCTGTCTTAACCCATTACCTCATAGGCTATTTTTAGATCCAACCATTTTGAATAAATCTACCGAAAAGGAGCATTAACTAGAGAAAAGGATTTTTTTTTAGAATTTTGTAGTTTGAAACCATTGTGATAAATAGAGCATTTGCTCCTATAAGAGCAAATGCTCTATTTATCACAATGGTTTCAAGGAATGACTATTACAGAGGTGTAGAAAGGTGTATTTATGGAGGAAAGGGTTAAGTGACCATTAAAAAGTCTAATTCTGTATCTATAAGACAGGCTAGAGATTAATGCAGGTCGAAAGTAATGCAGAAAGCTCCTATTGGAGCTTTTTGCAATACTTTTAAACTGCATTAAGCAATACATTTTAACTGCATTAAGCAATCACCTGCATTTTAACCATTTCCTTCATATAAACGTGTTTTCACGCATCTGCAAACAGAGTTGACCCAGATCAGACGGCTCCTATAGGAGCCGTCTGATCAGGGTCTGCTATGTTTGCTAATGGAATTTGATAGCTCTATGTCTATACTTTCTAGAATGGCTACAATGTTCCACCTCCATATTTCATCATAACTATTTTGTCCATGAATATTCAGTAGGTTTGAAATTTGTAATAAACATAGAACAGGGAAAGGGTTAAGACTCCTATGTTCAATACATGAATGGTCACTTAACCCTTTCCCTGTTCGGTATTCATATAAGAAATAATGATATCATGAATATTTATTAGCTGAAGTTTTATAATAGCATAATGTAAACTTGATATTTTGGTATTGGTAGAAACTGTAAGGTCAGATTTAAGTGATTCCATTAGCAAACAGAGCAGACCCTGATCAGACGGCTCCTATAGAAGCCGTCTAATCTGGGTCTACTCTGATTGCAAATGCGTGAAAGGGATGTTTATATGAAGGAAAGTGTAAAGACACGTTCTACTGTATATCTGAAAGCATTAGCTGAGTTGGTTTTGTAGTGACAGATTACACGACAGGCTGAGCTTCGATTATTATCTGCCACTCCGCCACAATTCGTTGCCAACCAACATGGTTAACACGATCATTGTATAGCCCACACCGTAGTAATATTTCTTTTATTATATACCTTTAAGCAAATGAAACAGTCTACTGGTAGATCTTAATAATTCCTACATTTGCAAACACCCGCAAATCGCTGCCATTATTGTCGATGAGCTTCTGAAGTAGCATTTCACATCAAGACAACACTAACAGCCCTTTAAATTCAAAGTTGAAACAGATGATATTCCAATAGATCTATCATCTCCTGAGGTTCTTAACACTTTACTCCATAAAAACACCTTTGCAAACAGAGTAGACCCAGATCAGACGGCTCCTGTAGGAGCCGTCTGATCAGGGTCGGCTCGGTTTCAGTTTGCTCATGATATAATATAAATATGATTCTACAGTTTCTGCCATGGCCAAATCTTCCAGTGTCAATGTGCTATCATGATAAACATTTTAAATAATATTCATGATGTCATTATTCCTTACATGAATATTCATGGAGCAAAGGGATAAAGAACAATAAATTTGATAGATCTACTTAGTCTGATTTTGAAACTATATATGAACATGGAGATGAGGCTTTGTCGTGGGCGGGGTAAGCAATAGAAGAACTAACAAAATCACCAGTAGATCTGGTAAAACTCAGGCATTCTTCGAAAAAGAAAAAAAATGTCAAATTTCAGCTGGTCAGATTCGCATATTTTGCATGAATGCCATGGAATTGGAATTACACAATTGTATATTGCCATACTAAGACTGAATCTGGAACACTCTATAATGTCATACAAGGTACACATTGGCCATTTATAATTAAATCAATACCGTAAAAAACACATGGCAGACTGGCAAGGAGTGTAATACGCATATTATACCGTCTGTATTTACTTGTATTTTTGCGGCATTCATTTATAGGTATACAATAAAATGTAATACTTGATATTTAATATTCAATCAAGTTCCAGGGAACACCTCTCCTTGGATGATCACATCAAACAGGTCTCGGGAGTTGGCACCAGTCAGTCTTATCTCATTTTCTGTGGTGATACAGTAACGGCGGACAGCCTGCATAAGCTGGGCCACGTCCCAGCCGCGGTACACCACCGTGTCTATCACATCCTGAAACTGTACAAACACACATAAATCACAATACATATAATTGGCGATATAAAGAAGAGGAGTACAGTAAAACATCTCTATAACGGTCATTAAATTACATGAAGTATTTTGTGCTAAAGGCAGGTGGCTGCTTAAAGCAAGGTGAATGTAAAACAGAACGCTCCTATAGGAGCGTTCTGTTTTACTTTCACCTTGCTTTAAGCAGCCACCTGCCCTAAATACCATCTAATTAACACAATTTAGTGGCCGTTACAGAGAGGTTTTACTGTACTGATCTGTCCAATCTCTAATTTCTCATTGAATCAAAAACATTCCATAACCCTTTACTCCATGATTATTCATGCAAGAAATAATGACACCATGACTATCAATTAGATTGTTATAATAACACATGGATACAGGAATGTTTTGTCATGGCAGAAGCTGTAAAATCATATCTGTATTTATAAAAATATTATATCATAAGCAAACAGAGCAGACCCTGATCAGACGGCTCCTACAGAAGCTGTCTGAATTGAGTCTACTCTGTTTGCAAAGGCGTAGAAAGGTGTATATGAAGTACAGGAATAAAGCCAATTTCTTGTTTGTACTCATTAGAATAGGTGAGCAGTGCTCCAGATAGTAGCCGTACATCCGTATTGTACGGATAAATATTTTGCCGGTACGGATAGAAATTCGAATCCATAAGTACTTGTTACGTATCATTTTTTGCCCGTACGGATCCAATACCAAAATGATCCGTATACAAGATCTACACATCGTAAAATTAACATCTAAAATCTCGCTAGTTGCTCTAGACGCCTTTTATAAAAGCAAGGAAAAAAGACTCGCAGGTCAATGTTGCTCGGGCGCTTATTAAATGTGAACAAATCAAGCGTTTCATCATACACGATATCAACTTCCAACTAATCGCTACGATGGAGAGACAAGGGAGATTACTGTGGAGAGTTTGACGCCGGCTACCAACGACCTCGTAGTGGAAGCGGAAACCAGAACCGCGCAAAAATGTAAACGAAATAATGTGATTTCTCTCGCTTGGACCATGGGCAAAAAACAGACCCCAATTCCATAAGTAACTTCATTATATCAGGCATATTTTATGGCATAACAAAATACGTTGGGGGAAAAAGCGTCGAGGCATACAGGTGGGTTACGTACTAACATGTGTTTTGCGGCCTTGAGGCACTTCGTACCAAACATCAATATTAAAAAAAAACGTTTGCTGAAAATGGCATGGCTTTCAGACCAGACTTTCCCATCAACAGTTTTTATTAAATTTCAACACACATGATAGTAAATAACTGAATACGTGAGATGGGAATAAACAGAGTTGTATAATAAAGTAGATATTTTGGAATATTCCTTCATGGTTCATTTGTTCTAAAGATGCCTTGATAAGGTTGTATTGTGCCAACTTTCTTATTTCTGACCAAAGACGTTTTGTATAACCACCTATTAGAATCGTCTACCTAATACAATACAATACGTAGTCAAGCATAGCTGGTTTTCGACCTTTATTTCATGAATAAGACTTAAACTTAAAATAGTCTTCTCTATGCAGTTAGTTTCACCCTTACCTTCAAGAATATCCATTTGGAGCTCCACCAACTATGCATTCTTAATGAAGTTTATATTTAAGTATTGGCACATATACAATGTATGTATTTGTCTTACATTTGGTACAAGAGAAATGCCATACATGTAGTATGTCATAAACAGAGTAGATCCTGATATGGCTGCTCCAGGATCTGCCTTATCTGAGTCTACACTGTTTGTATAGGTGATGAAATGTTTATGTATGGATGAAAGGGTTATGCACTATTGGTTATTTCTATTCAGTAATCAGGCCCGGAATACTGGTTACATGTACTGGCCGGAAATACGCTGTACTGATGAAGTTCAATTTGGATCAGTACCGTACTGATGGTAGCCAAAAATTATCTGGAGCACTGGTGAGAGCGACACTTCTAATGAGTACCAACAAGTAAGGAACTGGCAGATAAATACAACTATCACTATCACTAAAAGGTGATGGAATACTCCTGCTTAGGTTGTGCCAAGGACAGACAGACAGACAGACCGACTGACCAACACACTGACTCTAACCAAAGTAGTCCAGCTATTTTGTATACACAGGCAAATTTGTCTAAATACATTTGTATTTCACTAAATGACAGGCAGGAAAATACATTCCATTGCAATTTAGCACTTGTGCAACATGAACCAACTAAAAATATAAATACAAAAATATCTTGAATATTCCATGGCAAATATCATACTTCACCCTAATTACCCAAAGTATTCGGACAGACAAACTTAAGGCAAATACTACAGAGGTAGTTTGATAAGACTCTACACTCTTTGCTACTATGCCAGTCTAATTCAAAGTATTCAATATGGTGCCAAATTAAATCATTCAGTTTTACAAACTGGTATCTGCATGATTTTCACCCTGTATTAAGCTGCTACCTGTCTATATACGAATCGGCAATGATTCTAATTTTAATGTCTGGTTTAGAGGTTTTTTTTACTGTACTTACTTTGACCATCTTGGGGTTATTGAAGGTGTAGTAGATGACCTGTGGGGCCCCAGCATAGCTTGCAGCCATCCACTGAAGCATGGACTTGAGCTGAGGGTCGCCTCCAAAAGCACCGCAGCCCCAATTTCCAGTGGCAATAGACCGCCCAAATTGCTTCTGTGAAAAAACCACAGACCAATTAGTGTCACATTGGAACAAAAAGTGCTAAATATACCCATTCAGGGCACCACTCCACAGTAAGAATTTTTATTAAAACAAGAGGGCCAGAATGGCCCTGACATTGCTCACCAGACATTCAGGTGAAGATTTTCAAAGTTTTCACTATATGTTTCTATTGAAAACAAGCCACCCCTGGGGCAGGGCCAATTTTGACCCCAGGGGCATAATTTATACAACTTGTTGTAGAGGACCTGAACATGATGCTATGTGCCAAATATGAAAGCTTAGAACCTTCCAGTTTCAGGAGAAGATTTTCAAAGTTTTCATTATATATTTCTATTGAAAACTGGCCACCCCTGGGGCGGGGCCAATTTTGACCCTAGGGGCATAATTTACATAATTTTGTAGAGGACCTGAACATGATGCTATGTGCCAACAAGAGGGCCAGAATGGCCCTGACATCGCTCACCAGACAATAAGAGGAGAAGATTTTCAAAGTTTTCACTATATGTTTCTATTGAAAACTTAACACCCCAGGGGCGGTGCCAATTTTGACCCCAGGGACACAATTTATATAACTTTTGTAGAGGACCTGAACATGATGCTAAAAGAATGTAATGAAAGAATGGATAGAGCATTAGACCACTGGAACTTGTATTCTTTGGATGCTAGAGGTGGATTCTCCCACCACTAATGACCTATGCAAACAGTTTGGATCCAGATCAGGCCCCACATAATGTGGGGCCTGATCTGATATCCAAATTGTTTGTAAATGAGACTGAACTTCTGTGTGTAGTGGGATTCTCCCGTCACTAATGACCTATGCAAACAGTTTGGATCCAGATCAGGGCCAACATAATGTGGTGCCTGATCTGATATCCAAACTGATTGTCAATGAGCCTGAACTTCTGAAAAACTTAGAAAAAGTGTGTAGTGGGATTCTCCAACCACTAATGACCTATGCAAACAGTTTGGATCCAGATCAGGGCCAACATATTGTGGTGCCTGATCTGATATCCGAACTGTTTGTCAATGAGACTGAACTTCTGAAAAACTCAGAAAGAAAGTGTGTAGTTAGGATAACTTGTGAATATGCTGCAGACAACAATTTAGCAGATGACAAAATTACCCAGCATGCAAAGAGTTAAGCTGAAATTCACAACAGATATGCTCTATATTGATAGCTGGTAGCTTAATGCAGGGCATAGGTATGAAAAAAAGCTTTAAGAGTATTCTGCATTTTGAGAATTATCCACACTTTTCTCAATCTTAAATGAGTGTGTGTTATTTGTCTAAACACAATTTCTACTCTACTGATAAGGCTAAGGGTGATTATATAAGAACTGACCCACTGACTGGTCTCAGCTAAGAGTGATATTAAGGAGAAACCTTTAGAATGTAATTTCTGGTGTAAAGAAGTAAATACACACAGGGCAGGGCCACTTTTAACCCCAGAACTATGATACTTATAAAACCCATAAAGTTATGCTAAGTAAATCTATACACAAAATATCTAAGCTCTCGGACATGTAGTTTCTGACAAGAGTATTTTTAAAGTTTTTCCTATGCATAACTGGTGATCCCATGGGCTGTTTAAGTAGTCAGCTTCAAAAAACTGGAAATCCCCGGGGTGGGGCCAATTTTGACCCTAGGGGCATAATTTATATAACTTTTGTAGAAGTCCTGAAGTTGAAGCTATGTGCCAAATATGAAAGCTGAGGACCTTCTAGTTTTAGAGGAGATGATGTTCAAAGTTTTCACTATATGTTTCTATTGAAAACTGAAAACCCCTGGGGCAGGGCCAATTTTGACCCCAGGGGTATAATTTATATAACTTTTGTAGAGGACCTACATATGATGCTATGTGCCAAAGATGAAAGCTGAGACCCCTGTAGATTCAGAGGAGAAGAACTTTAAAGGTTCAAATTGTTGACGACGAACGACGGACGACGCACGATGCACACCGACGGACGACGGACATCAGGCGATCACAAAAGCTCACCCTGAGCACTTTGTGCTCTGGTGAGCTAAAAATGAAACCTGAGAACCTTCCGGTGTCAGAGGAGATTTTCAAAGTTTTCACTATATATTTCTATTGAAAACTGGCCACCCCTGGGACAGGGCCAATTTTTACCCCAGGGGCATAATGACCAAGATACTTGACCAAGATATTAAGCCCTGTAGGAGCCGTCTGATCAAGGTCTGCTATTTTACTTATGGAAGTACATGTATCTAGATCTGATCCTAAAGATTTTGTCAAAGAAAAATGTTCCTTTGAATATTTTACTCTTTCCTTTCCTCCATAAATACGCCTTTCTACGCCTCTGTAAAAGTCACCTGTTGAGACCATTGTGATAAATAGAGTATTTGCTCCTATAGGAGCAAATGCTCTATTTATCACAATGCTTTCATATTACAAAATTCTAAAAAGTTCCTTTTCTCTAGTTAATGCTCCTTTTCGGTAGATTTATAGACTAGATAGACTAACAAGAGCACCGCAAGCGGGTGCGAATGCTCGTCTGTTATCATTTTGGTAACGTGTGGATAGGCCTTGTCAAGATGAAGATGCATACCAAAAATGAAGGTTGTAAATGAAAGATTGAAGAAGTTATGGTCAATGTTAAGATTTCGGACGATAACGACGACTACGACAACGCGGGCGCCGGAGTTACAACAATAGCTCATGATTTCTTCAAAACAGACGAGCTAACAAGGGCAAACCACTGCAGTCTAGTGGTCAATTTGAAAATTTTGATCTTTATTTTGATCTTTGACATCAAATGTTACTAAAACTTGATAATTTACCCTTAGGCAGCTTATTTTTTCTCGTTTAATGATGGCTACAGAGTTGATGAGCACCCTTGCGGCCAGCAAGTCTGCAAACTGCTCCAGCTTCTTGTAGGGCACATCTAGAGCATCCTCGTACTCCTGTGAGCTTGACCCTCCTGACCGCTGTGAGAGCCTGAAACAGTGGTGACACCTGGTAAACCTTAATCTTAACGGAAAATCTTGAATGACAGTTTAGATCCAGACCATAATTTGATAAATTAAATCATTAAATCATTTCTTAACTTAGATCTGATTATACAGTTTCTGCAATGGTCAAACATTTTATTGTTCATAATGCTAAGATCTCCAGAGAAGATGCATAAATTTAAACATTTTCAACAGTAGCTCCTTTATTTCTCCACCAAACCTTATACTGTGACCACTCTTTAGAATCGTCTCTTCGAGACGATTCTAAAGAGTGGTCACAGTATAGGGTTTGGTGGAGAAATGACCATTTCGTTATTTGGGTACACACCGTTGGTGGAGAAATGACCATTTCGTTATTTGGGTACACACTGTTATCTGTAGCTCTGATGCTTTTATAAAAATTCAGCAAATAAATATCGAGGGCTTGGTGCAAAACTATTCTAACTCCTTCACAAAGTGAATGAGTTAGAATAGTTTTGCACCAAGCCCTCGATATGCATAAAGTCATTATTTCTTATATGAATAAATGGTTCACACATGTTTGTCAAACCCTTGGAAATCACAGGTAATTTTGCATAAGTAGACTATTAAAGATGACACTGCTGTAGAGGGGACCATTCTGTTTGGTTTTCTTACCTGTCCATATCTGCCTCAGTTTCTGTGGAAGTTATCTCCTCCTCTTCTCCACTGTACTCCAGACATTCCGTCTCATCTGACCATGTCACAATCGGCCCATGAGACATTTTGGTCTGCTCCAGCCATTCTGAACATAGCTTCTCATTTTCTACAGTGTCGATAGCCGACTGTATAACACTACTGGCCAACATTTCACTGTACATATCTACTGTCATACGCTTCCGAGAGTTGCCAAAAGACCCTTGGCTGTCACATACTGCTGCTGCGCATGCCTCACATAAAATCCTTCGTGCTAAAGTCTCTGCAAAGTTGGCAATTTCACTTGAACACATCAGAATGGAATTTGACCGATTCGACTTCAGACAAAAATTGCTTGCTTCACTGCCAAGTGACAGACTGTTCACCCTGACTTTCTGACTATTAGTATTACTATTACCTTGGTAACTGTTGCTATAATTACTGTTGCTATTTTGAGACAAATGCCTATCGTTAAGTCTTGGCGAATACATGACAGTTTTCATTTTTGACCAGGACATTTGAGTTTTGGCCACTGTTTTGTTGTTATTAGAGTTCAGGAGTTCCTCTTCAAATGTGGCTAGCAGCGGATCCTTGAAGGAACTGACTGTACTACACACAGAGCGACTGGAACCACTTGTACTCACACAGTCTGCCAGCAGCTGAAGTTGGGGTACAGAGACATTTGCTTTCATCAGTTCCTCGGCAAACCTGACAAATAGAAATTCAAAAGCCACTGTATCAATCTCTTTATTAAATGTCACTAACTTGTGTAATACATTTTCTAGGAATATCATTCGAGATAAAATGGGCGTGATGATCCTGTATCCATTGTATAAATTATAAAAAAAATCTGAAAACTAAAAGGGGAACAATTGTATTTTAGTATGTTTATATGCTTAACACTTTAAAGACTTTAAAGTAAATAAAGTTCCTAAATTTATGTGCAGGCCTTTGGCGAAGTTTATTATCTGCAGTTTTGGTAGAACTAACTGTATGCCGCAGTATCCGTCTCTGGGCTGAAAAAAAAACTCACCTGGAAAGTAGTGGGTCTCTAAACCCACTTGAGTTTCTGCCATATCTCACATCATGGAAGCAGTCTTGTAGCCAGTTCTCCTCAAACTCTCGCAAGTCTTCATCTGTCTTGCTTTTCTGGGTTCTCCTACCATTGCAGATATGTATAGAGTTTTCTAACCTCTGTAAAGCTGCTCCATTTGATATTTGCATTGGTTCACTGCTGCGGCGCGGAAAACAAACAGTTTCACTGTGTTCCTGAACTTGCAGAAATGCATTCGTTAATAAATCTCTCGATAAACTATTGGCAAACTGATCATAATTTTTCTTGCCACCCACAACATGATGAGCATTTTTCACTTTCAGTGTTGTTTTAGGCCTGGCTCCCTGCCAGCCATCAGCTGGTGAACTTAACACAGGACCAGTCACTTTAAATTTTGGAACTGACGATTCAGACCCCGTTTTGTCACTACCTGTGGAGTGGTTTGTGGAAGAGTTTGAAAATTCTGGGGAAATCTTTCCATATTTTTCTCTATTTTCACTCTCTTTTGAATATACTGTCAGAGAATAATGACCTACACTCATTGCACTTTTCCCTTCAGAGCTTCCAGATGAGCTTCTCTTTTCTGACAGTCGACTAGATTTCGATTTTTCAGAACCACTCCTAGACAACGATTTCCCCGACTCAATGAAAGCACTTAGGCTGTTTGGACTTCTGCTGGAAGGAATAACTGATTCACTTATTTGACTAGAACCTATAAAATCACATTCAGATACACCCTGTTGAATTGTCTCTTTACAAGAGTCATTTATTTCTAATTTACCATTCAGCTGGTCATGTGACAAAGCACCATCCAATGAAATCTCAGGAGAGCTCTTCAAAGTTTTAGAGGCATAAGTATGACCATCTTGATTGTCTATAACTCTAGATGCAAATTCACCCTGTAGAAGTCTTTCAGCAATTCTGTTATACATTTCGAGTTTTTTATCTGAACTCTGGTTATTATTATCGTTTTTGGTTGTGGAATGTTGTACACATTGCTGAGGAGCTTGATCAATACTATCAGGGTCCCTATCACAGTTTGTATTGTTTGGAATAGGACAAGTCATCCTCCCCACACCTATATCTTGCTTAAAGATCTCTGACACAATGTTTTCAGCTACCGTAACTGCTGGCAAAGTGTATTTATGAATCATATCACTGTCTGCCTTGTTTAACAATTCAGACTCTTCAGCTTGCTTTCTTCCTTCTAACTGGTCCTTATTTTCAATGGAATGCTCTGATTGGCTGCTTTCTGATGAGATCTGTGAAGTAAGTTTTCTATGTTGATTGCACATGTATCGGTATCTATATTCAGCGAGTCCCTCCTCCACTGCAACAGTCACAATACGATCTGCTATATCTACTAACATGTTTTCATCAACAATAAAGAATTTAGTCTTATTATGTCTGCCGGTAATTTCATTTTCAATCATTTCTTCTTCATCTGACAAACTATCATCCTCTGTTACATCTTTCTCAGAATCATTTTCACTATTTTGAAGAGTATGTGTAACAGTTTGGCATCCTTCAATAATTCTATCTAGTACTTCTGTCTTTTCTACATTTCCATCATCTGTCTCACTTTCTTCAACATTGCTATCCCTAAATGGCCAAAAACTGTGAAACATGTTCTCAACAAATTGTCTTGCTGTCTCTTCTCTCATATGTCTTCCTGTGACAAGTTCTTGTTCTGCTGACATTCTAACTGGTCTGGGTTTATTGGCAACATTTTTTGGCTGTTCACTCCTAAAGTCCTGCAATTCTGAATGTTTGTGGACAGCTTCAAATGTTCCCACCCTCAACAAACTGGCAGCCAACCCTGCAGCAAACTCACTTATAACCGTAGTGCCCACCTCTTCTTTGATTGTCTGGTATTTATACTTCTGTTCCTGCCCAACAAAGTTATCATAATACTCTTCAAATTCAGAACTAAACTCGGAACTGTATCCCCTATTACTACAAACACTGCTACGTCTGGATGCCAGGTCATAGCTACTGCGACGCGAGCTGAGATCACTCAGATTGGAGCTGCGTCGTCTGTACTGAGCGTACCAGTCTCGGAAATTGACATCAAGATGACTCATGTGGGCTTCCTCTGAGATACCATGCAGATTCTGTGACTGTCCCTCTGTGCTGGAGTCAGTTCTGGGTGTGATGCAGCTTCCTGTTTCTTTGTAACCATTCACTACCTCAGGCAAAGCTAAGTTCATAGCCTGCTTCAGCAAGTTGTCAACAAATTTGTCAATCTGGTGCATTCCTGAAGATCCTGAAAAACAAGCTTTCACATTTAATTTATACACAAATACCAGCTTATAATGGTATATAGAAAGAGTGCATCAGTTCTTAACCCATTCCTCCATAGGCTATGTTTAGACCCAACCTCTTTGAATGAATCTACCCAAAAGGAGCATTTACTAGAGAAAAGTAATTTTTTTAGAACTTTGTAGTTTGAAACCATTGTGATAAATACAGTGATGTCTCGTTAATCCGGAATTCGTTAATCCGGAAAACTCGCGATCCGGACGAAAGTCGTGGGGAACGGATTTTTTGTGCAGTAAATTGACTCGTTACATCCGGAAATTCGCGTTCCGGAACCGGACATAGATTTCCGGTAACCAATCTATGTATTTACCTGTATTGGTGACTCGTTAATCCGGCCGGGTCAGTAGCCCCGGGGCTTAATTGCCCACCCCTGACACTTAACAATAGTGCACCGCGGAGGTGCGAATACTTGTGTTTACAATCACGGGCATGGGTAAAACAACCCCCGACTGTGTGCAAACTGGCTATTTATCAAAGCATATGGCACGGGGGTAGTGATGTTTGATATTCATAAATGTTCCTTAATGAGATGCACACTCGCCCAATTAATTTGTTACGTTAAAACCGCGCCGCCATCGTTAAACTGTTAATCACCGTAAATGATTTGCTAATTCAGTATTTATCGGGGTTTCCCGCTATTTAGGGATTCCCTAAGATTCTAACTCACGCGTGAGCTGGCTGGTTCCCGACTTACAAGTACATGTACGCGGATGGAATATTCGGGAAACCAGTCATGTCAAACATGGAGATCTACGTCGATTTTACAAAATTTGCCCGCAGGCATATTCGATAATCCACATTGTACTACTCAAATGAGAGAACTGACACTTATGGATAGGGTGCAAAAAGCATTTAGAACGACAAACAAGGTAATTATTTTGATATGACTTGCGATTATTACGGGCATATGCACACATGAACGTTATAAGAAAAAAAATTCTTGATGCGAAAGTAAATGTGTATAAACAAATACAATGTTTATGATTGAGTTGAAATTTTGCAGCATACGACGGTGATTCGTTAATCCGGAAAATTCGTTAATCCGGAAATTTCGTCAGGAACGAACGTTTCCGGATTAACGAGACATCACTGTAGACCATTTGCTCCTACAGGAGCAAATGCTCTATTTCTCACAATGGTTTCAAGAAGTGGTTATTACAGAGGCATAGACAGGCGTATTTAATTGAGGAACGGGTTAAGAAACCTTAACCCTTTCAACCCTGTGTTTTCAAATGGACTGTTCCAAAATTCAAACAGATCAAGCCTATTGTGAATATTCAGACATTTTTTCTCTCAAAGAAACATGTATCATGACAAACAGTGCAGACCCTGATGAGAGGGTACCTCTAGGAGTCCTCTTATCTGGGTCTTCACTGTTTGCAAAGGACATTAGAAACTCGTTTCCAGCAATGAGAGGGTTAAGATTGGCAAAAAATCCCAAAGAAATGGGAACCTCAGGAAAGTATGTACATGTTGTAAAGTATTATTGAAGTTTAACTCTCTATCTGATGAATATTCATGCAACAAATAATGACATTATGAATATTTATTAGCTGATATTTTTGTAGCGGCATTAAGTTTTTGACCTAAGCAGATATATATAATTCTATAAGCAAAAAGAGCAGACACTGATCAGATGGCCCTTAACCCATTCCCTCATATTGACGACTTTTGATGACTCTTTAAAAGTCAATTTGTGAAACCATTGTGATAAATAGAGCATTTGCAAATGCTCTATTTATCACAATGGTTTCAAGACTACACAAATCTAAGCTTTACCTTTTCTCTAGTAAATGCTCCTTTTCGGTAGATTTAATCAAAGATCTAAAAATAGCCTATGAGGAAATGGATTAAAGGAGCCGTTTGATCTAGGTTAACTCTGCTGGCAAAGTCATCAAAAAGCCTCTCTATCAGGTAAAGTGTTAATCCTTTCCTTCATATGAACATCGTTTCACGCCCTTGCAAACAGAGAAGACAGAGATCAGATGGCTCCAGTAGGAGGCGTCTGATCAGGGTCTGCTCTGTTTGCTTATGAAGTTATAATAGATTTAACTACAGATTATACCAATACCAAAATATCCTGTGTACATATATCATTTTAAAAAAGCAGCTAATACATATTCATAATGTCATTATTTCTTTCATGAATAAACAACAGGGGAACGGGTTAATGTAAATTTTGTTTGACTAGCCACAAAGTCACCATGTAAGGCTTTTTTTGCAACATTCAATTGGTAATGTAAAAAGTATCAACAATGATGATCTGCATCCAAAGTGTTGCTAGGCAACTTCAGTTTTTGTAGTTTAACCCTTTACTCCATAAATACACCTTTCTACGTCTTTGCAAACAACAGAGTAGACCCAGATCAAATGGCTCCTATAGGTGTCGTCTGATCAGGGTCTGCTCTGTTTGCTTATGATATAATAAAGATATGATTCTACAGTTTCTGCCTGTTTCTGCCATGGCCAAACATTCCTGTTTCCATGTGCTATTATAACAATTAATCTACTTAATATTCGTGATGTCATTATTTCTTTCACAAATATTCATGGAGTAAAAGGTTAACCCTTTATTCCATGAATATTGACTATTCATATCAGAAATTATTGTATGAATATCAATAAGGTGAATTTTCATAAAAGCATCATGAACAAGGGAATATTTTACCATGGCCGAATGTGTGGAATCATCTATGTTATTTCATAAGCAAACAGAGCAGATCCTGATCTGGGGCTACTCTGTTTGCAAAGCTGACATGAGGCATCTTCGAAGTAAAGGGTCAATCCTTTACTTGATAGAATTGCCATTTAATACCTGACCCAGATCAAACAGGTCATACAGGAACTGTCTGATCAGGATGTCAGATTAGGACTTTTAGCAATAAAAACAAGATGTGTTTGTGAAACACTATGCCCCGATCTTTGACCCTGAAGGATGACCCTGACCTTTGACCCGTGGACCAGGGAGTTGAACGTGACACATCGTCTTGTGTGGTGAACATTTGTGTCTTGTTATTTTGAAATCCATTCACAAATAAAAAGTTATTGTAGGGACACGAAATTACGGAATGAGCCTTATGGGACTTTTCTTTTGTTTAAAAAAGTCACACAAGACCAAAAAAATAGCCCTACAAGTACAGGAAGAACAAAATATATTTTATTCTCAAAGTCCCACAAGGTATCATTTTGAGGGCGGATAGACGGAAGGACGGACAATGCGATTACTGTATGCCCGCCGTTGGCGGGGCATAAAAAATTAAAACTGGTATTTATGTCAGCATTGAAAGGATTCATAAATACTCCCTATGTGGAGTTACTTTACCTGATCTTAAGTTGGCATTGTCTCCCTGTTCCTCCACACTGTCCTCCTCATCAGCTGTGAAATAGTCCTCTTCACTCAGGCTGCCATGTGGAGCAGAGAATGGCATACAGAACCCTGGACAACAGATAACAAACTGTGAGTCATAATGCCTCTTAACCTTTCAATACCTATTGAATATTCATGAACAAAAAAGTTATAATGAAATATTGAAGGTGGAACATTGTTGCCATTTAAGAAAGAAAAGAAACAGATCTTTCAAATTCTATCAGCAAACAGAACAGACCCTGATCAGACGGCTTCAATAGGAGCAGTCTGATCTGGGTCTACTCTGTTTGCAGATGCGTGAAAACATTTATATGAAGGAAAGGGTTAAATCGTCTATCCTCTCCAGGTCATACCATAGAGAGCACCGCAGGCAGGTGACAATGTTAATCTGTCCATGAACATTCAATATCTAAAGGGCAAAAACTCTTTAAATATGCACTGACAGAGTAATGGCACCTTACCAGAGTGTAGCCCTTGTAATGGTGAACATATGTGTGAGGTTGATAGCAATAACTGTACTGATCTTCAAACTATGACAAAATATCAAAATTCTAACACAAACACACCATATTGACAACAACAGCAATGACCCAGACGCTATGGCAATACCTCGACTTCTAAACCCTTTACTCCATAAGGGTCTGCTCTGTTTGCTTATGACATGATGAAGATCTGTTTCTACAGTTTTTGTCTTAGAAGAAAATTCCCCTGAAACCGTTACATTATAAAAATTCAGCTAATAAATATTCATGATGTCATTATTTCTTAAATGCATATTCATGGAGTAAAGGGCTAATAAATAAATGAGCTGAAGATGTAACCAGTGGCTCCATAGCTTTGTACTTGGCTGTAGACATGTGACTGATTAGTTCAGTGTTAACCCGTTACCTGATAAATATAGATGTAAGAACAAGAGTGTGTTTGTGAAACACTTATGCCTCCTAATTTGACCCTGATGGACGACCTTGTCCTTTGACCCATGGACCAGAGAGTTGAACGTGTGTGGTGAACATTTGTGCCAGGTTATTTTGAAATCCATTCACAGATAAAAAAGTTACAGAAGGGACACAAAATTTGGGACGGACGGACGGAAGGATGGACAATGCGATTACTATATGCCAGCCGTTGGGGGCATAAAAATTAACATCATGAACAATAATTTTTACAATGGTCAATGAACAAGTGAATGTTTGTCCAAGTCATGCTTTTTGCTGCCTTTGCAAACAGAGTAGACTGCAAATAGAGTAGACCCAGATCAGACAGCTCCAATAGGAGTTGTCTGATCAGGATCTGCTCTGTTTGCTTTATATGGTAAGATTCTACAGTTTCTGCCATAGTCAAATTCCTGTTCATAATGCCTTTGAAAATTTAGCTTTTTATTATTCATGAAATCATTATTTCTTACATGAATATTCATCAGGTAAATGGTTAAGTTCAATTGTTTACCAAACTGTATATGGGTCACAGGTAGTAAGACTATACCTAGGCAGTGAGAAAAACAGGCCGGTTATAATTAACCCATTACCTCATAGGCTATTTTTAGACCCAACCTCTTTGAATAAACCTACCCAAAGGGAGTATTAACTGCAGAAAATGAATATTTTAGAATTGTGTAGTTCTGAAACCATTGTGATAAATAGAGCATTTGCTCCATAGGAGCAAATGCTCTATTTATCACAATGGTTTCATAAAGTGACTTTTACAGAGGCGTCAAAATGAGAGAATGGGTTAACAGTTTGGTCAAACTATGACTTACCCACAAAAGCCTTATTTATGTCCCGCATCATGTAATGGTCTTCGTACTGCTCTCTGCCATGCATTGTTCGGTCGTGGCGATACGAGACAGCGTCTATGGCACACAGTGTTCTTAACAAGTTTCCATCGCCATCCCTCTGATAACATACAATACATACAACAATTAACCCTTTACCTAAAAGAGACTCTTTTTGGCACCTTTGCCAATAGAGTAGCCTCAGATCAGATAACTGCAGTACGATCTATCTGAACAGGGTCGGCTCTATTTGCTCAAGAAATAATATAGATTCTACGGTTTCTGCTAGGGTAAAAATTGTTCAAAATGCCATTTAACCCTTTCCTCCATAAATACGCCTTTATATACCTTTGCAAACAGAGCGGACCCAGAAAAACATGATGGACAGACAGGCATGATAGATGAATTAACAACAGAGCATTGATCCCGTAACAACTTTAATAGAAGGTAATCACTGGACTATTTCTACAAAATTGTATTGACATTGTGCCAAAGGTTTTAGAAAATAAGATCATTAAGTTTTTCCTTTTTGGTTGCTATAGCAACTCCTAGTGGAGTTTCTGCATGACTTTCACCTTGCATTAAGCTACCACCTGTGTCCAAGACTGATATTTATGCTGAATTTAATGTCTGGTTTAGAAGGGGTTCATTGTATAGGGTTAAGCCTACAAAGATATATCAAGACAGAAAATAATGAAATGTGTTAGTCCCTCCCTTTGGAAGATTTTTTCCTTACCTCACATGTGTCTCGAAAGGAGCCAGCAAACTTGAGGCTTGCAGCATAGCCTTCTGTGTGGGAGAACTGTTCATAACCGTGGATGAGAATGGCCTCATTGTCGTCCATTACCTCCATAAACAACATGGACACCATCAGCTCAGGACACACAGTGAACCGAATCTCCTCCTGAACCCTGCCCCGCCCAAGCACCCCACCCCCAATGTACTTATTTGCAAAGTCAACCTGTAAAAGAAACATGAACTTACATTTACTGACTTAATTTGTACAAGGTATAAGGAGATTGTTGGTTTAAACAAACAAGAGCCCCGTGTGTCGGAGCATTATACGCCCTAAGTATGTGCTGTCATAACATGCACAATATTAATTTGAGTCGAAAGTCACTGTGACCTTGACCTTTGACCCAACTGACCTTAAAACCAATAGGGTCATCTACTAGCTATGATCAACCTTCCTACTAAGTATGATGACAGCATACCTAATAAGTTATTGAGTGGACAAGATTTAGCTATGACCATCCTTCCTACTAAGTATGAAGACAGTACACCTAATACTTATCAAGTTATTGAGCAAACAAGATTTGTGAGTTGAAGGTCACCATGACCTTGACCTTTGACCAACTGACCTCAAAATCAATAGGGGTCATTGACTAGCCATGACCAACCTTCCTACTAAGTATGAAGACAGCACACCAAATACATATCAAGTTATTGAATTGAAGGTCACCATGACCATGACCTTTTGAATATTTACTAGCAGAATTTTATAATTGCATGTGTACATATAAGTTTTTGGTACTGGTAGAAACTGTAGTCAGATGTATTGTAATTTCACAAGCAAACTGTGCTGACAGGAACCATCTGATCTGGATCTACTCTGTTTGCAAATGCTGAAAAGGTGTTTATATGAAGGAAACAGTTAAATACATAGAACATAATATTCTATAAATTTATAAACAGACAACATTGATTTCTTTTCATAAGAACATAATATTCTATAAATATATAAACAGACCACACTGAATTCTTTTCAAAACTTTTGTTCATATGTTTTCCCATCACTAACCTCCAAGCAGCTTGGTCCTGCATCTTCTATTAGTCCTTCATGACACACTTTGACCGGACACAAACGTGTGGAACAGTTTAACCAGGTGTCCAAGGTAGGTAACTCTTCCCATTTCACTACCTGGTAAAACATTAGTAGCATGTGAATAAACATGTTTCTTTATAAATATATTTAAATTACATTTACATGTATTATTTAACTCTTTGCATGCTAAGTAATTTTTCATCTACAACAATTGTCGTCTGCTTCAATTCCTGAAATAAAATTTCTCTCATTTCTTTGCAAATATATGGTCAAGGTGACAAACAGTTTGGATCCTGATGAGATGCCGCATTATGCGGCGTCTCATCTGGATCCGAACTGTTTGCATAGGTAATCACAGTTTCGCTGCTTGCATGCAAAGAGTTAAGATGAGCGAAATTGTAGAACTTGATTAGCATAAGAAATGTGACCTTGGATCAGTAATGACAATGTGTCCTCTAAAATTAACCCTTCTCTTGCTGAATTTTAAAATACATTTCTCCTTTTTTTACCCATGCCCTGTTGTATAATTACATATATCTTCACTGTGTACACGTATTTCGCTGTGCAATCACTGCTGTGGAGTGTACTGGTTGCACAATCAATTTTTAAATAGTGCAGACCCTGATGAGACAGCTCCTACAGGAGCTGTCTCGTCTGGGTCTTCACTATTTACAGGTAGGTATATTGATGTGAATAGCAAGCGAAGGGTTAAGACCTGTCCACTGGTTTATATAATGGGAAAAGGGTCCCAACCATTGAACTGTCCCTCAAAAACTTGAGACCTAGGTAAAACACTGGTCATCCATTTTCCAGTTGTGACATGGCCCATGATCTAAAACATGGACCACAGTCTGTTTAACAGGATCCACTGGACCAGCCAGTACTGATTCATCAAAATGATTTATTTCTCAACAAAGCCTTATAATGCTACTCATTAGAATCAGCTCTCTGAGGCAATTCTCATGTCAGAGTAGCAACAAGAATAAGTTTGTATAAAAATATTAACCCTTTCCTCCATAAATACCCCTTTCTAGGCCTCTATAAAAGTCACCTGTTGAAACCATTGTGATAAATAGAGCATTTGCTCCTATAGGAGCAAATGTTCTATTTATCACAATAGTTTCAAACTACACAATTCTAAAAAAATTCCTTTTCTCTAGTTAACGCTCCTTTTCGGTAGATTTATTCAAAGTGGTTAGATCTAAAAATAGTCTACGGAGGAATGGCTTAAAACTATTCTACCAAGATTTCCTAAAATCTCCCCTTATCTAGCTTGCTATTTGAAGTCTATATACACCATCCTTTGTTCAATACAATATGAAGCTTTGCATACCTGCCTGGTGAACACAACAGAGCCTGTGAGTCTGTCCCACTCTGTAGACATCCGCTCAAAGAAATGTAAGATACACTGAAGCTTGGCATTCTGGGAAGCTCTGGTATATAAATACACATATAGATATAGAACAACATTGAATGCAAGATTAAAGATAATCAGAAGAGTAGACAAGCTGCGTATTTGAGTGATTACTTAATGAAAATTTGCAAAATACTCAAGTAGTTTGAAATCAGAGAACAGGTGTATGTGAAGTGCCATAATATCCTGACCAAATCTGACCTACAGATCAGTTACCATTTAAATATTAACCATAAAATGTAGGTTTCATTGCCTCATGTCCATTCCAAATAATTACGATTGCGACAATTCTATTCATTGACACATGTATATGACAGTATGACTAAGCTTTGTATTAGGGATCATTTGCCCTTATTTGAGTCTCTGATGACTTCTCAAACTATAGATGATGGGACGTCACAGATACAGAACTTTTTAGAACCCAATTTGTTTTGTTCATTTACTTTTAAAAGTGAGAGGTATACTTAATTAAGCTATAAACCTTATCTGTTCCTCTGCAGTTACCCCAAATGACGTGACATGAGATGGGCAAAGTTCAAGGTTCATGGATTTTTTTTAAATCAATTCAATTTGGTAACAATTACTTTATATGCAGGTTTCTATCAACGGCCTCTTAACAGGTTCTACTGTATAGCAAGTATACACTGCATTTTGACCTTTTGTTTCCATATTCTAAATTTCTTGTTCAATGTCAGTTTTGGAGACATTGGCCATTTAACCCATTCTCTCATATTGAAGACTTTTGACGACTCTGTACAAGTCACTTTTTGAAACCATTGTGATAAATAGAGCATTTGCTCCTATAGGAGCAAATGCTCTATTTATCACAATGGTTTCAAACTACAAAAATCTGAAATGTTCCTTTTCTCTAGTTGATGCTCCTTTTCGGTAGATTTATTCAAAGAGGTTGTATCTAAAAATAGCCTATGAGGTAATGGGTTAACCCTTTACCGATAAAAGTCCCTTTTGAATTGATGTCCATGCAAAGAGAGTAGACCCAGATAAGATGGATCCTATAAAAGCCAACTGAGTAGGGTTTGCTCTGTTTGCTATTGGGATAATATAAATCAGATTTTGTCATACCAAACATGCCTTTGTTCAAATGCCATTATGAAAAACAAGTTAATTAATATTTATAACATTCATAATATTTTTACAAGAATTAACATCAAGTAAAGGGTTAAAGATTATGATATGACAAACCAATATAATGATACCTGGAGTAAGATATGTGATTGTACTGCCAGACTTATAATAGCCAAAAGGCTTCTATCATGCCTAGTACTAGAAATGAGACCAAAGATCCCTTATTATTTAGAAGGACAAGATAGGGCAAATGACCAGCACACGATAGATATTCACAGCAGACTCCTCCTATCACATGTATGAATATACATGTATGTAAATTATCTAACTACCTTATAATACTACAGTAAAACCTCTATAATGACCACTAAATTATGTTCATTAGTTGGTATTTAGTGCAGGTGACTGCTTAAAGCAAGGAGAAAGTAAAACTGAATGCTCCTATAGGAGCGTTCTGTTTTACTTTCACCTTGTTTTAAGCAGCCACCTGCTTTTAACACAAACTACTTGATGTAATTTATTGGTCGTTACACAGAGGTTTTAATGTAGTATTATAAGAAATTAGATAATAAATCAGTACATTGGTATGATTGAATATTATAGAAACAGAGCAGAGTGAGATCATACGATCTGATCTGAGCCTACCCTGATTGCAAAGGCGTCAAAAGGTGTATCTATGGAGTAAACGAATAAGTACTTACAAAGGAAGATTTGCGAAGAACTTGTTAAAGTTGATGTTGTTCAGTTTGGTTCGGAAACCTCTCTGTTCGTTTGGGAACAGGCAGAGGAATGCACACGCAAGGATTGAGCAGCACAGCTTCCTCTCTATGTGTCTGACTTCACCTGGAAAGAAAGATAATTGCTTGACCTCTTGTTACACTACGAGACAAACTTTAATAACCTTTTCATTAACCTTTAGCCTGCTATGGGCAGATGAGTGAATACCTATGCAAACAGTGTGGATGCAGATGAGATGCCGAGTAACTCTGCATCTCATCAGGATCTAAACTGTTTGACACCCTGATTGTATTTTGGTAGACAAATTGATTATATATTATAGTTTGAATTTTGAAAATGTAGTAGATGAAAAATTCTGTAAAAATAATTTACTCAGCAGGCTAAAGGTTAATATTAACACATTTTCAGAGCAGGCCCAGAAAGGAAGGCTCCTGTAGGAGCCGCCTGATCAGCGTCTACTCCTTTTGCTTTTGACATCATGATATGGATTTGTCAAAGCAACAAACTTCCTTGAAAGGTTTACATTATAAAACTTCAGATAATAAATATTCATGACGTCATATTTGCTTACATGAATAATTATGGAACAGAATAAGGGATAAACATCAACCACAATATGGAGTCACATGAGACATCAAATTATTCAAGTACCTGTGTGTCTCATCAACATCCAACCAGTTTGAAAAGAAATGAAAGAATTGAATCCAGACATCAATTTTTGTAGACCAAAACTACTCCTCCATAGGCTATTTTTAGACCCAACCTCTTTGAATGAATCCACCCAAAAGGAGCATTAACTAGAGAAAAGTAAAATTTTATAATTTTGTAGTTTGAAACCATTGTGATAAATAGAGCATTTGCTCCTATATGAGCAAATGCTCTATTTATCACAATGGTTTCATACCGTATATCTCCGGTCATAAGTCGAAGTTTTCAGACCCAAAAATCACCTTCAGAAACCTGTCTCGACTTATGGCTGTATCCTAGCCAGGTTTAGAAAAAGAAAGTTGAGCAAAAATCAAAACAGAAGTTCAATTTTCAATCACGAAACTTACGACACTCCCTTGAATAACACTTCCAGTCAACAAGTTCAAAACCATGTTCTCCTTTGAAAATTTGCCATTTCAGCATCCAACATAGATAGAATACCGGATTTTTGGGTTGAAACTGATATCTGTACTGTTTATTATGATTAAAGTCCATTACTATGCCTTTGGAAATAATTTGAAACTGCCAGCGTTCCCACTGACTATTGCAGAAAATGGCGCTCACTTTATACAAGGGAAGCAATTCTGTTGATGTAACAGCATCAATATCTTCATTGAAATGAATGGTGCAATCACTTTTATGCTTGATCTTTTTGCATATTTCTGCAAGCCGTTTCAGGTTATCTGATTTGTCTCAATATCATCACTATTTAAGAAACTAGTTTTAATGTAAAACTCGGGAAGTTTGACTAGCTGTGAACCTTCGTCAATCATTATAAAGACAAACAAAGGAAAGTGACTTCAAAGGGTCAAATCAGCGTTTCAGTAATTAATTTCAATGTTTGGCAGTATTAATGTGCGAATTTTCACACTCTGTTTCTAACAAAGAAGATGGCCATCGATACAGGTGTCATAATCCAGTAAATGTGCATACACACCTGGAATGAACTAGAATTACTGTGGATTAAATTTTGACCAATGAAAATACACCTTGATTTATGCCGAGCCAATGAAAATGAGAGGGTCTCTGGGGTAAAATAAGTAGATAAAAGGTGGCATATGTATTGCCATCACCAATCAAGATAAATTGCCCTCGAGCTGTCTAAACAACAATAATATTCTGCACACTGACAGAGGACAACATCCAAAATAATTTTTCTGCAACGTCAGATATATTTGTATAACAAATCTAAAGCAAATACAGTTACTTCCCTTGAATAATTGCAGCCTTTTGTAAACACTGAACAAACGTGACAGTTAAGCCAAATTTGTTTCGAATATTTATAAACTTTGATATTTCATTGATTATAAACTGCTTCTTGACACTCACTGACAATAATGTACGTGTAACCAATGAACTTTGGAAGTAGTTGCAAACGTTATGTGATTTTTGTCTCAAACGCTACAGAAGGGTCTACGTGAAAAATATGACTCGACATATGAAAGGGTCAAGGTAAAATTCTTTGATCTGAGGGTCAAAACCCCACCCCGACTTATGGCCTGACTCGCACTATGGCCGAAGATATACGGTAAGTGACTTTAACAGAGGCGTAGAAAGGTGTATTTATGGAGGAAAGGGTCAACCTTTTCCTTCATATAAATGCCTTTTCGCATCTTTGCAAATAGAGTAGACCCAGATCAGACAGCCTGTTCTGAGGCTCTTGTATGTTTCCACAATAAACACCGACAACAAAACTCATATCATGTTCATGAGTATTTGTAGGAGCCATATGATCTGGGTCTACTGATTTTGCAAAGGTGTAAAATAACGCACCTCTATTATGTACAGGCTTAACCCTGTCCCTGTTCTATGTTTATTATAAAGTTGAATACCTACTGAATATTCATTGAAAAAATAGTTATAAAGAAATATGTAAGGGGGAACATTGTAGACATTTTAGGAAGTAAAGAAACAGATCTATCAAATTCTATTAGCAAACAGAACAGACCCTGATCAGATGGCTCCTATAAGAACTGTCTGATCTGGGTTTACTCTGTTTGCAAATACGTAAAATCACGTTTATATGAGGGAAAGGGTTAAATTCTATAAATTTATTCACCTTTCTGTTGTGGGCAAATAGTAATGCCTTCTGTTGGTAACAAACTTTCCACTTTCAGGGCCAAATCAATAATGTTCGGTAGAACCTCTGTAAGGAAATGGCTCCTCTCCTCTTCCGTGGCATGTTTACGGAAATACTTGATAAGACCAAAGAAAATACTATTGCCATATGTGTGGTTGTCCTCAGTGATTCCCATGTTGATGTTCACGATGGCCTGGTGTGCCTCTGCCAGTCTGGTCAGGTCGCAATTCTGAAACAAAGAGTAAAACACAGCTACAGATAAAGGTGCTTGCCCAAATTTTAAAATCATCATTTCTCACCCACACCCTATACTCTGACCACTCTTTAGAATTGTCTTGAAGACAGTATAAGGTTTGGTGGAGAAACACAGGAGCTATTCCTGAAGATGTTCAACTCATTCCCTCATACTGATGCCTTTTGACGCCTCTGTAATAGTCACTTCCTGAAACCGTTGTGATAAATAGAGCATTTGCTCCTTGGGAGCAAATGCTCTATTTATCACAATTGTTTCAACACTACTCATTCTAAAAATTTCCTTTCTTGTAGTAAATGCTCCTTTTTGGTAGATGTACTCAAAGAGATAGGATCTAAAAATAGGCTATGAGCCTATGAGGTAATGGGTTAAATTTATGCATCTTACCTCTGAAATTGGGTAGTCAGTTACTAGATTGGGCCAGAGGTTGTAAAACTTTTGAGTTTAAGTATTATTCCATTCTAAAGTTTCACTCAAAATCAAACCAATCAGGCACTTGAAACTGAACTAAACAAGAGCTGTCCGCAGACAGCACGCTCCACTTTCTTTAGTGCTGGATAGTGTAGTGGAAGTCTAAGTCAGAAAGGGGAGATAACCATAGCAAAATTAATTTTAGGATTACCTGCCCTTGTGAAATGGGTCCCCCTTATAATAGTTAACATGTATACCAAAGCTGAACCAAATATCTTGGACAGTTTCTGAGACATAGACCTGAACATAAAACTTAACCAACAATGAAAAATCTAAGTCGAAAAAGGGGCATAACTATGGCAAAATTAATTTTAGGGTTACCTACCCTAATGAAATGGGTTCCCCTTGTGATAGTAAACATACATACATGTACCAAATATGAACCAAATATCTTTGATGGTTTCTGAGAAAATGGACCTTAACAAAAAGGTTAACCGACGCCGATGAGAGGGTCATGACAATAGCTGCACTTTTTGAAAAAGTGGAGCTAAAAATCCACTTTTCTCTGTGCAGGTTGTGTGGGAACTACTCTTTCAGATGTGTACTGGTGCTACAGAAAACAATTCATTAATTGTTATCTTCCTTCCACTCCTCTCCATTGTACCCAATATTAAAGCCTAAGGCCCTTTCTTCATGCATATTCATGATATTAGTTAGATGCATTTCTTGTCAGTGTTTTTTTTTCACTTTTGGGGGTATGGTGGCGGGGCCCTTTGATAGGGGAAAAATGCGTTGTGAGAGCAAAATAGGGGAAATAGGCAAAATCAAATATAACATAGGCAAAATTAAATATAACAATGTGTCAATGTACATAAGAGATATTTCTATTTTTACTGTAATACAGTAAAACCCTGATCATAGACATCTTACAGGTTAGGTTTACAAGTCAATGTCTGTTTTTTTCTCCAAATATTTCAAATTTTCAGTTGACAGATCTCAGTATCACTGAAATTGGAGGGGATTTTTTTTTCCAATTAGAGGAAAAATATATACTTTTGAAGTTTTCCAGGAGGGGAATGGGGCCCATTATCGGCCCCAAAAAGACCTGAAAAAAACACACTGAAAGTTGTAATATTAAGTGAAATCAGGAAATTTTTGGCCATAGCAGAATCAAATATATATTATTCTAGCAAACAGAGTACAGTAAAACCTCTCTATAACGGACACTAAATTGGGATTATTAGTTGGTATATAGGGCAGGTGGCTGCTTAAAGCAAGGTGAAAGTAAAACAGAATGCTCCTATAGGAGCGTTCTGTTTTACCTTCACCTTGCTTTAAGCAGCCACCTGCCTTTAACACAAAATACTTGATGTAATTTAGTGTCCGTTATAGAGAGGTTTTACTGTACATGTAGATCCTGATTAAACAGCTCCTATAGGAGATGTCTGATCTGGATCTACTCTGTTTGCAAATGCATTAAAAGCACATTTGTGAATGGTTATGCTTTACCTGCAGGCACATGTCTCTTAGGTTGTGCAGACTGTCTTTCACCATCCACCATGTGTCCCTGTCACATGGGAAGATGACCTTGCTCATCCTGCACAGTTCAAAGGTCGTCCCCTCACTCTCATGTCATCTTCACATCCTTTTGGACTACAACAAAACAAGAGAAACTGAACAGAATCAAATAAATGAAGATATGACAATACTCTAACCCATTCCCTCATATTGATGCCTTTGTAAAAGTCATTTTTTGAAACCACTGTGTAGCAAAGCTAACCCTTTACTCCAGAAACACGCCTTTCTACATGTACACCTTTGCAAACAGAGTACACCCAGATCAGTCAGCTCCTGTATGAGCCATCTGATTAGTCTTGAGACGTCTGGTTAGGATCTGCTGTTTGCTAAGCCTTATGAAATTATAATAGATTAAACTCCATTACTACCAAAAATTCAAGTATACATATGTCAAATAAATTCAGTTAATAAATACATGTGTTCATGATGTCATAAGTTCTTACATTTATGAATATTCAATAGGGAAAGGGTTATACAAAATTATCTAACTCCAATAACAACCTTTATTACTTGGGAGTAAATAGCAGGTTTTAAGACTGGAAAGAATGATTATATGAACTTTTAGTTTTATCTGTTTATTATATGCAGTGCCTGCTGAGAGAAGGCCTTGATAGTAGAAGCAAGTAATAAATAGCAAGTAATAAATATTCTTAGACAAGTCCAGAAAAAAATGGCAACCTGCAGTTATTGCAGTTATGATTGACAGTAGGTTAGAGGTCTGTGTAGTGAGTGAATGGAAAAAAATTATGTCCGACCAACAGTATTTCAGTTACGTTTTTGCAGACGGCACACGCTTGAGACAAGTTTATAGTGCTGCCTCACTGGAGTATCCTGCCGCGGGCACCCCACCCAGTCACATTATCCAGACACCAGACCGACTAGTCCTAGAAATACCCTGTTAATGTTGAGCGAAGACGTCACAAGGGAGCTACTAGTACCAACTTTTAACGACTTTTGGTCTGTGACGGCTGGGGATCGAACCCATGACCTTCCATACCGCTGACGGACGCTCTACCACTGAGCCACGTGGCTGGTAGAGGTCTGTAGAGCCTTGAAGTTGTGTAAAGTTTCAATACAATACATGTATATGCATGGGTTGCTGAGACATGCATAAGTTAAACAAAGTCAGATATTTTCCAACTAAAAAAAGGCCATAATTTGTATATATAAACTGCTACCCACAGCTATCTTACTAGTATACTTCTTGACTAAAAGTTGTGAATGATATAATTAGTCTTGCAACTATGCTTAGAGTGTGCCCAAAATCCATGTTGGAAGGGAATTAATAAGATTACATCATATTCTATCAATACTTTTGTAAGTACTGCCAGCACCTCTTCTATAAAGTGTTACTGACAGTAAAAAGAAAAGGATCTTCCAAATTTCATTAGCAAACAGAGCAGACCTTGATCAGATGTTTCCTATAGGAGCCGCCTGATCTGGGTCTACTCTGTAAATGAGTGAAAACATGTTTATATGGGGGAAAGGGTTTAGAAATTGTGACATCATGAATATTTGTTGGCTGAATTTTATATTAATGTAATTTTTTCAAGGCCAATTTTGCCTTGATAAAACTGCAAAATCAGATGATGTAATAAGCAAACAAGGCAGACCATAATTAGACACCTTCTACAGGAGCCATCTGATCTGGGTCTATTCTGTTTGCAAAGACATGAAAATGCATCTAAAGGGTTCAAGTGAAGCCACATCAACGAATATGATTTCTTGAAGTCTGTAATTTATTAAAATTTCTTTTACAATGACAGTAATTGTGAAAAAAGAAGATAAAACATTGATTAAATGCCTGCCACAGTCCACTTGAATAGTACAAGATCAGGAATGGTGGCTATTTTTGTTGGGAGTTGGTTCCATAATTTAATGCTATTGGGGAAATATATAATCTGTGAACACGTTTGTCTTAACGCCTTTCTACATCTCTGTAAAAGTCAGAACCATTGTGATAAATAGAGCGTTTGCTCCTATAGGAGCAAATGCTCTATTTATCTCAATGGTTTCATACTACAAATTTCTCAAAAATTTCCTTTTCTCTAATTTTTAATGCTCCTTTTCGGTAGATTTATTCAAAGAGGTTGGATCTAAAAAATAGCCTATGAGGGAATGGGTTAAGGAAAAGGATAGCATATGTCAATATTTCCTAATTGGTATGTGGGATGCCAGGCTGAAAGCTACAAAGTTGTTGTATATTACATAAAACATAAGTCAAGTATCATCAATGAGCTGTTAAGACAGCATGCTAATTTTGTGATGGTTGCTGTCTGTGGGGGATATTGTTCCCAAACCGAAAGTAGCTGAGAAACTGATGGAAATGAGTGCAACACTCCCCACTTTCTGATTTTGCAGCATGACATTTGGCCACGTCTATATTAAATTATTAATATCTAAATCAGTGCGGTAACAATATCTCTCCCACCACCTTCCGAAATTCATTCCAATAAGGAAGCTGCGTCTTTAAATTTATTTCGACAGCTTGGCAGATTTTAATTATGACAAGTCCAGAGTTCATGCTCAACGGTTGAAAAAGTTACCCCACCCACTTGAATTCACTACTGTTTATTTCATCTGCCACGCTTTATTCCTGGGAAAGGTACGATCGAAAATTGCATCATGCTCATATAAATATTAAATCAAATTACTTTTTGTGTTAATTATTATTCACTATTATTAGCCAAGGGGATTCGTCTGTGTAACTGGCATTTTCAGCTGACAAGCAGGTATCTGCTTCTGTTTACTAATGCGCACGCAACTGTAGCAGACCGGAAATATGGCGTGCTTATTCGTCCCAAACCATTTCGGCATAACAAATTGAAAACGCATCGCTTTACATACAGAAATAGACTTACAAGCGTCGTAATAAATGTTCATAGATGCGTAGTGAAATTCATACAGAAAGTTCCTCCAGGAGCTTCTGCACGACTTTTATCCTGCATTAAGTAGCCACCTGCCTAACAGTACCTATTTTTTTTTCTACTAGAATTCCGATTTAGAGGGGTTTTACTGTATTTTCGTTCTGCATTAAGCCACAGGGGTCTATACCGCTTCACGACAGTCTATAATATTATATAGTACATACAGACCCCCATGAAGCGGTACAGACCCCATGTGCATTAAGCTGTCATCTGCTTTTACATACACCTTATTAAGTGGTCGCTATAGAGATGTTCTACTGTATTGATTCTCCGTTATTTATGGACATTCCTGGATACTGAACTAACTTCAGATTGGATAGCGAGTAGACCAAAGACCTATGATAGGTCTTTGAGTAGACTAACAAGTGAAGTTGTAACATGCCTAAAAGTATCTATATTCTTCTCTACTAGAATTCCGATTAAGAGGGTTTTACTGTATTTCATTTATACAAACATACACGTGATATTTAACGCTTTAGCCCATAGCAGGCGCGGATTTAGAGCGGGCGGAGCCGGTGTACGCCCCCTAAAATTGCCCAAACAAACATTTAGATCTACAAAAAAATCAATAAAACAATGATTTAATCTTTTTTTTTTTTATTATTTCCGTCGCCCAATTATACGCTCTTTTTCAACATGTATTACAAACACACCATTTAGTTATGTCATCAAACATAAAAATCTACACCCCTCCCTCCAATTTTTTTTACCCCCTCCCCCTTAATCTGAAATCCTGGATCCGCACCTGCATAGAGACGCATTTCCACGTCGTTGCAAAGAGTAGAATCCAGACAAGACGGCTGCTGTAGGGACCGTCTGATCAGGATCTGAGTCCATGCTTATAAAACGTTTAGTTGAGTCTGAGTTCGTTCTCAAGTTTTTGATTGGTCAGATTTGAGCCTTTGGCTCAAATCTGACCAATCAAAAGCTTGAGAACTCAACTCTGACCAATCAAAAGCTTGAGAACGAAACTCAGACTCAACTAAAAGCTTTATAAGCATGGACCCAGATCTGTCTGTTTATGTAATGCCTTTGGTCCTTGGTATGTATTCACTTGTTTCTTGTAGTAGGCTAGTATAAAATAATTAATTTGATAATTAATGTTCATAATGCGTGGATTCTGCCATGAGTATTCATGAAGTAAAGTGTTAAAATCACGACCTTGATCATGCTCAGTGCAAGTACACGTTCATTTTAACCAATTACTCCATGAATATTGATGTGAGAAATTTTGACATCATTAGTATTTATTAGATTAATTGTTATAATAGCACATGATGGCAGTAAGTTTTGGCCATGGCAGAAACTGTAGACTCATATCTGTATTATTTCATAAGCAAACAGAGTAGACCCTGATAACTTGATAAGATGACTTCTATTGGAGTCGTCTGATTCGGTCTACTCGTTTGGTGGAGAAATTTGGGAACGCTTCTTTATATGTAGCTATGTTACATCAGATAAAGGGTAAATTGTTTTCAGTATTGGGTCTGTAATGCTGAACCTTAGGATCGTATCAAACAGTTCGGTACAGGAAATAATCGAAATAAGTCAATTTCTAGCAACATTATTGTATTACTTTTTATTCATTCATTTTGTACGTAACCCTTAACTCCATGAATCAATTTAAAAACCAAGAAACAAAGAAATACACCGGAATATGTCTTTATACGCATTTGCTGAGCATTTGCGAGTTTGGATCCTTATTTTTATGGAAAAAATCGTGGTACCGAACTAGTCAGAGGTACTAAAATACGCCAGTCATAACTACATATATTCATATAGTCGAGTTTATCACACATTCTAGCTAGCATACGACATGTTAGGTTAACCTCGTACGACAGAAATGGTCGTAAGTACTAACATACGACAATCGTAACATCCATGTTATATCGTACGACTATTTCAGTCCTACGACCTCTCATAAAACTGGCAAGTGGCAGACATTTGCCTGTCTGTTGTCCTTGCAGCCCTTTCTCTACCGCATATACTTCATGTCAACGACACTACCGCAGTTTTTAACCTTTTAATTCCCGTCTGCAAATATTTGAAAAGTCCATAGCAAGTTTCAAGAGGCAGGCTTATGTTTTCCAGTTTGTTTGCTTTAAAATGTATTTAGAGAAAAGAATATCAAAAAAAAGAACATGAATAAAAAAAAAAAATACTATATATTTTTTTCTATTTACATTTGGTCTTACCCCTACGCCACAGCTTGGGTCCCAATATATAAGGGTTACATGGTTCTATGTATACGCTACAAAGGTGTGAAAAGCAACAACGACTTGTGAACGTACATACTTAATATGCAAATTATACAGATCCACTTTTCATGAAATCTCCAAGCATCAAATGAATATATTTATAGTGTTCAAATATTTGAATAAATTCAGTTGACAGCGTTACATAATTAACATCATCCTGATAGCTTAGTGGATTTGTCGTAGGCTTCCTGTGCCAAGGGTTCAAATCTCAGTGAAATGTATTTTGTTTGGTTATTATTTTCCCCTCAGTGTGAGAAATCGAATTTAAAAATGTGATCTTACTGCACGAGAAATATTACTTTCAACGTCAATATTTTATTCCGGTTAATAAATGTAGAGTTTTTTCTGCATAATTATATCAATAATGGAGATATAGAGCAAATGGACTGTTAGGTGTCTTTGAGACAGTACTTATGATATTTTTTGTAGAAACGTTAAATGTCGATCTGGGTTTGCAAATGTCGGTCCATTCGTTTCCCGCAAACAAAGGGGTAAATTCCGAGCTGTTTCGATATTCAGTTTCTTCAAATTTGTTTTAAATTATTGAGAAACTACATTTTACCGGATGAAATGGGGGCAGATAACGTTTTGATCATATCTCGAAATACTGGAAAAGGGTTAACCCATGTTTGCCCAGAGTTTCCATAGAATAGACACAAACATCAGACCCAGACACGGTTCCTGAGGGAGTTATCATATCAGAGTTTGAACTATTCGCTTCCCAATTGTTTTCTAAAGGTCATGTTGACAAAATAAATATTGCAGAATACCCTAAAATATAATTGGATTGGTTCGTATTTCGTAATAGTTACATGTATTAGACGGCTCCTGTAGGAACCTTCTGTTCAGGGTCTGCTCTGTTTGTATATGGATATGGTTCTGCAATTTCTACCATGGCTAAAATCCCTATGTCAAGATATCTTTAGTTCTTTCAGGAATATTTATGGAGTCAAGTGTTAAAGTTTAATATTATGACAGTATTGTTTGTTACTGCAAAAATATGAATATTTAATTTTCAGAAGATCAGTGCATATTCAGATTCCGGAGGAGCCCTCTGATCAGGATCTACGCTCTTTGCCGTTTAAAACACGTATACACTTTCATACTGAATGGACTCTATTGCTAGATACTGCATGATGAACAATGATGCCAGCATTCAAAGCGTTAATTAATAAATGCCTTTACATGGCGGAGAATGTGAATACGGAGAAATGGGATTCAATACATAACAAGTAAACGGCGAAACTCTGCTTTTTTACACATATAGCATGAGGGTGACCGTGAAGTTTGCACGTATTATCAGGGTTTAACCATTTACCTCATGCTTATTTATATAAATAATATGGCACCATGAATAAGAGGCTAAAATATGGCCTGGGTGTGCCTTCAGGCCATAATGGCACACCTGGTGCCATAATAGCCCGAGGGCTATTGTGACACCAGGTGTGCCATTATGGCCAGAATGCACACCCAGACCATATTTTGACCTTTTTATTGAATATCGTTTTACTAGATCTAGATCTATCATTTCAACACAATCTACCATCCCAACAAACCACAAAAATAGATCTAGATCTTTACTTAAAACAATGAGGAAATACTAGTTATGCCTTGTGGACTGTTAGGTGTCTTTGAGACAGTACTTATGATATTTTTTGTAGAAACGTTAAATGTCGATCTGGGTTTGCAAATGTCGGTCCATTCGTTTCCCGCAAACAAAGGGGTAAATTCCGAGCTGTTTCGATATTCAGTTTCTTCAAATTTGTTTTAAATTATTGAGAAACTACATTTTACCGGATGAAATGGGGGCAGATAACGTTTTGATCATATCTCGAAATACTGGAAAAGGGTTAACCCATGTTTGCCCAGAGTTTCCATAGAATAGACACAAACATCAGACCCAGACACGGTTCCTGAGGGAGTTATCATAAGTAGTATTGGGGCCTCTTTGCTTGTAAACAAAGATGACGTAATCTAGCGTAATCGCTGCCATTTTGTTTCTATATATAGTAACACGAGAGGAGCTCATTTGCATATATGGAGATTGTAGTTTGTCACGGGTATTCGCGGATAACAGTCGGCCATGTATGACGTCACATTTAAATTGTGAAAGATCTGGAGCTACACGGTATACAGAGCTGACGTGTATACCTCAATCTGGTAAGTACTCACGGGCATTGAGGGTCAGGCCCTTTCCTTATCAGACCATGTATAACAGACACACAAGTCTAATAAATAAATAAATAAATAAATAAATAAATAAATAAATAAATGAATAAATAAATAAATAAATAAATAAGGTACCTCTTTCTACCATGTATACTCTTCAACGTCCTCAGATCAAATGACTGAAATGACCAAAGTTGTTTTCCTTCAAGCGCATGCGTGGGTAGAGGGCGCTGTACGCGTAGCTATTTTTAGAATGATATCATAGTTATTTTTAGCTACAGTATTTCACCATCATTGCATCAGCCAAGCCTAACAATGGTCTTTACAAACTTCGGGGCTAATCCCCTTAAAGTCTCCATACAGTCTGGGGATCTATTGTTAGAGGACCGGAAGGTCTAACAATGGTCTTTACAAACATCGGGGGCTAATCCCCTTAAAGGCTCCATACAGTCTGGGGATCTATTGTTAGAGGACCGGAAGGTCTAACAATGGTCTTTACAAACCTCGTGTATGTGTATCTATTTTTAGAATGATGTCATAGTTATTTTTAGTTACAGTATTTCACCATCATTGCACCAGCCAAGCCTAACAATGGTCTTTACAAACTTCGGGGCTAATCCCCTTAAAGTCTCCATACAGTCTGGGGATCTATTGTTAGAGGACCGAAAGGTCTAACAATGGTCTTTACAAACCGCGGGGGCTAATCCCCTTAAAGTCTCCATACAGTCTGGGGATCTATTGTTAGAGGACCGGAAGGTCTAACAATGGTCTTTACAAACCTCGGGGGCTAATCCCCTCAAAGTCTCCATACAGTCTGGGGGTCTATTGATACAGGACCGGAAGATCTAACAATGGTCTATTTAAATATCTGATAGATCCAGCTTGAGACCCTAAAACGGATTGAAATTCAACCAATCAGAATGCCCTATTTTGACCAATCAGAGACTTTTCTTCAACCAATCAAAAACCAATAATTTTGACCAATCAGGTCACTGAACGATGACGTGATGTCTAAATATATACACCATGACTGCCCGGCAGGTATATAAGAAGACCCACAGCCACTCTTCTTCATTCTGACTTCAGATTTGGGGGAAAAAAACAACATCATGGAACACACACTCGAGATGATGGTAGAAGCTTTTACAGAGCCTGAGGCTTTGATGGAGTTTGCTGTTACGTGGGACATTCAAGATTCTCCTATTGTACGGTTTAGACTTTTTCAATTGAGGAACTCAGAGTATGACACCGACTTTGTAAACGAGCAGATGGATATTTTATTAGAAAACCTGGGAGGAACAGTAGAGACTGAGCAGTACGAAGACAGTATGGAGTTGGCCCTGAACTATGTCAGGCAACAAGAAGATATTGAAGGGGCTGTTAAAGCTCTTTTGTTTGATGAGGAAATGGATGCCCTGACACTGGCTTGTGAAGAAGATGGTGAATGGTATCCTCAGGTACAACAAATAGGTGGTGGGGATGAGTCTCAGCCGGGCACCTCCAACCAAACTCAACCAGGCAGGTCCAGAGAACCCCAACCTGGACGCTCACATCCACTAACTTATACAATTAGAAAAAAGTCGGAGAGGACCTATGCGAAAAATGCGGCCGTGGACCGGACTTATCAAGTGAAAGTGGACGAAGGATACCACGGTCAGCAACTTAGAGATGTAAGGGAAGGTCTCCACCATATGTTTCAGGATGTGATGAACCAGGCCCGGGGCGATTTAGAAGGAAACGATTTGGGTCGTGTCGTGATTCATCACGAAGTATTACATGACCCAATTGTTGTTCCTCTACAGGCCTGGGACACATTGGATGCAAATAAAGTCATGGAAACCCTTGAGAAGGTGCTTAATAGTAACCAAGAGCTTCCCATTAATGAGAGTTTCAGTATTACTATTGGCACCATCGACCTATCTAAAGGGGGTAGTCGACGACACATTACACGGATTAGTGGACCTAAGAATTCATTAGACTTGAAAAAATCCATAGTCACCATACACAATGACGACAACCTATGTATGGCTAGAGCTATTGGCGTGAGTTGGGCAAAGTTACATAGATGTACACAGGAAGAGTGGAAAGAAGTAACTAAAAACAGACAAGGGAAAAGTAATCTTCAGCTGGTCCTGGAACACCGAAAAGTACCTTTGACCTACTATAATGACATAGTCAACAAAAGTCTGAAACAACAGGGACAGTTGGCAGCCACCCTATGTCAAAAGGCAGGTGTACCTATGGACCGAGCTGCGAGTCTAAGCGATGTAGAAGCATTTGAAGTACTGCTAGGGGTGAGGGTGATGGTGGTTAGTGCACGACTGGGTAACAAGTTCATCACGAGTCCAAGTTCAGACGAGCGTCCATGCATTTACCTGTACTTGGTGGAAGATAACCACTTTCACGCGATCACTAGCATTACGGGCTTCTTCAGTGCCAGATACTTTTGTGAGACTTGCCTGAAACACTACAACAACAAGGAGAGACACCAATGCGAAGAGAAGTGTATCGTGTGCAAGAGGGATCATTGCCCCCAGACAGACACACTAATCAGGTGCAATGACTGTAACATGACCTGTCGATCCCAGGATTGTTTCGACTCCCATAAAAAGACACCCCTGCACAAGAAAGGAAAGAATAAGGGACAACCCAGCGGATCCTCACAGTGCGAAAAGTGGTGGAAGTGCCCCACGTGTTATGCAGTCGTAAGGACGGACAGACGGAAGAAAGAGGAACACCAGTGCGGAGAATATTTTTGTAAAACCTGCGTAAAATATGTCATGGAGGATCACTTGTGTTATTTGAGGGCGAAAGAATGTAAGGAGAATTATATACCTAAATTTATTTTTTTCGATTTTGAATGCAGTCAGGATGAGAAAGCGGTGTGTGAGGAAGGATATAAACCCAAACTGAATTGTAAAGAGTGTCAAAAATCACAGGTATGTACATCTTGTTCAAAATGTCAAAATTGTAACACTTCGTGGTGCGGAAAAGCGACACATCGTCCAAACTATGTGGTAGCTCAGACCGTTTGCCCGAAGTGTATTAATAAGGCATGTACACCAGACTCAATATGTAAAGGATGTGGGACTCGGTGTGAAGAATGTGACAACACTCTGATACCCGCAGACCAAGATGAAGGGCCTTGTGCCAGAAAATGCGGGTTCAGAGAGGTCATATTTCAAGGGCAGAAGACTGCGGAACAGTTTGGCCAATGGCTCTTTTCAGAACAGCACACTCACTTTAAGGTGGTGGCGCATAATATGAAAGGGTACGATGGCTACTTTTTATTAGAATACTTGATTGATCAGTCTTTACGCCCCGACAAAATTCTTTACAACGGGTCTAAAATTATGTACATGGCAGTAGAACGAGATTTGCACATCAAAGTGATTGACAGTCTAAACTTTTTACCTATGAAATTGTCACAATTACCCAAGGCTTTCGGATTAGAAGAGTTGAAGAAGGGCTGGTTCCCACATTATTTTAATATCAAAGAGCATCAAAATTATGTTGGACCCCACCCTGACCCTCATTTTTACGGACATGATTTTATGAGTGAGAAAGAGAGGAATGAGTTGTTAGCGTGGTTGAGTGAGAGAAAGAATGAAGTGTTTGATTTTAGGAAGGAAATGGAAGAGTATTGTAGAAGCGATGTAGATATCTTGAGACAGGCGTGTATGAAGTTTAGAGAATTGCTGATGAGTGCGACGGGAGAAGAGAGGAAGGTGGTGAATAAGCACGGGAAGGTAGAAAAGAAGTGGGTGGGGGCCGTGGATCCATTTGACTCTGTCACCATTGCCTCTGTATGCATGAATGTATTTAGAACCAAGTTTATGGAGAAGAATGGAAAGTGAAATTGAATGGCAGAGACCAATGGATCCCGGCTAGATTGAGAGATGGTACTTTGTATGTGTGTGTGAAAGATGAATGGGTGAGTGAAGATCGGTTAACAGAAGCAGTGACGACACGGGAATTTGTAAAAACATCAATTGCAAAACTTCCTCCTAGTGGGTACACAGATCAATATAGTAAAGTGTCAATTCAGTGGTTAGAGTGGAGGGCACGTCTCGATCAGGTACACATTCAACACGCCCTGAATGAGGGAGAGAAAACGATCCCAGGTACACGATACAAATTAGATGGTTACTGTGCAGAAACGCACACGACATACGAGTATCACGGTTGCGTGTTTCACGGATGCCCTGTGTGTTTCTCAGACAATCGGGAAGAGACGTGTCATCCCCTCACTAATCAATCTTTGGACGAATTGTATGCTTTAACATTGAAGAAGAAGGCACATTTGGAAAGTTTAGGCATGAAGTATGTCTGTATTTGGGACCACGACTTCAAAAAAGCAATCAATGACAATTCAGATCTCAAAACCTTCATACAAACTTTAGACATAGCGGATAGGTTGAACCCTAGAGAGAGTTTTTTCGGCGGTCGTACCAATGCAAGTCAGCTCTATTACAAAACTGAAGAACAAGAACAGATCAAGTACGTGGATTTCACCAGCTTGTATCCTTGGGTAAACAAGTATTGTCAGTACCCCGTAGGTCATCCCACTATCTTCACGAAAGATTTTGGAGACATGAAGGATTATTTTGGTAATGCCAAAGTCAAAATTTTACCCCCACGCGGGCTCTATCATCCTGTTCTCCCCTATAGGTCCAATGGCAAACTAAAATTTCCTCTGTGTCGTACCTGCGCGGATACCGAGAATACAGAAATTTGTTCTTGTTCGGATGAAGGGAGAGTATTGACGGGTACGTGGTGCACCCCAGAGATACACAAAGCTCTCAGACTAGGGTATCAAATCAAACACATATACGAAGTATACCACTGGGAGGAAACCACACAATATGACACAAACACACGCGAAGGGGGGTTGTTCGCCCAATATATCAACACCTTTTTGAAATTTAAACAAGAGGCGAGCGGTCCCCCAGACTGGATCAAAACTAAACATGACATGGCTCAGTATATACAAGAATACGCACAGAAAGAGGGGGTTTCAATGGATCGAGAGAACATTGTGAAGAACCCAGGTTTGAGAGCTTTGGCGAAATTGTGCCTCAATAGTTTTTGGGGCAAATTTGGTCAGAGACTCAACCTGAAACAGACTGACATATTTCATGAGAGTCAGGTCAACCTATTCTTTCAATTGTTCTCTGACCCAGTCAAACAACCTCTCAATTTTCACATTTTGAACAATAACATGATACAGATTGAATGGATATACAAACAAGACTGTCAACCCGAAGACAACAAAACAAACATTTACTTGGCGACCTTTACCACATGTTGGGCCAGACTCAAATTGTACAGTGTGCTCGAGCAATTAGACAGAAGAGTGTTGTATTATGACACAGACAGCGTCATTTACGTGAGTAGACCCGGAGAGGTGGATCCACCTTTAGGGGATTACTTGGGTGAATTGACTGACGAATTGGGGAATGGAGAGCACATAATAGAGTTTGTGTCTGGGGGTCCCAAGAATTACGCGTATAAGTCCAACAAGAACAAAGAAACATGTAAAGTTCGGGGATTCACTCTGAACTACAAAAATAGTCAACTCATTAATTTTGACAGCGTCAAACAAATCGTGACTGACCCCAAGAGTAGACCAAACATTACAATTACCAACCCAAGTAAAATATGTAGAGACAAAAGGAAAAGAACTTTGTATAACAGGGAAGAGCAGAAATCATACCAAATGGTGTATACTAAACGTCGACGGGTTGACAGTTATGATACAGAACCTTATGGTTACTAATACATGTATGTACATACTGGTGATGCTTGCAATATAAAATGTAAATAAAAATAGATGGATATATTACTGTGTATTGATGCAATATGTGTTACTGGTAAAAAAACTAGACCTTACTGGTCGAAAAACTAGACCTTACTGGATGAAAAACTCGTCCTTACTGGATGAAAAACTCGTCCTTACTGGAACAGTTTTTGTACATTTACATTGATTTTGTATAGGGTTATGACTCAATTTTTCGTTGTTACTGGTCAAAAAACTAGACCTTACTGGTCGAAAAACTAGACCTTACTGGTCGAAAAACTAGACCTTACTGGATGAAAAACTCGTCCTTACTGGATGAAAAACTCGTCCTTACTGGAACAGTTTTTGTACATTTACATTGATTTTGTATAGGGTTATGACTCAATTTTTCGTTGTTACTGGTCAAAAAACTAGACCTTACTGGTCGAAAAACTCGACCTTACTGGTCGAAAAACTCGTTGTTACTGGATGAAAAACTCGTCCTTACTGGATGAAAAACTCGTCCTTACTGGAACAGTTTTTGTACATTTACATTGATTTTGTATAGGGTTATGACTCAATTTTTCGTTGTTACTGGTCAAAAAACTAGACCTTACTGGTCGAAAAACTCGACCTTACTGGTCGAAAAACTCGTTGTTACTGGATGAAAAACTCGTCCTTACTGGATGAAAAACTCGTCCTTACTGGAACAGTTTTTGTACATTTACATTGATTTTGTATAGGGTTATGACTCAATTTTTCGTTGTTACTGGTCAAAAAACTAGACCTTACTGGTCGAAAAACTCGACCTTACTGGTCGAAAAACTCGTTGTTACTGGATGAAAAACTCGTCCTTACTGGATGAAAAACTCGTCCTTTCTGGAACAGTTTTTGTACATTTACATTGATTTTGTATAGGGTTATGACTCAATTTTTCGTTGTTACTGGTCAAAAAACTAGACCTTACTGGTCGAAAAACTCGCCCTTACTGGATGAAAAACTCGTCCTTACTGGATGAAAAACTTGTTGTTACTGAATGAAAAAAAAAATGTCCTTATTGTATAACGTGCCATGTTTGCAATTATTAAAAGTTGCTGTTATCTATGTACAAGTTGATTATGTTAAAGTTGTTGCTGTATGTAAAGTTTATGAATGTCAAACTTACTATGATAACAAATGACGTATGAAATATACCATGAGGCTAAAATGTAAATAAAAAAGAACGTAAGAAGAAAATGTCTCTTGTAGTTTGTCCCAGTACCCTAAACAGCGTAAGAATATGATGGATATAGAGAACAATACGCCTGAAAGGGAAACCTTTTTAAAGAAGCAAGACGACGATAATCATTCAGACAAATGGCATTTACTAGGAACACACGTTCCTAAAACAGAAATTGTCTATTTTTGTCAAATGATTATTGTCTATATCATTATTATCACTTCAGTCATCAACTTGTCTATACAGAACGGGTCATCAGAACTGTGGATCAGTTTACTTAGTAGTTGCATAGGGTACGCTCTACCTAGTCCTAAACTTAAAAAGTAATGACATCACTTCCTTTTGAGCCATGTTCGAGTATATGTATCAGTGGTCAAACAGGTAGCGGCAAAACCATGTGGCTGTATCGTTTTTTGAAATATGTTAAACATATGTATAGTCGAGATCCCCCAATACATACCATGTATTGCTACGGGATAGATCAGCCCTTGATCAAACAGATGGAGCGAGAGCTTTCCAATTTCACAGCTAGACAGGGTCTCCCTACAACAGAAGAGTTGGACCAGTACACCAAAGATCGACGTCATAAACTAATCATCATCGATGACCTAATGCACGAGGTCATTCATAACAAAGAGATGGAACTGTTATTTACTCAAGGCACACACCATCGTTGTGTCAGTGTGATTTTAATTACTCAAAATCTGTTTCCACAAGGCAAACATGCTCGAACAATCGCCCTCAATACATGGTACATGGTACTGATGAAAAATGTAAGAGATGTATCACAGGTTGGCATATTAGGGCGACAGCTCTTTCCTGGTAAAGTCAAAGGCTTCCTTAAAGCGTACCAAGACGGTTTAACACATGGGTATTTTATCGTAGATATGAGCCCTCATGCGGAAGATCAGTATCGTCTAAGAACAAGAGTCTTTCCTGGAGAAGATCCTATTGTTTACCGACTCACGTAAGAAGACAAATGAGCGTAAGAAGAACTGTCAACATGGCTGACTTGATGAGACAACAGCGTCATTTTCTTCAATTGTTTGTACAGACCAACCCCACTCAGAGGAAAGCGTTGTTAGATACCGTGACCCAGCCTCAGTTGAGAGCCTTGAGTGAAATTGCGCATAATATCATCCGAGGTAAAGTGACATTGTCACCTCTGGAACAAACGCAACTAAAAAGGAACAGACGCCTCATCCATCTCTTAGGTGATAAAAAATTAGGATATAAACACAAGCAGATATTGGTTCGGAATAAACAAAGAACATTGCATGTGTTTGTCAAGGTTGCTGTGAAGTATTTAGAGTCCATCTTACAGTAACATGGAAAAGTTTGTATTGGTGCCTTATGACAAATACCAAAGACTGACAGAACAGTCCAAGGCATCCTCTGTGAAAAAGGCAAATCATGAGGGTTCTATGACATTACAACCGCCCCCTGGTAAGCGACTGTTAGATGAAGACAAACATACACTAAAGAAAAAGAAATTACAGGCACCAAAGCACAAGGAAACGAAAATGACCTTTGATTGGATTTCACTTAAGTGACGTAAGAATCATAAACACTGCAACACAATAAGTACAATGACAGACTGGAAGCAGTATCTAGCCTCCATTTATTTCGATACTAAGCACCCGGCCAGTTATGCAGGACCGGACAAACTGTATAAGATAGTAGTGAAAGAAGGAAAATTCAAGATTGGAAGGCGCAAAATCAAACAATGGCTTCAAGATCAGGAGGCTTATTCTCTGACAAGGAAGGCCAGAAGAAAGTTTCCTAGATCTAGAGTGATTGTAGAGGGATTAGACAGTATGTGGGACATGGATTTAATGGATATGGTCAACCTAAGCAAACACAATGACAGTTATAAATATGTATTAGTAGCCATAGACGTTTTTTCAAGATATGTATGGTGTGAACCTGTTCCAAGTAAACGAGGAAGAGATGTGTTGGTGGCCTTACAACGCATCTTGACAGGGCAAAGAAAGCCCAAGACAGTGAGAACAGACAGAGGTATGGAGTTTCGCTCTAAAGAGGTAAATAAGTATCTCCAAGAACAACACATTCACCATCTGTATGCCCTAAATACAGAAACCAAAGCCAATTATTGTGAAAGGGTAATTTCCACCTTGAAACATAAGCTATTTCGATACTTGTTGAAACACAATACCAAACATTATATCGACATCCTGCAGGAAACAGTCCATAGCTACAATCAAACCCCTCATCGAAGCTTGGGCAGAACTCCAGTTTCTATTACCAAAGATCAAGAAGGAGAAAGTCGGTTACAACAGTACTTGATTAGAACCAAATCCACCAAATCTCAACTAACACGATCCTACACATTTAAAGAAGGACAATCGGTGCGAATCTCTCATATTAGAACCGTGTTTGATAGAGAATATTCTCAGAAATGGACGGGTGAATTGTTTAAAATTCACAAGAGATTTAAAAGAGAAGGGATGCCCGTGTACAAACTCAAAGATTGGTCTGGCGAAAACATTGAAGGAAGCTTTTATGAGGCAGAACTTCAGGCTGTGAATGTAGATGACAGCTCAGAGTATCGAGTGGAATCAGTATTGAAAAGGCGCACACTGAACAAACAAAAGGAAGTACTGGTCCGCTGGTTGCATTGGCCCCCAAAATATGACTCGTGGATCTCAGAAAAGGATCTCAAACATTACTCATGAGTCACATGCCTCTATCTGTACAAAAGACACATCATTACTCCGTCTATAATCATACTAACATTAGACATCATAGGGTTCACATCATGTACTTAACCAATGTGGTGTGTAGCGCTAATTTAAGATGTCTCATAAATTTAAGAGATATTTGTTATCAACTTTCAAATGTTAGATATGACCCTGCACGGTTTCCTGGTCTCATATGGCAACATAGGAGAATTGGTGGTAACTGTTTAGTCTTTTCCAATGGTAAAATCCATTGTAACGGAAAGGCGAAAAGCCTACCTGAAGGTCTAAAGCGTTTAAGACGTTATGCAAGAATTCTACAAACAATGGGTATACCCGTGATATTAACAGAGGTCAAGGTGATGACGGTATCCGCTTTTCACACCCTTAGCGCTCCATTGGATTTGAAAAGTCTGATTCAAGAAAAACAACTTGTCTATGAATCTGAACTGTTTCCTACCGTAACTTTTAAACAGGAAGGCATAACATTCAGTTGTTTTTGGAATGGTAAAGTCATCATCATGGGCCTCAAGAAGGTATCTGAAATAGATCATATTGTAAACCCAACTTTGATCGAGATGGAGCTTTACACCAGAAATACGTAAGAATGGACTTGTATGTATGAGGGGGTACATGACAACATGGAACATTCGAAAGTTTATCTCCGTATTCACTTTTTATTGCACCTGAAAGAGGCGTCTATCACAGACCGTAAAACGACGCTTATGAATATCACACCCGGACAGCTAGAGACTCTGAGTGAGATTGCTGTCAGAGTGTTGAATGGTGTCGTCTCTCCTATGAGAAGAGACGCTCAACTATTTGAACGAAAGAGGACACTCTTAAGAACATTAGCTTCTCATAATGTGTCATTTAGACGAAAGAAGGCTTTACTTAGACGTCAACACTCGGTAATCCCCGTACTTGTGAGAGTCCCATATCTCATTCAAGTTATTTTAGATGAAATGAGGACAACGCCGGATGAGTAAAGACAGACCGTGATAGAGAAGCTCCTATATTTTATATGTGACAGTTCATCGAGTATCCGAAAATACTGTGTTTTCACCTGGAAGGGTTGGGGCCATGACCGACACGACATGAGTAGTGAGATGAACTGACGTAAGAACTCAGCAGACATAAGAAGACGTAAGAATGAAGGACATATACTTGTTTCTTAGTAGTCGAGATTCTCTCGCACTTTATCAAAACAATTCGCCTTCTGAATTTTGGATCCAACTCCCTAAACCCTACACTTTAGAAGGTCATTGGTCTTGCGCCTTAATCGACGTGAGTCTTGATTGTGATTTCACCCCTAGAAGAACCCGACTCTACTTGTGTTGTGATTTCGTGGAAGAGTCGTATGTGAATGAAACGTTACTTCCGGTCTTGAAAAATATAGAAGTGAACACTAGATACAGGAAGTTAAAGACTGAGCTCTTTTCTCAACCCTTGTATATACCGGTGAAAGCGACTCAGCTGCATACAGTGAGACTCTATATATTAGACGAAGAGTTGAAGCCCGTGGTATTTAACACAAACGACCTACATTGCGTGCTCCATCTTAAGCAAACATGGGTTCCATAGAAGTCTACGATTACAAACAAATGAAATGGGTCCCTTATATACCTGACCCTAACAAAGCTGAACAATTATATCAGGAATACAAGGCGAGACTAGAACAAAAGGCAGAGACGGGTTATTATAGCATGGCTAACCAACTGAGTGAAACCCAAGAGAAATTGAAAGAAGCAGAGGATAAACTTAGACAAATGGAAAAGCGAACCCCTGAAGTAAAACAGGTAACTCCCGTGGCTCAGGCTATAGAAATAGCGGAAGACGAAGTGAAAAGACAACGTAAGAAGGAGAGAGACCAACAACGTAAGAAGAGGGATAGGAGTTTACCCAAGCGCGTGAGAAAGTTGAACTATCGATAAACCATGGAATCAAGTTTAAACTTGTTTGAATCCTTAAAGGAAAATACTTCTTTACACTCGAGAGAGTGGATAGAATACAGACCAGTCAGTCAGATTACAGACTCTGCAGCATTGGAATTTAACATACCAGGTCAATCGTCGGCCTATATAGACTTAAAACGAAGCGTCCTGAATATTAAACTGAGACTAGCGAATGCAGACAACACACCCATAGAAGACACTCTGGTAGTAGGGCTGGTCAATGTACCGTTACATGCTCTCTTTAGTCAAATTGATGTGTCCTTTCAACACACTCCCCTGAATCATTGGGGGATTAACTACCCCTACAAAGCATACATTGATACAATCCTCAAGACCAACACAGAACTCCAAGACCATATACTGACTAGTCAACTCTTCTATAAAGATGTAGGTGATATTGATACATCGGATGCTAAAACTGGAAGTAACAATGGACTGTTTTCACGGTATTCACGCACACAAGGCGGTAAAATTATAGATTTGGAAGGACCTATACTCTTGGACGTGTTTCAGCAACCCAAACTCTTGATCAACGGCGTGCACCTTGGCATTAAATTCTACCAAAGTCAAAACGCATTTCGGCTCATGTCAGATTCTCTTGTTCCTACAGCAAAAGTACAGATCATGGATGCAGTTTTTAAATTATGCGTTCAACGCGTAGAGAATAACGTACTCTTGATGCATCAGAACATGATTAGAGACAGTCCTGCGACTTACCCCTACCTCCGTACTGACATTAAAACTGTTGCATTGGCTTCCGGGCAGTACAGTTATAGCGTAGACGATTTGTTTCAAGGCTCAGTGCCCAGTAAACTCATCGTTGGATTGATATCTAGCGAAGCTTTTAGCGGTAGTTACAAGAAGAACCCTTTCAATTTTCAGCATTATAATTGCAGCTCAGTAGGTTTTTATGTCGATGGTCAGTCATATCCCTCTCATCCTCTTCAACCTAACTTTGAGGCAGATCAATATACGGATTGTTACAGAACATTGGCCCACTTTAGAGAAGATGTCAACATTACCCATGATGACTATAAGAGGGGATATTGTTTGTATGTATTGGACATTGACCCCTATTATTCGTTCAACACGAAACGGCGAGGACACTGTCGTTTAGAACTTAAATTTGGGAAAGCTTTACCAGAGAGTGTAACTTTGATGGTTTATGCAACCTTCCCGGAAGTGCTCAGTATCAACCAATCAAGAACCGTGTTTATACGTTAAACTTACAGACAGCTGTAAATTTGAATAGATGACACCGAGTTTCAAAACTGAACTGTGATTGGTTTAGAGCTGAGGAGACACGCCCCCTTTGTTTATAAGTAAGAAGGACCAACATACATCGTGTCATTATGTTGGGAATAGTCTTGACGTGTATTGCTCTTACTGACGATTTATTGTGGAAGTGGAAATTGTATCGCCTAAGGTGTGAAGTGAGAGAAGCAGTGGATAGATTAGCTCACTATTTTGAATCACTAGAAAATCTAAAGGGAGGATGAACACAATAGAGTTATACCAAACCTTGAACAATGACCCTACAACTGGACAGTATATAGGAGGCGTATGTGCCTTGGACGAACTACCTAAAGTCATAATGCAAAGACCTAAATTTTACATCGTCAACAGTCAACCAAGAAACAAACCCGGGAAGCACTGGCTGACCCTGTACTTTCCTAAAGTGGGACCGGTTGAATTCTTTGATTCGTTAGGGCATGAACCTGGATACTACAGTTGGCGTTTAGAAAGATATTTGAAGACAGGGGGAGGTCATTATATAAGCAATAGAAAACGTTATCAACAAGCGGGGACTAAGACATGTGGGCAGTTTTGCTACTATTATCTTCAACAACGATGTAGTGGAAGGTCTATGCACGATATTTTGACTGATTTTGATGACGTAAACCTGAACTATAATGAAGCTGTTGTGACTAGGATAATAGATGATGATGATGACCTGTTGGATTTAACGGAGAACTAAATCAGTGTACATAGCTGCAAATAGTGTACATAAAAAAAGGGTGGGTGGTGGGTGGTGCTCCAAGTATGACACAACCTTCTCGTGGTTTGGGGCGTAAGTAGCTTGTCTTTTAATTTCTGTAACGAAAGTTAAAGGTCAAAGCGAAACTAAGGGTGTCATAAACTGTGTCTCAGGCAATAGGACAAATCACAAATCAAATATAAGTTTCATGTTTATTTACAGTAAAACATCATCATCATAATTTACAGTTTACATAGATTCATACTTATATAGATATATATTTATATAGATACATAGTAATATTCAGTTAAAATAAATTTGACTGTCTACTAGATCCGCAGGGTTTGGGTGTTTTTGACATGCCAAATCCAAAACCGTCACTGGGTTTAGTAACTGGTCGAAAGCCACCAAATCCAAATCCATCACTGGGTTTAGTAGTCTGCTCTTTATATGTATCAGATGTCTTCATAACAGCCTCCTATTGGTTGATTAGTTGTTTACCATTTCATGTATTCATTGGGATTACATTCTAAACACTTCAACATTCCAATCTGATTCATATGGTCACTTTGCATGTAACAGGGTACCACTCCGTCTAAATACCCTATCTGTCCGATCACCGGTATGTACTCTTTCAGTTTGATGTATTCTGAGGGTCTTAAACACAGCCCCTTTTTCGTGGGTACCAGGTTGTCTTCAGGTTTCCAATATTGTCTGATGTCAACACATCCACTGTCTTCGGTAATTGTACAATATACGTTTCCTCCCAAGTGACTACTGTAAGCTTCCCTGCCGTTTAATGCCTGATCGACCTTCTCTATGTAGTTTACCCAATTCTTCCAGCGCATCATACTTAAGCTGATACCCTTTTTTGAGGGTTTGTTTTCGTTCCATTCTCGCAGATCGATTCTCTGCTCTCCTTGCCACTCTGTCACTTCTACGTATCTGTTGTTTCCGAGGTTACCTCTGAAAGTACACATATTGCCTGTGTGAATTCTGAAGTCAGAATAAGGAAGTGTGGTTTTGGACATCTTCTTATATCTTTACCTAGAACCTCGTTCTGAGATATGTTACTATTTTTAGACAGTACGTCACCGTTCTGTCTTTTGATTGGTCGATATTTTTAGAAGTATGAAGTCATATCTATGTTTAGACATTTACGTAATGCCTGTAATTCATGTTTGAACAGGCGTTTAAGTTAGATGTTTTGATTATGTATGTGTGACTTTTTCAATGCTGCCAAGATATCCAAATTGTACTTAGACTAATGGAGATACAAACCTTTAAAAGTACAATACTACTTTTCTTTACAGTGTGTTAAACAGGTAGATCTGGTAAAATTCTTTCCAACGATACCAAACATGACACTATTCGGTCAATACATAAAGGAGATTTGGCTTTTTAAATTTTCTTAATTTTTTTTAAATTTCAGTTTGTTTGTTTAAATTTTGATTTGATCTAAAACGTGTGTATGTCGGAGACTAATAGAGATAAGCACATCAACCTATATATTTTATGGATTCAGTATCAAACATTCTTTCTGGTGATATACAGATGATATGTCCATGTGCAACGCTTTTAATTAAAATAAAATAACAAAATAATAATAATAATAATAATACATAATAAAATGTATGTGAAAAATTAAACTTTGTTCATGTTATAAGACAGCCTTAAATTGACTTTACCAATGAATTCTTGAGACAATTTTAGGCTGAATTGACACCAACATCATTAAAATCGGTCGAAAACTAAAGGTGTTATGGCGGTTTTAAAATTTAGAGCTGAATCGTGCATATTCATGAGCTAAATGACGTCATAGAATTATTTTGAAAAGGCCATAACTCGGTAACGGTAAGAGACAGGACCTTATATGTATACATTTTCTTGATCTGCGCGACGAGATCTTTACAATGGTGTATAGTTTTATACAGTTTGAGGAGATTAAAATTTAAAGTTTAAAAAACCAATAAATAATAATAACTATCGAATCATAAACATTTATTTTGAGAACCCTATACTTAATTGAAAGGTTTTGATGATTTTTAGGCAAATATGGTCTTGAAAGAACTTTAGCGAAAAAGTATTGATCTAAAACAGGGGTGAAATGGATTTAATTGTTTACAGTTTTTTAAGGTAATAAATATAAAGTTTTCAATCTCCTTTTTCTATTATACACATATCTATTTACCATATTTGTAGCGAAACATATTTCAGTCATGTATTTCACTTCGCTATAAACTCTGTATAAAGTTTGCAAATTTGATTTCATTTTAATCCGTTACCATGGCTATTACAGTAGTTACGTAAACATTGACCGGTGCCTCTATAGAATAGGTGTTAGGTCTAATCCCCAAGTCAGCCCCATATTGATCTTTTATGTGAATGTGATTTTAACTAACTACCCATACCTAAATTATCTCACAGTATCTGATCTAGATCTAAACTGTTTCCGCTTAAGATGAGTGTAAACATGTCTATATTGATCTAGTTAGTAGCGTTATGATTAGTATCTTGATTTGTTGATAAAATGTTAACCCTACTGTAACGAGGCAAAACACAGTCTTATTTATTTTTGAGAAAGCAATGACAGCAGACGACAATTTACTGTGTATGTAAAGGTTTATAAACATGTACCTTCAAGTCAAGAGTGAATAGCGTGTATATATATTGACACTTTTATTAGGTTTCAATAGGGTAGAAGCTGATCCAAGTTGCAATATAGTTTGGAACAAGTGCAATTTGTAATAAGTTCTGTTATTATTTAACACGCAACTGTATTCCTTATATGTATATGTTCAGTACTGCCTGTATGGTTTATATCAAACTTGAGGTATGTAGTTTTACATTTTGTTTGAATTTAAGGGTATCAAACTTGATGTACCTGATGTTTGAATTAACGCGATGTTTAAATAGACCATTGTTAGATCTTCCGGTCCAATATCAATAGAAAGCCAGACTGTATGGAGCCTTTAAGGGGATTAGCCCCCGAGGTTTGTAAAGACCATTGTTAGACCTTCCGGTCCTCTGTCAATAGATCCCCAGACTGTATGGAGACTTTAAGGGGATTAGCCCCGAAGTTTGTAAAGACCATTGTTAGACCTTCCGGTCCTCTAACAATAGATCCCCAGACTGTATGGAGCCTTTAAGGGGATTAGCCCCCGAGGTTTGTAAAGACCATTGTTAGACCTTCCGGTCCTCTAACAATAGATCCCCAGACTGTATGGAGACTTTAAGGGGATTAGCCCCGAAGTTTGTAAAGACCATTGTTAGGCTTGGCTGATGCAATGATGGTGAAATACTGTAACTAAAAATAACTATGACATCATTCTAAAAATAGATACACATACACGAGGTTTGTAAAGACCATTGTTAGACCTTCCGGTCCTCTAACAATAGATCCCCAGACTGTATGGAGACTTTAAGGGGATTAGCCCCCGAGGTTTGTAAAGACCATTGTTAGACCTTCCGGTCCTCTAACAATAGATCCCCAGACTGTATGGAGACTTTAAGGGGATTAGCCCCGAAGTTTGTAAAGACCATTGTTAGGCTTGGCTGATGCAATGGTGGTGAAATACTGTAGCTAAAAATAACTATGATATCATTCTAAAAATAGCTACGCATACAGCTCCCTCTACCCACGCATGCGCTTGAAGGAAAACAACTTTGGTCATTTCAGTCATTTGATCTGAGGACGTTGAAGAGTATACATGGTAGAAAGAGGTACCTTATTTATTTATTTATTTATTTATTCATTTATTTATTTATTTATTTATTTATTTATTTATTTATTTATTTATTAGACTTGTGTGTCTGTTATACATGGTCTGATAAGGAAAGGGCCTGACCCTCAATGCCCGTGAGTACTTACCAGATTGAGGTATACACGTCAGCTCTGTATACCGTGTAGCTCCAGATCTTTCACAATTTAAATGTGACGTCATACATGGCCGACTGTTATCCGCGAATACCCGTGACAAACTACAATCTCCATATATGCAAATGAGCTCCTCTCATGTTACTATATATAGAAACAAAATGGCAGCGATTACGCTAGATTACGTCATCTTTGTTTACAAGCAAAGAGGCCCCAATACTACTATCATATCAGAGTTTGAACTATTCGCTTCCCAATTGTTTTCTAATTGTTTTCTATTATTTGTTGTGTGTAGTGTATTTATCAGGATTTAACGAGATCTGGACGTGGTTAAATGTGCATATGGACGCATAGTGGTATGTGATTAACGTAATAGTGTGTGATTTACTGTATTTGAGTATATAGTTTTGATACCATACAGATTGCGATTGGGTGGGGTATTGGCGCGTTACTCACTCCCGGGTCATGCCCGAACTTTTTAGACACGCATGACTGACTTTGCATGAACTGTTAGCTTGCAACGGTGACGTCATGAGCTACCGTTACATTTATTTGTGTAACTGAAAGACCGTTATCGATGGATCGTCCTAGGAAGACAAGATCAAAGGGGGCTACTTCGCTCGAGGGTAGCTCACAGGATAATGTGGATATTGACTGGTATGACTCGCCTCTTACGGCGGCGCAACGTAATTGCAACGAAAACGCACAGTCGGGTGTTGAGCAGATTCTTGTTACAGAACGGGAGCTCATTACCGTGAATGAGGACAATGTTGATGAGCTTTTCAGGACTTTGTCCGATGATGAATCACAGATAGTGAAATTACAGGACATGTTTAATCGTTACCCGAAGAGTGAGTTTGTTACTAGAGTAATCGCTGATGCTTCGTCGGATGAATCACTGTTAGATGAGACACGTACTGCTATTTTTGAGGAAGTTCGTTTGTTGGTAGAATACCCGTATCCTGCGAAAACGGAAATGAAGAGACGTATCTGCCGGCGTAATGGGGAAAGCGTCTCATACAAATTGTCCGTTGATATTTACAACCTAGTTAATGTGATAGATGGCGGGTCATTCGAGGGACTAAGGGATATGCTGAATATACCCAAGTCATCGAGTTCGAGGGCTGAAATTAATTCGTCAATGTGCGGGACTCAGAAGAATGCGTCTAGCATAGACTTACTCACCTCTACGATAGCTGATATTCAAGCAGATCTCATTCGCGTGAAACAGGAGAATAAGCGCCTCTCAACGACTTTGTCCAGCGAAATATCTGCAGTTAAGAGTAGCATATGCGACATAAGAAAGGAGGCTGAGGAAAATATTCAGAACTTAAGGGACATACTCAGTGCTAATACACAGACCTTAGATCTAGTGTTAGATGACAAAAGCTCGGGCATCTCGAAATTGAAGAGTGATATGAAACTTGTTAGGGCGGAAATTACTTCAAACGGTGACGAGATTGAACGTGCCCTCAAAAGTTCACAGGAAAGAATTGAAAGACAGTCAAAGATGGTGGACAAACGTTTGAACAAGATCGAACAACGCGTTAAGGATAAACTTGGCATCCTAAACTCAAATAGCGACTCCAGTCCGAACACAAGACAGAGAGATTCGAGTAGTAAGTCTGTCAGTTCTGCATCTGCAGATCTACATAAATGTGATCTGGGGACAATTCCAGGAAATATTCAGTCGGAAGCTGATATCGACCCCGACGTCGCGGATGCCATCTCAGACAAAGGGGAAGGGTTAAATGTCCGGCTAATAGGGGATGCCGCTCCCTCGGGAAGCAGTCAGCTATTTCATACAATGACTGAGAGTGGCCCTCGCTTTGTACGTGGCATTGAGCAGTTACGGCAGAAACCATCATATAGTGATGCCATTAAGAGTAATCCTCTAAGTGAAACAACGCAGATGCGAAGATCCAGAATTGCTACATATAGTGATACTTTGGACAGCAATACGCGCAGTGAAAGTGGTACAGTGAGAGGTAATGCGCGTAGTGATAGTGACACAGTGAGACGCAGTGTGTGCAGTGTTGGTGATACGGTGAGCAGTAATGCGTGAAGTGATAGCGATACAGTGAGAAGGAAAGCGAACAGTGAGCGTGATACAGTGAGAAATAATGTGCGTAGTGATAGTGACACAGTGAGAGGCAATGTGCACAGTGTTGACGGTACAGTGAGTAGTAATGCGCGAAGTGATAGTGGTACCGTGAGAAGTAGTGCGCGCAGGGATTTAGACTATCAGGCGATTCCTTCCATTGTTACTGACAGGTCTAATACAGCTAAGAAAATGGGTCTGAATTATGAGTCGATTGCGCATTCGAATATGCAGACTGATTTTGACGATTTCATTAAGCATGTTCGCAAAAAGACAAAGCGATTCTACGTCGGTAGATTTAAGCCAGGTATTACTGTCGAGTGCATTAAGCACTATATCGAGGGCAATGGCGGACCCAAAGTCGACCGAATTAATGTGTATCGACCGAGAAATGGGTTTGATGTGTATCTATATGTGAGCGTAGAGACTGAAAACTGTAATGTCTTATTAGAACCAGACTTCTGGCCAGACAATATTAAGTGTCGTCCGTGGTATTCGAAAAACAGTTATATTAAGCACGTGCGTGCGAATACTAGGGACGAAACCCGTGCTAGATATCAGCCGCAAGGGCAAAAGTGAATTGACAGATCTTTATTGAGTGGGCAGTTATACTCAAGTTAGATACCTCATCGTACTTTCGATGAACATTTTACTTGTACTGTGTTTTTTATTTTATCTAATGCAGTTCTTGAAGATTTGCACTTGGAATGCGAGCGGACTGATGTCTAGTGCGTTTTATCTCAGCAATTTATTGCTTGAGAATGACATTGATATTTGTGGGATATCCGAACACTGGTTGTATAATCATGATCTGCATTTTTTAAATAGCGTACAGTATGATTATAACGGTTTTGGCAAATCCGACGCTACCCTTTCTTTACCAAGTAATAGGCGGGTTGGTAAGGGAGGTGTAGCGTTAATTTGGCACACACGTTTAAATAGCCAGGTTACACCTCTTGACATAGACAATGACAGGGTAATCGGTATTCAGGTACAATTGTCTAAAGAAAGTTTCATGTATGTGTTTCAGGTTTATTTACCATGTACGAACCACCCAATTCGATACTATCGGGATCTGATGTGCTTTTTACATGACATTGTTAATGCATACTCAGACAAAGGTAGAATAATAGTAATGGGAGATTTTAACACTAATCTGAATGGTAGGTCTTTTCATAGGCCGCATGACACACGCAGTCGTGAGTTGATAACATTTATGGAAACAAATAATCTCTTAGCCATTGACAGGTTACCTACATGTACAGGGGCACACTCTACTTTTGTCTCATATGATGGGGAACATGAGTCTCTCATTGATCATGTTCTCCTTTCATGTGAGTCATTAGATTTAATTAGTAATTGTTCGGTTGTAGATGACAGTTGTTTAAATGTGTCGTCACACAGGCCCATTTTGTTTTCCTTACAGGTGCCCCAGAATAGGAATGGTTGCAATGTACCCGCTTTTAAACCCGTTAAATGGAGTAAAGTTGAGAACAAAGACATTACCAGTTATTCTACTGAGTTGTCGCAATTATTATTGTATGAGTTGGACTTGAGTACACTAGTTGTTAGTCATGAAAATGTAGATTTGCTTTACAATTGCATTGTTACGTGTATTAATGCTGCGTCCGAGGCTTACCTCCCTTACAAGAGTTATCGTTCTTACTTAAAGCCTTACTGGGATCAGTCTTTAAAAGAACTGCATGCTTTAATGAGGCTTAAGCGAAGTGAGTGGTTGGCAGATGGCAGACCACACACTCCTGATTCTCACTCATTCTTGAATTACAAGTCCGCAAAACGCGAGTTTCGTCGTTGTCATAGAAACAGAGTGAGTAACTATTTGCGTGAGATGAATGACGAGATTGATCGTGCTGCAGGGATAGATTGTGGATTGTTTTGGAGGCTGTTTAATGCTAGAAGAAATGACAGAGTTTTAAGAGCGGGCTGTGAAATAAAGTTCGATGGGACTACAATTCGGGATCCTGAGAATATAACAGAAGCATGGGGAAAGTATTTCTCTCAGCTATATTCAGATACAGAACATATTTCTTATGACCAAGATTTCTTTGAGCATGTAACAAGTACGGTTGATAACTTAAGACAAAATCGGTCAGTAATAAATGACATTATTACTGACGGTGACACGTTGTGCGGGGTTGTAATGAAACTTAAGAGAAACAAGATGTGTGGAGCTGATGCTATTTATAATGAGCATTTGATACACGGTGGTAATGTTTTATTGGAATATATCACTACTCTTTTTGTTATGATGTACAAATTGTCCTATGTTCCAACTGAACTTAAAAAGGGGGTTATAGTTACTCTGCACAAAGGTGGAGGTAAGCCGAAAGACGAACCTAAAAATTATCGCGCTATTACTCTATCGTCATCGATTTTGAAACTGTATGAAAGTGTTTTGCTTAACAGGTTAAAAACCGGCATTGACATGTCCATACATGGCCTACAGGGCGGCTTTCAAAGCAAGAAAAGTTGTATTATGACATCATTTATGTTAAGGGAGGCAATTTCATACAGTTCTGAGAATGACAGTATATTGTATGCTTGCTTTCTCGATGCAAGACAGGCTTTCGATCGTGTTTGGCATGATGGCTTATTCTATAAATTGTACATGTATGGTGTTCCATTACCGTTACTTTTAAATGTTATTGAAATGCATAGTGATATGTCTAGCTGTGTATTGCATCAAGGGTACAAGTCAGGCTGGTTCCCCATAAAGCAGGGTACAAGACAGGGTGGTGTGTGGTCACCATTTTTGTACCTCTGCTTTATTAATGATTTAATAGCTAAGCTGGAACAGCTCGATGTAGGATTTTCCATTGGTAAAGGGAACAGTTTTTGCGCCCCAACAGTGGCGGATGATATGCTTTTGCTTTCTTTATCTAAAAAGTCACTGCAATTAATGTTAAATGAATGTTACCGTTATTCATGCCTTTGGCGATACCAGTATAACCCCAGCAAGTGTGGTATTTCTATGTTTAACGGTAGGCGACAAAAGCAAAGACATAATATGGTAACTTTCTTTTACCTAGGGACTGATCTTTTACCCACAGTGCAGAATTATAAGCATTTAGGTATTCTTGTCGATGAAAACTCCAGATCACAATCTGTTGTTAAGGATTGTTGTAATAAACTACGGGGTACCTTTTTCAGTTTAAACAACTGTGGTTTCAATGATAATGGGTTACAGCCTACCAGTTGCAAGCGTATTTATAACGCTGTAGTCTTACCCAAAGCATTATACGGATGCGAATGTTGGCCACAATTAAGTAAGACAGATTTACTTGCGCTTGAGCGATCGCATCGCTTATGCCTGAAATATATCCAGGGTCTAAGCTCTAGAACCAGTACGGACTGCGTTATGAGTATGCTTGACTGTTTACCACTTGAATTGGAGATCGAGCGTAGAAAACTTGTTCTATTCGGTCAGCTCTGCAGACTAGAAGATGATTGTGCGGTACAATCTATGTTTTTAGTGAGAATTAGCGCATTTATGCTGAATAAGGTTCATACTGGCTTCATTCCGGATATTAATAATATTTTAATCAAGTATAGTTTGAAACATTACATGTTGACATATATGTCTACTGGGTCATTTCCTAGTAAATATTGCTGGAATGTGACGGTAAAAAGAGCAATCAGGAATACATTTGTTTTAGATTGGAATATCCGTACGTCTGGTGGTAAATTTAGCAGGTTTAGATCGGTTCATAGTAATTTCCAGTTAAGTAGCATTTGGATTTTCTCTGAAAAATTCCCTGCTTTGCTTATGTATGTAAAGCCAGTAGTACAGCTGACAGCATATTTAGCCCGTTATGATGATGTTTGTTACAAATGCAGTATGAGTTGTAATGAATATAGCTTAACAGATCATCTTATACTCGACTGCCCCGCAGTTGAGCTTGTAAGACAGAATTTCTCTAATTGCGTCAGGACAGTTCTTGGGATGCCAGTCTGGAACTGTTTAAGAACATTAGACAGGAAGGAATTTGTTAATACCGTTCTAGGTGTGTACCATCCAGTGGTTGATGAGTCACTTCGGAGTGGTCGATGTTATAATGATCTGTTATGCATTGTATTCAAGCATGCATACTTTGTAATGCATGCATATTGCTGAAGTTATCAATTTCAAGTTACATTTGAACTAAATGCATATACTTTCACTATAGTTATTAATATTACTGTTGTAATGATAATGGTTGTGGTAGTGATGATCGTCATCATTGTCATCATCTTTATCATCATCATCATCATACTTATGAATAATTAATGCTAACTGTAAATACTCTTGAGTGTTCTCTAGATTTAGTTTCGCTAGAGAATTCCGTTTCAGAGTATCTATAGCAATGCAATATACTCTTATAAACTATTTCTATCTACATATTCTCTTGTATGATCACTTCTTTTCGTTTCGTCGCACGGTCAGTTACTACAAGGGTATCTGTATAGAATGATTTTTCTTTAAATGCAATGATGCAGCTTAATGCGGGAATAGAGGTATTGCAGGGAGCTCCTCTGGACGCTTTCTGAAGTGCTTCTTTCCTGCAATGAACTGTAACCTGTCTTAGGACGGGCAATGAGATCATTTTAGTGTCGTTAAAGAGAGGGGGTACTGTATAACTCGCCTTTTCATTGACATGTGATGTTATATTATGCTCATTTCAGTGTAATTGACACCCAGCTTTCCCTGCATTATGTGCATGTTCTCATGTGTATTGCATCATGTTTATATTGTCTTAGTTCTTGTATATAGATGCCTATGCTTTGTAATCTTCAATTTGGAGGAAATAAAGATATATATACTAACATACGACAATCGTAACATCCATGTTATATCGTACGACTATTTCAGTCCTACGACCTCTCATAAAACTGGCAAGTGGCAGACATTTGCCTGTCTGTTGTCCTTGCAGCCCTTTCTCTACCGCATATACTTCATGTCAACGACACTACCGCAGTTTTTAACCTTTTAATTCCCGTCTGCAAATATTTGAAAAGTCCATAGCAAGTTTCAAGAGGCAGGCTTATGTTTTCCAGTTTGTTTGCTTTAAAATGTATTTAGAGAAAAGAATATCAAAAATAAGAACATGAATAAAAAAAAAATATACTATATATTTTTTTCTATTTACATTTGGTCTTACCCCTACGCCACAGCTTGGGTCCCAATATATAAGGGTTACATGGTTCTATGTATACGCTACAAAGGTGTGAAAAGCAACAACGACTTGTGAACGTACATACTTAATATGCAAATTATACAGATCCACTTTTCATGAAATCTCCAAGCATCAAATGAATATATTTATAGTGTTCAAATATTTGAATAAATTCAGTTGACAGCGTTACATAATTAACATCATCCTGATAGCTTAGTGGATTTGTCGTAGGCTTCCTGTGCCAAGGGTTCAAATCTCAGTGAAATGTATTTTGTTTGGTTATTATTTTCCCCTCAGTGTGAGAAATCGAATTTAAAAATGTGATCTTACTGCACGAGAAATATTACTTTCAACGTCAATATTTTATTCCGGTTAATAAATGTAGAGTTTTTTCTGCATAATTATATCAATAATGGAGATATAGAGCAAATGGACTGTTAGGTGTCTTTGAGACAGTACTTATGATATTTTTTGTAGAAACGTTAAATGTCGATCTGGGTTTGCAAATGTCGGTCCATTCGTTTCCCGCAAACAAAGGGGTAAATTCCGAGCTGTTTCGATATTCAGTTTCTTCAAATTTGTTTTAAATTATTGAGAAACTACATTTTACCGGATGAAATGGGGGCAGATAACGTTTTGATCATATCTCGAAATACTGGAAAAGGGTTAACCCATGTTTGCCCAGAGTTTCCATAGAATATACACAAACATCAGACCCAGACACGGTTCCTGAGGGAGTTATCATATCAGAGTTTGAACTATTCGCTTCCCAATTGTTTTCTAAAGGTCATGTTGACAAAATAAATATTGCAGAATACCCTAAAATATAATTGGATTGGTTCGTATTTCGTAATAGTTACATGTATTAGACGGCTCCTGTAGGAACCTTCTGTTCAGGGTCTGCTCTGTTTGTATATGGATATGGTTCTGCAATTTCTACCATGGCTAAAATCCCTATGTCAAGATATCTTTAGTTCTTTCAGGAATATTTATGGAGTCAAGTGTTAAAGTTTAATATTATGACAGTATTGTTTGTTACTGCAAAAATATGAATATTTAATTTTCAGAAGATCAGTGCATATTCAGATTCCGGAGGAGCCCTCTGATCAGGATCTACGCTCTTTGCCGTTTAAAACACGTATACACTTTCATACTGAATGGACTCTATTGCTAGATACTGCATGATGAACAATGATGCCAGCATTCAAAGCGTTAATTAATAAATGCCTTTACATGGCGGAGAATGTGAATACGGAGAAATGGGATTCAATACATAACAAGTAAACGGCGAAACTCTGCTTTTTTACACATATAGCATGAGGGTGACCGTGAAGTTTGCACGTATTATCAGGGTTTAACCATTTACCTCATGCTTATTTATATAAATAATATGGCACCATGAATAAGAGGCTAAAATATGGCCTGGGTGTGCCTTCAGGCCATAATGGCACACCTGGTGCCATAATAGCCCGAGGGCTATTGTGACACCAGGTGTGCCATTATGGCCAGAATGCACACCCAGACCATATTTTGACCTTTTTATTGAATATCGTTTTACTAGATCTAGATCTATCATTTCAACACAATCTACCATCCCAACAAACCACAAAAATAGATCTAGATCTTTACTTAAAACAATGAGGAAATACTAGTTATGCCTTCATGGGGAATCGAATCCCCGCCGAAAAATATGTAGATCCAGTCCGACGTAATTTAATCACTAACACTAACGATGACTTAACCATCGACACAGTCATGACTGCATTGCTTTAACGTCTAAAATTTGTTTGAGAACTTCCGATGGATGACGTGAAATAATGACGTCACAACTGTCATTTTTTGAATAACATAAACAAAGTTACATAAATACTTAAACTGCTCTGATCTAATATTTCGACCACTAAGGGCCTTTGTCAAAGATTATCATGTCAAAATACACGTCACATTTTTGTTACATGCATTCAGCCATAAAATCAAAGAGAATAATCTCTTTGATTTTATGGCTGAATGCATGTAACAAAAATGTGACGTGTATTTTGACATGATAATCTTTGACAAAGGCCCTTAGTGGTCGAAATATTAGATCAGAGCAGTTTAAGTATTTATGTATTATATTAATTCCCTATTTTGGAATATTTACTTCATTGTAAACAAAGTTAGGTAGTACCGATCGTTACAAACAAAGAAATTGATTTTTAATAGAATTTACGATTGTATAAACTTTACAGATTTCCAGATCTAGAATACGATTTGACAACGACGTCAAACCCCCTTCTGAGTCTCTGGCCATGTTTGAATAGATCTAGATCTAGAGCTATGTTGCTAACATCAACGCATTGCACGTGAAAAAGATCGTGGGCCGATTATGGATAATCGGCCCGCCGGGCCATTATGGCTTGGTTACATGACTCCGTAATGACAGTTTTCTACGGCAATTTTGTTACTATTTATAGTAAGGTATTCAATAATATATATGTTATCCGAATTTTTGTGATGGTATATGAAATATTCCTGTTAGCATCGCAGAAACCCTAGAATTTTATCTATATAATTCCATCAGCAAACAGAGCAGACCCTTTGAGGGGCCGACTGATTTGGGTCTGCTTTGCTTGTACAGGCGTGAAAAGGAATGCCCATAGACCGTACACTGAGCCCCGGGATTAACTTGCCTTTCATATGCTAATTCGGATTAGTAAAGGGTCGTATGCAGAAGTATATGAAGCGAGTTGGTTTTGATTCAGTTTTTATAAATATCAATACGTTTAGACAATTCGATGCAGAACGAATTACATGTTTCCAAAGTCTTGTGATTTTTAATGAATTTTCAAACTAATAAAAGTTCTTTTTTGTGATTATTACTTCAAATTTCAACTTTGTATGGCTTTCTGACATCTTTAACCTGCAGTTTCACACCTTTAACTGCCTAAAGTAAAATTATTTTCGTATATAAAATACCTGTGGGATTTCCAATGACATACTGTCAATCCAGACGCCTTAGTTCAAACTGGTGTCTTTTTACAACAGAAGTCCGACATAAGGTCGTCGGATTCTGAAAGTCCCATATACCCTCCCGTGGTATTTACAGAAGTCCGATATATGGTCGTCGGATTCTGAGTTAAATGCCCTTTTTGCCTAGTTACTAATGTCCTTTGCAAAACAGAGAAGACCCAGGTAAGAAGGCTTACATGTATAGAGGAGACCTCTCATCAGGATCTGCACTGTTTTGTCATGTTACATTTTTGTTTGGAAAAGTCCCTAAATATTCACCATAAGCTTGACTTGTTTGAATTTTGGAATAGTCCATTTGAAAATTCAGCGTCGTAATGGTTAGGTAGACCAAAGTAACATATGTTATTTTCATGTGTACCATTGCAGAACATGATGGAATTGCTGTAGGTACATGAAATAGCTACATAACCGAGAAGAATTATTTCGATTCACTTTCAACATTTTGTGAACTACTATGAAATATCGAACATCAATGGCTGGTACTATTTCTGGGGTAGAACGAAATTTCAAATGCAGAAATTCGATTCCATTGCGACATTATAATGTGTCATGATGTATTTTATCAATGGTCGAGCGACGTTGTTGCTAAGATCTGGTTTGAAAGAAATAGAATTTCAAAAATACATGTACGGTAAAACCCATATAAACCAGATGTTAAATTCAGTATAATATCAGTCTTGGAGACAGGTGGCAGCTTAATGCAGGGTGAAAATCCGGGAGGAGCTTTCGGCATGATTTCCACCCTGCATTAAGCAGCCACCTGCCTAAAAAGCAAAGGCGTCAAAAGGCGTATATATCAGGTAAGAGGTTTAGAGCCCGACCAGCCCTCGCTATTAACTCTTCTCTTGCTGAATTTTAAAATACATTTCTCCTTCTTTACCCCTGCCCTGTTGTATAATTACATATATCTTCACTGTGTACAAGTATTTCGCTGTACAATCACTGCTGTGGAGTGCACTAGTTGCACAATCAACTTGTAAATAGTGCAGACCCTGATGAGACAGCTCCTGCAGGAGCTGTCTCATCTGGGTCTTCACTATTTACAGGTAGGTATATTGACGTGAATAGCAAGCGAAGGGTTAACCCTTTGAATGCGGGAAAGGGCTTGACTGTCATTTGCAAACATTGTAGACCCAGATCAGAATGCCCCAAAGGGGGCCCTCTGACCATGGTCTGCACTATTTGTTATTCAAAGTCCTCACACAAATTAAATACAGTAAAACCCCTCTAATGCGACCACCAAAAAGGGACATAATTCACAGTGGCAAAGGCAGGTGGTAGCTTAATGCAGGACGAAAGTTATACAGAAAGCTCCTATAAATAAATCCAATAAATATTCATGAGTTTCATTCCTTCATCAAGTAAAGTGTTATGCGAATACTGTAAGCAAACGTCCTTTCGCCAATTCAAACATTACAAATTACCTCAAGTGTGTCTTCACTATAGACCGGTTTGTAGTGACCATTGTTAGGAGTTTGGGTCCAGATAATAATGGAGAAATAACGATTTTAGTCGTTTATCTGTAGCTCTGTGAAACCGAACAGATTGTGTCGAACAATTTATTTTCGAGTCTCATCTGAATCCAAACGATGTGCAAAAATGTCGAAAAATGACCCACAGAATATACAGTAAATCCAATCTAAACAAGGATTTCAAATTAGTAGCATCGCTGGACTTTATAGGAGACACCTTAACCCATTACCTCATAGACTATTTTTAGATACAACCTCTTTGAATAAATCTACCGAAAAGGAGCATTAACTAGAGAAAAGGAAAATATTTAGAATTTTTGTAGTTTGAAAAACCATTGTGATAAATAGAGCATTTTCTCCTTAGGAGCAAATGCTCTATTTATCACAATGGTTTTACAAAGTGACTTTTACAGAGGCGTCAAAAGTCGTCAATATGAGGGAATGGGTTAACGCAGTGTGGAAGATATACAGAAAGACCCAAAAGGAACTTTCTGCTTGACTTTTACCCTGACTTTCACCCATTCCCTAATGGGCTATTTTCTGACCAAATCTCTTTCAGTGAATCTACTGAAAATGAACATTTACTAGAAAAAAGGAAAAAAAAAAGAATTGTATAGTTCTGAAACCATTTTGATAAATAGAGCATTGGTTCCTATGGAACAAATGCTCTTTTTTATCACAATGGTTTCAAAAAGTGACCTTAAAGAGGAGGCTTCATAAGGCGTTAATATAAGTAAACGGTGAAGCAGAGCCACGTCCCCGAATAGATCTAAATTCTCCTTTTCAAAATGTCCAGTTTTGCGGGGCCTTACTGTACTTGCG